>VWZD01009182.1:0-85629 GCA_013396695.1 Sakesphorus luctuosus
ATTTTTAACAGCTTTTCTTTTACGGCTGTGTCAGAGACTATGATGGGAGCTGGGATCTTACCATTTTGACAGGGAAAGCCTGAACTCGTGCTGATAGAGTTAAATTCATGTGGTTCAAATTGTTAGGTAACAATTTCTGAGATGATAATAGTAGCTACATGCCATTAACAATTCCTTTGTATGCAGCAGTCAAGATTGTGTTGTAGAGGGGTTTCTTTGGCATGTGGGAACTGATGTTTTGATTTTACTAGGTTTTTTTGCTAGATCCCAATAGATTCTTGGGAGCGAAAGAATTATTCCTTAAATATCAAATGTGTGGTATTGAAGTAGGACTAGACTTTTTATATTGAGATTTTGGTTTTGTTTATACCACATTTGTGAGTGTGACTGAGACTGTACCTGGTAGTTGTTGGTTTGTGTTTGCTTTGGAGTTTTGGTAGCATGGATACACTGTGTATATCATCCTAAAAAAAGCCAGTAACATACGTAAGGAGGCTTTACTTCTGCATAATCTGGCTGCCTTGTGTATTTTTCTCTTTGGACTCTAAGGTACTGAAACCATCACATAGATTTATGACTTACTTGAAGAACTTAGAGCAGCTCAACAAGTTTTTTATGTGCCCATTTGCCATCTATTTTAAGTGGACTTGTAGATATTTTTATACCTGAATCAGTGTATAAATACGTGAATAAATTCTGTTTTGAAAGTATAAAATTTTTCATGCATTCAACTTTGCAGTCCAATGGAAGTGTACTGGTTATAATTTAGTATATAAAATACTGAATTTAGAATGTGAAAGATAGCTGAGAGCTGCTTATGTGAGTCATCAACAAAGGTTTAGACTGTGAGATGTCATATCAGGAATGTGTCACATTCTGATTTTCTAGTTCAGTTGTTCACTACCAGAAGTCCGTCTGATTGAAGCATTTCATTTCAACAAAGCACAGACTGTGGTCGCTGTGTGTTACTATGTACTGTATATTACTGTATATTGCTGTTGTCTGTTTATAATTTGAAGTTGGTAACATCTAAGACATGCTATGCTAGGCACTATAGCAGTGTAGGAAATCAGTCCCTTCTAAGACATGAGATGATCAATGGAGACACTAGGAGTCTACCCCCATCCTGCCCAAAAAAATAAAAATCAAGCAGTGTTCATATGGGCAGGCATGGGTAAGGTAGTAGTAGTACCAAACTGTGCAATATTTATGTATGCAACAGTCATACAGAGAAAGAAAGACAGAAAGACAGAAAGACAGAAAGACAGAAAGAAAGAAAGAAAGAAAGAAAGAAAGAAAGAAAGAAAGAAAGAAAGAAAGAAAAGAAAAGAAAGAGAAAGAAAGAAAGAAAGAAAAGAAAGAGAAAGAAAGAAAGAGAGAGAGAAAGAAAAGAAAAGAAAGAGAAAGAAAGAAAGAGAGAAAGAAAGAAAAGAAAAGAAAGAGAAAGAAAGAAAGAGAGAGAAAGAAAGAAAAGAAAAGAAAGAGAAAGAAAGAGAGAGAGAAAGAAAGAAAAGAAAAGAAAGAAAAGAAAGAAAGAAAGAGAGAAAGAAAGAAAAGAAAAAGAAAGAAAGAAAGAAAATAGATAGTTTAGCCTGAATTTTCAATTACAGGTGCCTAATATCAAGTACTTAAGTATCTGGGAGATGTGACAATGTCTTACTATTCCTGGTAAGACTGAAATTAACTGGTTAAGCTGCCTGAGGGCAGCTCTTACAATCAGGCCTGACTAGAAATTTCGAGCTGTTGGCCTTTATATTCCCCTCATAGATGAGTGTGTTCCTTCGTAGTTTGCATCTAGAAATTTCTTCTGAAGGTTGTTTATTGACTGCATAATTATAATTCCAGCAATTTCTCATGTTTCTAAGACTATAGTAGAAAGACAGAACTAGATTAATTAAATCACAGAGGAAAGGCCTGTCTGTATCCACAAAGAGAAGTTAAAGAACTCGGGTTTGCCATATATCTACATATCTGCAACATATTCTGTTTTTCTTGTCCTATTTAAGGACAAAACCCTGCCTTCTAGGAAATGTACTCAAGAGGGTTTTCTAGTATTTCTAGTGTAATAGTATTCAGGACTTGATGCTTACAAGAATGAAAACTTGAAGGTTGTTCATTTTCCTGAAGAATGCACTGAGAATCGCCCTTTAGCACCTATGGAGAAGGAAAATCAAGACAGATATAAGTATTCTTCAATATAAATTGCTTTCAATACTATTGGAAAAGCTGTACCCTTCTCATTTTTCTCTGTGTCCCTTTCTGCCTCTCTGCAGAGCTTTCTTTCATGCATTTATTAAATATTAATTATATGGTAATGTACTCTTTTAAATTACAGGAAACATTCATGTGCTTTTATGCTTTGAGCTTTGCAAAATCAGTAAAGAATTACATTAAAACACTAGTAGCGATGTAGGGTACTTATATTCGCTTCTGCCATGTAAGTCTGTACTTAATTTGCCTCATTGGCATAAAACCTCGAGAAAATTGACATTTTTACTCAAATGTCATAATAGACTCATAACAAAATGAAATCACTTGTTCTTTCTTTGGAGGGTGTAAAGTATCATAGTAATTGAAAGATAAATGTAAACAGTAATATCAGTAAGTAGTGTTTCAAGCTCAAGTGTATGTTCACAGGTCTAACCATCTGCCTTATGCACCTCTTGAGTGCCTGCAGGGATTGAGGAGGGTGCTGTGTGGCCATGCTGAATTAGTGAAAGGCAAAAAGTGACAGAGGGTTTCAATCTGTGGCAGTTGCTTTACCCTAGTTTTTGTGATCAGCCTCCTGGAAAGAAGGTTTTGTCAAGTTATCTTGATTTGAACTTGCTAAAAAACAGCTACACCACCTCATTTACAAAGAAGCTTTATGGTCTAGCTGTGATGATATTCAGTGCATGGTACCATTGATCCAAAATCTTCTTAGGTGGTTTCTTATGCTGTGGTGGTGTTTTGTGCCAGCTGCAATGACTGTGCCTGGGTTGTTGGACCTAGAGGTGTTTCCTAGTTCTGAAGTCTGTCTGTATATCCCACCTGTGCCTCAAATGCATACTCCAGCACAAACTTACTTGTGAAATTGTATGCCTGCTTGTTCTTGAATTTATTTAATTTCTAGCCCTAATTGCAGCCAGAAAGATAAAACACTCTGAATAAATAGTGAGGTACTGAATGGTGTAAACATGTTGAGAATAGACATATTCTTTTGCAAGTCTTTGCTAACAGCAGCGTACTGGAAGGTAAATCAGCTAGTAAGACTTGGGATTCAGTAGAGAACAGGAACAGACACTCTTCTATAGAGTGCATCGTACGTTTCCCATGCCAGCACCCTGAAATCATCTGACACTCCTGCTTTATCTGGATTATGTTCTTCCTTGGGTCCTTCTCCACCCAGAAAAATCCTTTCTTCTGTATCCCCTTGTGAGGCAGTTTGAACATTTTGAGTTGTTTACAAAGGTCCTTTGTTTCTTATAGCTACTGTCTTCATGTCCTCCTCCAGGCTCTCCTATCCTCTTCACCTGCATCACTAGATCTTCTCCTTAATGAGCAGCATTATACAGCACTTGTGGCATAAAGAGATTGTGGCACATTCTCAGCCTTGCAAGTTTGGCATCCTGTCACTTTTATGTCTGGAAAAGATACTTCTATGAAGGCATCTGCAAGAATATGCCTTACACTCAGATAGTTCACAATATATTTGGGAAAGAGTCCTTACAGAATAAAATAACTTTGTGTTCATTTGTTATGGCAGTGTTACTGTTTTACCAATTGTTAATTTAGAAGATTCTTACCTTGAAACTTATGCTCATTTGAAGCATAAATGTGTATTATTTGCTTTAACATTTACAATATGCTCTCTGTCATATATACAAGTTACTAAAAGTGTTCAGTTTTTCATTACTTACTTTTTGTACAGCTGCTGAAGGAAAAGTTTTATCATAATCCTGCATACACAAGTGTCTGACATAGAAGAGAACTAGTCATATGATTTAAATCAGTCAATCAATCAATCAATCCAGTGTCCATTTTGGACTGCATTAGTTATAAACTCTTAAATCCTGAACATGGACCCAACTTCATGAGCTCAATTCCATAGCCTTCCATGAAGATATTTTCTCTTTTAGATGACTGTCTTTTCTTAATTTTAGTGTGTACAATCTAGAAGAAAAAACTACATTCTGCACACATAAGAAAGGAGCAATAGTTCTGCAATAGACAGAAATACTATCGAGTTGCATTATATACTATGGGGAATTAGTGAGCATATGAGTTGATCTCATGTTAATTTTTCTCTTAGTTGTCACCAGATGGATCACCAAATTTATATAACACCAGTCACTGTCTTATTTCTATTTTATATTATCCACTATGAAGTTAAAAGCACTAAGTAAACAGCAGAATGGTTCAATACCCTGTGCTGATTTATGCACATATGTAATACAGCGATGAAATCAGAAGCAATTACAGTGTGGAAGAAAGAAGTGTAATTTTTGTGTACATTAGGAAAACTGAAATTGTGTTACCGGTTTGGAGTAAATGTGCAGTGAGGCCCTTTCTCATGAGAGGATTTTAGTACCTAATTAACAGCACTGTTTCTTGCTCTGATTTGAACTCCTAACCTGAATGATGTAGTAGATGTGCTATGTGCTTGCTTGAGGGAGCAAAGGGTGGTCTATTCAGACGTTCACCTGCGTGACCTTTACATTTCCCTGAGGGATTGTGCAGGATCTGTTTTCTCTCTTGCCTTCTGTAAGGGAGAAGGCATAGAGGATCTCCTGCTTAGCATGCACACGCTTACTGTTAATGCTTTTGGGAGTTACACTGTGGTATGAAAGTAAGTATATACTTTTAATCTCTAAAGCAGCCCTCTAAGAGGAAGCTGGAATTTATAGGTCTTACCAATTTGCAGCAGTGCAGGTGAATAAAGAGAGTCTTTAAAATAAAGCAACTGCTGACTCAGCTTACATAGAGGCTTGGGACTAAAACTGAAAATTCAGCAGTGCTAGTCTCTCCTCAGCTATCAGCTGATTCAAAGTATTACCCTTTTCATGTTAATCCTCAGAGGCTGGTGTATTGTAAAGAACTGGAGATATGGGTGTCTAAATAACAGTAGATAGCTGGTGTTTGGAGACCCTTTAAAGGGTAGCTCCTCAGGGTACCCTCCCACAGCAGACAGGGAGAAACTCGAAATATTAAGGTTTACTTTACATCTGAAAGCTAACAAACCTGTTTGAGCAAATTCAGCTTTGCTCACTAACATGGAGACAGCTCAGATAGATTTCCTTTGCTATGAAGAAGTGGTAGGAGCATCTGCACTTGATCACTTTTATATTTTGATTACTTGAGACAAGTAAGGTTCGATAGTCATCCTAACTTGAATAACAGCTGTCCAAATAGCTCGCTGCCAATATGTGTTAAATAACAGTATCATTGTGTAACATCAGATTTATGTAATATGCTATTGTAAGATCGTAGATAATGGAAATGCAAGTTTGTTGTATGGAATGAGCACATTTGGAATCCACGTTGGTGGGCCAGCCTCAATTAAATGAACAATCACTTCAACCCACAAGTAATTATGTTACCTTTCCAATCCAGTCCAAATGGCTCAAATGTGTGTGTAATGTTTGCAAATATGAGGAAAGATGTAGCATAACAAACAGTTTAGGAATAAAGAGCAGTCAGAGACGCTGTTCCTGCTGATAATTTAAAATAAACATACTTTCAGACAATTAGGTACTGATGATATGATGAGTAATAGGAAAAAAGTACAGTGGAATAAGAAGGCTGATACATAGAAAATATTATTTGATGCAGTTAATAAAAATGAGCAGTGGTGTATTGAAAAGCTCATTGATAGATGTTCTTATATTCTTCTGTCAGCTAAGTTCTAATATCTGTTTGCTTGATTAGTGATTTCTATAAAATAATGACCTTATATTTGTGTCACTTAATATTTTTTTCTTTCTAGTTATCTAAAACCATTCTGCATGTTAGTCATTACTCTGGATGCTTTAAAAACCAGAAGCTTATTCTTAGTTTTCACAATTTTTTTTTCTGGTACTATGCACATGTTACTTCCTGAAAGAAGGAAACTACATTTAATTTTGTATGACCATATTTCAGCCAACTTCTGAGTTTTAAAATGATAAATAACACTGATTTTTTTTTAAGGATGCAGAAATTGCAATCTTTCTGGGTCTTATTCTCATAACCCAATGGACGTTTCTTTTGAATAAATGTTCACGTACCTACTAAGTGCCTCCTTCACCATGTAAAATGTAAGAAACAAGTACTATGAACAGAATTCCATAAAGTAAATATTGCCTGTACTTGTAGAAATGGAGGCATTTTGAAATTGCAAATGCAATGAAAAAATGCAAATAAAAAACCACTGTGCTTGCAGATACTTATGGAGAAATTTCCTGGATCGTTAAATGCTTCTTTTCATTCATAGTATGAAAACATAGCAAGATGCACCTGGTATTTCTGATGAAAGAAATCAGGTCCTTTTTTTTCAGCTTCCTGAATTTTAACACATTCGTTTATCTGAATAACAGATTTTACAAGAAAAAACTTTATGGGTTATTTCTAAAGACTGATAACATGACAGATGATATTAGAATGGTTAAGTGTTTGCGTAAATCCAGGTAACAGGGGTGGGGGGCAAGTCTGTAAAAATCTTTATGAACCTGGGACACGTTTTGATTACTGTTCTACAGAGACAAAATAGGTTTGCAAGAACTTATGATACCTGCAGTTAACTTACAAAGAAGATAACATCACACAAAATGAAGAAACATAATTTTGGAGTTTACGTTCAGACTTCAAAGTCTAAGGATCTGTATTTCATCCCAGACATGAAAGACAAGCTGAAGTATAAATCAGCTGGTATTCATTATAGTTTACATGCCTGCATGTAATTAGAAGTGAATAAAACAGTAGAAAAATACCATAATCCTTTCTTAAAGAATTGTCTTTGAGCATTTTGTGCCTTAACTGTAAGTTAAGTCACAGCTGTAAGTTGATATCCTTCAAGGACAAGAAACTGCAAAGCAGGTCCCAGTATGGATCAGGAAACTCCACTAGAACATTGCTCATTGGGATGTTTTGGCCTCAAATTGTTTTTAAGTGAATTTCCCTGGGAATGGCAGCTGTTCTTTGCTGGAGCTGCCTGCTGATGCTTTTAATGCTGGTAGATCAACTCCATGTAACTCCCATGTTACTACTGTCGTACAACTCAGTGCGTGGGTGACTGCTGCCTTCACTATTCCCCTGACCTTTTCCTTGTTTGACTGTGGAGTCAAGCATGTTAGATTGAAATGCCTTCACTGTTGATTTAAGATTGAAAAAAAAAAGGTTTTGCACTGGGGCACTGAGTTTAGGAAGCACTCGTGGGCTGCATTTAGTTTGCTTTGCTGTTGTCATGGTGAATTCCAACATGGACGTAGAAAAATGGCCTGAGGTAATAATATTTGCAGCTCTTCCAGCTGCCTGCAAAGTAAATATGTGTCTGTGACCTTAAATTCTAGGATGTAGTTTTTTTAATATGTGGTGAATTTCTGTCCTGAAAAGAAATGTGATTTTTTAAAATGATCCCTTTGAAACAAATATTTAAGTTACTTTTATTTAAGTCTGTAACATCATGTTTTAATAGTATGGAATGTAACTGCATGTCATTGCTTTGAGAGTATATATCTTGGTTCTTAGCTTTCCCCAGGCAGACTCTAAGATCCTGTAATCCTCCCTGGGAAAACAGTAGAGGCAGTCTTGTAAACATGAGAGTTTTCTCCATAAAACTGTCCTTGCAAAATGAATCTATGCAATTAGCCCGCTATCACTCTGTTTGACGCTTACTCCTGCAAATACTATGTTTCACTATTCAATGGGTCTAATTTAGATTAAGTCTTGAGATCAGGGCTGTAATCCCTCTGTCTGCTTACATCTGTGATGCACTTTAAAGATGTCATATTATTGACTAAAATCATAACTCACCAGATGTTTTTTTATCCAGTAAGGTCTGCGGAAGCTATCTGACGACAAGGTGAATGGAATGGGGGAAAAAAGTGCATTGCTGGAGGGACTAGAGAGCTTTTTTCAGTCTTTGCATTTTCTGAGTGCTAAGTGAGGGAACTGTGAATGATAATGGAATCATGTAATGTGTCCAAGGCCTCCAGTTTCTTTTGCAATGCTTTAAAGAAGTATGAAGAAAACTGGAACATTTTCTAAGATTGCAAAGTCATGCTCAAAGGCTCTGTGAAGAACGTTCTATTGCTACCAGAGTACTAAGACAATAGGGGACTTGTCCAGCAGGCCCCAGGTTTCCTTTGGGCCCACTTATGTTGCTACTTCAATCACGTGAATTGACCTGAGAAAGGACATAGCTAACAAGATGACTTGTGGCAAAGTCCATTGGGATCTGGGGTTGCATCTGTCATTCCACGTTGCACAGCTGTATCTCTCTGCAGCTCAAAAAAGTCTCTTCTTGCCGCTCAGAATAATCCTTCCTTTAGGTGATATTTCTGTTTCTTCTTACATGACTTCACTCTTCTTAAACCATGAAATATAGTCCTTCAGCCCTGGAAGAAGACCTGAAAATGTATCTGTCATTGGCCTCAATTCAGACTGTGAGAATGTGGCAGGCTGGCTGCTGCAGAACTGTCGCAGCAGTTGAATCTGTATCTGTCAAAGCTCATGTTCCATTTCTCTATAAATTTTTGTATTCACATATCCAAAATTGGAAGCTGAGTCTTAGAATTACATGAGTCTGTGATCACAATTTTGTACTTTGGACATTGAAGCTTAGTACAATTCTGTACTACTCAAGGCTTTTCTTGCCCAAAGTGTCTCAGCCTGCATGGGTAGGTGTGTGTTTTGTCTGTAATCCTCACACACTGAAGTTCTAGTTAGTGATTACTGAGTAGCACAGTCATGTACAAAACTTAGTGTACAGTCAAGAATAAGTAGGGTTTAGCTTTACACATGCAAAAATGTAAGTGATTTGGTATTTTATCACTTGACATGTGAACTGGTCCAATTTAAATCACTGAGAGAAGGTCATAAGGGAGGATACAACGTAGCTGCTATAATTGGATTTGGATGTAAGACAGAGACGTTCAGTATCTATTGAGTTTTCATGGGAAAGGTAGAGGTTTGCTGAGTGCAGTGTGTGGAATTTTGTGGCAGGATATACTCCTGAGGTTCTCCTGAAAATGTGTTCTTGTAGTGCCTGTGAGTGTGGAACTGGCCAGATATCCGATGAGACACTGTTGGCATACATAGCTCAAAGAGGAAAAAAGTTAGTGGAAGTGCTTTAGGGTAATGCAAAAGGAAAATGATTTAATTAAGGCATCCAGCTTTGGATGCCTCACAAGCATATAAATTTGTTCCTGAAAACTGCAGAGTAGTTTTGGCATTTCTACCATTTCATTGAGAAAACCATGAAGCGTCTGTGGACTTCAGTGATTTAAACTCACGTTGGAGGACTAGAGGGCAGTCAGGCATGTTTGGTATGCATTTACAAGCTCAGTTTCAGTCTGATCTTAAAGTTGTAGCTAAGTGCCCTTATGCATCAGTACCTCTGCGAGTAGTAAATGGGATGGCAGAGGTCTGTCATTTAACAAACTTTTTTTTCTTCAAACCCTTCCTGGGCAAAGCATTGTATTTGAATAATCTCCTGACATTTTATTCTTGCTTTTCCCCAGTAAGAAAATTGTGAAAGGGGAGGTGAGGAAAGCTTTGATTTTACTTGTCGCTAATAAAACTGAAGCATTAGCCAATTTAACTGATTATTTGGTAATTATAAGTGATGCAAACATACAAGAAGGGTTTTTTTTTCCTCACTATTTTTCATAACTGCTTTGCTTTTCATTACTTTTTGTAACTCGGTAGTTATGAAACAAGTATTATTGATGATGGCTTTAAAGAAAGAATGTGTAGTAGTTATTTAGCATCTCTTGCTTTTTTCTTTAAGATGCCTTAAGGTACTGGAAAAATTATTTACTATGTCACAAAATTTCCTGCCTTATTAGTTAAAGGAAGATATTTCCCTACAGATATTTTCACATGTAATGCTACTTCCCATATTTTGCAAGCTGTTTGCAGTTTAAACTTAATCATATTTGCCTTTCCATCACTGAGGCCCTTTAGAATTACCTTAGAGATCTAGATAATATTTGGATATTTATAGCATAATTAGATTTGACGTATCATACTTTGTTTATCTCAGTTAATGCCTAAAGGCTTGATTCGGATCTGAGATCTGCAGAGGCATAGTACAAAATTTGGCATAAACTCTGTATTGGAAATGCTAATAGCAGTCTCTGTCCAAAATAGTTACTTTGCTCTCCTTCTGTCTCCTAAAATGTGTTAGATTGGAAAGATGTATTTGTATTTTTTCTAAAATGAGGCAATGGCAGGAAGTGGAGCCAGTCTGCAGAATTTCATTTTTTTGTCCTGGTGCTCTCCATAAATACTGTCTTATAGGTGGTATATGAATACATTTTATTTGCTAAAAAATATGGATTTGAACCTTCAAATATACTCTCCCAAAAAGAGGCCTGATCACCCTTACTTTTTAGTAAAGCAGAGACCCAGACACAAAATTCATCATTCCTGGAAAGTCAGTCTGGGCTCTTGATGCTCCCCACATAACCTTATTCTCTTGAATCAATGAATTAGTTGCCACACAGAATTTGTAGTTTACCATCAGTAAATGAAAAATATTTTTGGTTATCTTTCTTCACATACAATCTCTAAAGATAAATCTAGGCTTCTGATTGCCATGAATTCACATCTTTCTTTGCTTTAAGAGTTTAGTGTGGTTATACCATGCTAGAGATACTCCCCATAAAGAGTTGCAATGTGTATTGGCTGGTGGTGCACCAATTCTTACTGCTAGGCATTTGTGTTTGGAACACACTGAATTACAATACAGAAATTTATATGGTTTACTGCCTTGCATATGTTGGCAAAACTCACCTTCCCCCAGACACATCTTTTCATCAAGAGATTTGGTAAAATGCTAATGTCTGTAACTAAGCTGGTTTATCATAGCTGTAACTAAACTGGTTTATCTTGAAGGCCACTGGTATTTGAAAGTAGGAACACTTGCTGGCTTGCAGTGGTTTGCCCACATTGATTTGAAGCAGGGAGAACCCTCCTGTGTTCAGCTCTGAGAGCAGAATATGCAACAGGAAACTTCTGGTGTAAACAAGTTAATGTATTCACTACTTTTCGTTGAAACCCTCAAATATGTGTTCCAGAAAACCGGAGCTGGTAGTCCAGCTCTACCAGAGCTGGACCACTTTGTACTCTAGCTAGACTTTGCTCATCGCTAATTAGGATGTTGAGTAATGCAACCCATTGACTCCAGTTGTTATGAAATCTTTCAGCTTAATAATTGTCTGTTTGTGTCATTTTAACTCTGATCAGAGTAACTTAATTTCAATGGCCCTAGTCATGCTTTCTGACTGCTATCCCTTTTGTGAAAGGAGCCCTTTACAGAACATGTAAGAGTCTCAAAATATTTATGTATAGGCAATCTCTTTTAAGGCATGTAATTCATTTGTGGATTTCCTTAATGAGGTAAAGTAGGGTAGAGGTATTTTTGAATTAATTGTTTTAACACATTGAAAACGTGCAGTTGTATTTTGAAGGTTATTTATTACATTATGTTTTATGGAAAAACAATATACTAAATTAAAGTCTGCTGACATGCAATACAAGCTTGGGCTACACTTAAAAAGAGAAATGCACATAAAATACTCCACAGTTCGCATAAAAATATGGGCAGAGGGACTGAATTTTCTGGCTTCACCTTTAGATGAAAATACTGTTTAGTATTCATAAGTCAGAGGGTAATGTCTTGCTTTTTGAGTTTGGGTGCATTGTTGAAAAAAAATGGTTACTGCTGAAAATTGCTGTTTCTGTAGAATTTAATTTCTTGTTGGACTGTTTGTGTCATTTTGGAGAAATATGGCTTTATTAAAGAGAAGACAAATGAATATCCTTTAGTCATTAGTCAGAGGTTCTGCATACACTAATTAGTACTATGTTATTTCTCAGATATTCAAATTATAGTGTACAAATAAATTCTAATTGCTAATGATTTATACAAAAGTTATCAATTTCATTCTTACAGAATGTTGATACTGTGGAAAATTATGAATGCAGTAAGTGTTTTAGACAAGAGTAGGGCAATAATTATCATTACTATTAGTATTCCAGTATTATCCAAAATTTACTAAGCACTTTAGAAATGCAGAGGACAGCATTGCCTGCATCTGAAAAAAATGCATAAAGCAGTGAGAACAGATGTAATATGCAGAGAGTCAGACTGATGCTAGGCAAATGTCTCATTATTTACAGGTTTGCTCCTCTCTGAGTCTAAATTTAACACATTTGTGGTATTTAAGCCGTTGCTGTCTGCACTCATCCATCTAAGTCAGGAGTGACCAGCCTGTGGCTCTTGAGTAGCTGACATGCAGCCCCCTGCCAGGGCTGTTTGCAGAACCAGGATGAGGCTGCCCATCACAGGCATCACTGGATAAATAAACCCCGCAGCCATGGGAGCTAGAGGATGCTGCTGAGGCCAGACAGGCACTCCAGGGCCATGCTAACACCCAGCCCTGGCTGGTCTGGGTTGGGAAATGCTCTCATGTCGTCGTTTGTGTTACGAAATGCTTGAGAGCTTTGCACTTGCTTTGCTGCTCCACTGCCTCTTAGCCCATTCAGGCACGTCCTGTCCTTTCACTCCCATGAAGCTCTGAATACTCAGCACATAGTAGCATCAGGATGTTGGGTTGCTTCTAGCCTTTTTCCTCCAACAGTTCTGGCTAAGTGAGCGTGGGCTTTTTGCTTGTGGCCCCTTCAATGCATATCTGAGAGGTGCCATGGAGAAGAATGGAGACTTAAGGAGACACCTGACAGGTGAGCTTTTCCAAACCTTTCAGAGAAGGTGATCCCATTGGAGTTGAACCATGGAGGGAAGTGAGGGTCCAACTGTGAGAGATGTAACAAATGAGGCGTGTATCGTGTCTTCATGACAATTTGTTTCAGTTTGCTGCAGCTGGAGATCTCAGTCAGAGATGACTCTTATATGGACCAGAAAGTAACAAGCCTGAATTCTGTCACACCAGTGTATAGGCATCTCTGTGAATTGAATTGGTGAAGGTGCAATAGGAGAACGAAGAAAAGAAAACATCTTACATGCAATGCAAGAAAAAAAGTAGTGTAAGTATTAGACACAACCTTTGGAAGAGATGCAGGCAAGGAAAAGGGGTAAAAATTATGTTGGGGGATATCAGAACTGCATGGTGAAGCCCTTCCTGGAGGAAACAGAGCTCTGTTTTACCTTGGTGGATTTGAGCAAATACTGTGAAGTTATGAATTAGGTTGATTTATAGAACTGAATAAATTGAGACAGGCCACTGCTGAAGGAGCAGCTTTGCTGTGAGTCACCTATACAAGACTATCACCTAACAGTGTTTGAACATGCAAAATTGGGAGGAAAAAAAAAATAAAAAAGGAGGAAAAAGGCAGCTTCAAGGGAAAAATTTAAGAAAAAAACATGTGAGACTTGGGTGTTGCAGAAGAGAAGGAATCAGTAAATATGGGTAGACAACTGCATTTGACTGAGCTGAAAATATAGAATAACTGTTCTCACTGTTTTCCAGTTTCTCAGCTCATGGTAAGTTAACATAAGTCAATCCATTTGAATTTACAATAGCTGAAAATCAGACCTTCAATACTGAAACAAGGTAGCGTGCATAAAATGGGCAGAGACACCCAATAAATAACTTATTTGACCTTTATGTATTATTTATAAAGGGCTATGCATGGAAAGCACTAAGCATCTTCCATTTTCAATAACCAGCCTGCAGCAGCTACCCATAAAAGCATTGCTTCAGTCTAGCATGGAAGGAAGCCAGGTTAATCAGGGGGTTTGCCTCAGGCAGTAGGATATGGTGTCTTCTGTTGCCTTATTGACATGAACCAGCTTTGTAGTGATACCCAAAAGAAGATTTTTAAATGAATCAGTGCAAAAAGTAAGTGTGCCTGTATGGAACTGGAGGCAAAATAAAGTAAGAGCGAAAAAAACCCACACTGAAGTCCTCTACTACAGACTAATTTAAATATGATTTATGTTTAAGACATTTTAAGATTAAAAAGAAGCCCCACAGCCTTACGACAGATAAACCTGAAGTTCTGGTGTATGCAGGAGGGTTACCTGTGAATAGACCATCTAGGAAAATTACTGTAAGTCAAACAATTATTTATATAGTCTACCACATTCACACCAGTGAGCAAAAGCAAGTGGAAGCTGATGCAATTGTGCAGTTCCTCACATGGGAAGGGTTTACAGTCACAGTCAGGATTTGAAGGATGCTGTACTGGGTTATTTATGCACAGGTTCCCCAAAACTTAATGGACTGAGAGCTGCAGGCTGTGCTTTGGGTCAATCCAAGTGTCTGGTACCAGAAGCTATTACTGTAGCAGGTGTAATTTTAAATACAATTTTGGAAATAAGACTTATATACTTTTGCAGCCTGTTCTTTCTCTGAAAGTACAACTCTTACATTACAAATATACCTACTTGCCTTTTGCAGGTCTGATTAGCCTGAATTTTTGTTATAGTTAAAAAACCAAACAAATAACAAAGCAAAAAAAATGTTACTTTTCAAAAACTATAAAAAATTAGTCAAACTTTGAATAAATCAATTTAAATAAGGCAAATAAAATACTATCGTTTACATCATGGGGATGCTTAGACAAGATCTTAGTGTGGTTTCTTCTGGCCTAAATATCTGTCTGTTCAGGGTGTTTTGGTAGGTTGGTTGTTAGCAAAGTATCTTAAATATTGTGTGGATTAACAGTAGCTCATCTCTTAGAGAGGCTGATGCAAATTTCTGCTAGTGGAAGAAGGCAGTATTCAACTATAAGCTGTATTTGGCCCTGAAAGAGACCAAGTTGCTCATACTATAAGCTTTGCTGATGCAGAAAATGGTGTATATTGGTGATCAGCTGAATTTCCTGTCAGAATTGTGTTTCTTGCACAAATGACTTAAAGGCATGACTTTTTTCTGCATCTACTCAAAACCAGATCAGTTTAACTGCCCTTAGAAATCAGTCTTTTACAGTGCAGAGTTTTGATCTTCCATTGTATTTTGGAAGGTTGAACTTGATGTTCTTCGGGGTCTTTTGCAACCTTAGTGATTCTATGATGTCCTGTTGGTGTTGTTCTTCTTCCATGTTCATGAAAATTTCCAAGTATTTAGTTTGCAGTTCAGTCTGAGGCAGCAGAGCTTCTGCCTCTGCTTATGGGGTACTTCATCTACACATTGCAATGTGGAGGTGGATCTTTCATATTCATCTTAAGTCATGCATTACATTCATTCAGGCCTGCTTGAGTGTGCAATTTGTGCAAACCAAAGTACCTTTTCTATCTTTCTGTTGTTTAAGTGTGTTCAGACTCACAGCTATTACTTTTCTGTCCTTCAGAAATGATTTTTCTGATTGCTTTGAGGAAGCAAATTTAAAATTAATTTTTCTTTGAAATTTTCTTTCTCCCTTCCCTTTGCTTCTCACCTTTGTATATTTGTCTTGTTTGGTTTTTTTTAAAAAGGATACACAAGAGTCTTATAAGGAGTGTGGTTGGCTGACCTTGGTAAAGGGCTACCTTACCAGTTACTGTCATGGACAAAACAGACATGATTTTGGGAAAATTAATTAAGCAACTTTTCCTTCCTGAGTCTTTGCCCCCATCCTGGGAAGTGCAGCCACCACCTTGTCTGCAGGGCTCGGCCATGACCTGTTGTGGGGCTATCAGAGCCAGCTGGCACTGGGTGGGACTAGCTGTGCACAGCTAGGGGCAGCCCTGGCCTCACCTCACTGTGGTCCCTGTAGCCCTCCCTGACAGCGCCAAGGTGCTGTCACCCCGTACAGAGACACAATTCAGGGAAAACATCCAAAGGAATGTTTTTATTCCCAACCCCAGGTACATTTTCTCCATTCTATTTTCCAGCACTTGGCTAAAGCTTTTTATTCTGTGGGTATCTGTAGGAAAACTTATTTTGTTATATGTATATTTTTTCAAATTATATTATTTAATTTCTAAGCTGTTGCTGCTTCTTGCATAAGTTTCTCTCTCCCTGCTCCTCTAGTTGTTCACACAATTTTTTTCCCTCTCACAATCACCTCTTCAACGGGGTTTACTGCTCTGTATTTATCAGAATTACTCTGCCTTTTGCTGGCCTGTTAGAACTTCTCCATAGCTGTTGTTAAGTATAGGAGGTCCAGTCTGTACCGAGGGCCCATTCATTTCTTCCTCTCCCCATGTGCTTTGAGCATTAACCTGGTTGATGCCTGAGTCCTTGCCTGCTGGAAGCCTCTCTTACTCTTTTGGACAGCATTAACAGTTCCAGCTTTCTTCTTACTATGGTTGTCCATTGTCTTCAGGAGTAAACTTGCTTTTCATCTTGAGCTTCTTTTGTTGTTTTCCAAGGGCAAACTGTCTTCCGTAAGCCTCAGACATCTGGTTCTACATTGGCATAGCCATACTACCTACTTTACATTTTACGCTTCTGTTAGATGTCTATCGATGTCTTAGAATTTTTGTCATATATATATGTGTGTAACTTCTATTATATATTTTGTGAACATTACTGTATATTAGAATTTCCTCTCTTTAAACGCTAACCACCATTATAAGTGGTTTAACAGTGTAAAATGTCTTTCCCAGACTCTGTCACTGTACTCTTGATTGAAAATTATACATGTTTTTCTTACTACATGAGCTATCCTGTTATCCTTTATTATGATGATTTCAAACTTTTCCTCTTTCACAGCCACATATGTTTTAATTATTGGAATCTTCTGTCAATAGGATAATGTGAGATTGAAAACAGGAATATTTACACTCTGAATTTGAGTTTCTTGGAGGAGCTAGTTAAACATTCCTAACCTGAGGAAAGCTTAACAATATAAAAGATGCTACTATATCTTTGCGAAATCCATCTCTGGACAGGTTGTGAGCTAAACATTCAGTGAGCTGCAAATGCCTGATTTTAGCTCAGTGAAATGTCTTCTAAAGTCTAAAAATATGATCACTTCAGGGCTCTCTTTAAAGAGTTCAAAACCTGAGTCACCAAGGACTGTTCTTTCACTGCTCCTTCTCCCCTCTACCCTAGCTGCAGGTCTTGTGATCACCATGATCAGCAGGCCAGAGGAAATGTTGTGTTCCATCATGGGAATTGTAGTCTCCTCAGAGAGCTCTGTTTTAAGTGAGAACGAAAAAATTGTCTGAAGAAGGAGATGAGTCAGGACGAACAGTTCTGAAACAAAAGGGTTTGTTTCTTTTTAAAAAATATGGAATATTTAATTTTATTTGAAGTGTAAATATTTGTTCAGATTTAACTGATGAAACATGGGAGTCTTCAGGTAGTTGTAAGTAGATGGCAGAGACCTCTAAATTTATAGAAATTTTATTTTCCTGATGATATTTCTGTTTAGGAGATGTAGGCAAAGGAGAGCTTTTTTGGTCACACTGTACACTATGACATTACCAATGCGCCTCTTTTATTGAAATTGGAGTCATTAGTTCTCATTAGCTACTTCTATTGTTTTGAAATTTTGTAGTCTTTTTTTGACATATGGGAGCTCATGAGATGAAAAGGCTAAAATTACAGAAAATAAGGTCAGTAAGTAATCTTCAGCGCAATTACAAAAGCTGCATGTTGTTTACAAAATCCAACCCGGACAAAAATCACTATTTCTAATAACTTTTATGTTAAATATACAGAACAAGAATAATTATAGCAGATGGTAATGTGTTTGTATATCTACACACAAGTAGGTTCCTTTTTTCTTCGTTATTTGTATAGAGTGTCTTTCTATGTTTTGTTCCTATTATATGTCTAACAAATGTACATAATGTAGTAAATGTAATTTAAAAATAGTAACCTCAGAAAAGGTACTTTTTCATTGTCTATGTGGTGGAAAACAGCAAGGAGAAAAATTGCCAGTGTTCTGATTAAGAGAGAGCCCTCTATCAGAGACCGCTTAAGGCATATCTCACTAGCTGCTTGATTCCTGATTGCTCAGCATTTTGCAGAAAATTGGAATTACACTAAAAGCAAAGTTACGTGTTTTCTACAAATTATTCACTATTTCTTCGCTGCAAGGCTAGTGTAGAAAACATCTTGCACTTTCCTGTTTTTTCGCAGAGGAGCTTTTAGGTGAAGCGAGGCCATAACCTCACTTCACCCAGCCAGATGAGTGTAAAGCGAAACACTGTGCTTGGAGCTAAAGTGTCACAGTGCTCAGTGTCAGGCAAAACGTAAGCATCAGGAGGAGTCTGAACTGCTGGTCTTTTCCTCAGTAAAAGTCAGTTCATTTCTTTATTTCTAAGGAAAGCACCCCTATCCATCACACACTTTGTGGTGAAGTGCTGGTGGAGTGTTGTTCTTCGTGGAAATACGTGAGTCACTGAGGAGAGCAGTTCCAGTGCTGGCACCATCAGTGGTGGAGCACTCTAGTGTGGTGCACAGGAGTGCCCAAACCAAGGCAACTAGAAGCCACCAGAAGCCTACAGTTTGTGCAGTGGCAACTGATGAGACCTGGTCTGAACCAGGAGCAATGTTTCCCAAATCTACCCCTAATTCCCACACACATGCTCCTAGGGAGCACCAGCGACCGGTAGCACCACCAGCAAGGTGGGCAAGCAAGGTGTGGCACTTTAGCAAGGGCGCAATGTGGAATATGGAACACAACATGCAGAATGGGTGCTGAGGCTTTGCCAGCATGTCCATGCAGCAGTAGTGTCCACCCAGCAGAAAGCCAATGGCCTCTCTGAGCTGTGCACCCTCCGTGACTGACACAACTGCCACCCAGGTGTCAGCTGCAGGATGGGCACTGCTTTTGTGCCAGAAACGGATAGCTGCAGTGAGCATCCCTGTGGGAGGTGTATGCAGGTAGAGAAACTCTTCTGCCAGAGCTCCAGCAGAAGGTGAGTAGGCTGAGGAACATGAGAGAAAGACTGCTAGAATCATACTCTGCCTTCCCTGAGAAGAGGCCCAACAGGCAGGTAGGATGTATCATGTAGAGAATTCCTTATCCTCTCTCTAGCCAAACAGAGAGACTTAAGGGACAGAGAACAATGGCTATAAATTCCTGCTTGACACAGCAGTCACATCTCCTCTGTGACTGCCTCAGCTTCCCAGATGCCCTGGCATAACAGGTGTGAGGCTCTGCAAGTGGGACTGAGCAATGATGAGGATGCTGGTTCATCTAGCTTGGAGATGCCACTGTGGTTAAGGCATCCTACGCCGTGCATCAAAACCACTTCCATAAAGAAAAAAAATGTCTCACTGTGATAGGAGACCCACTCCCGAAGAGCAAAGAAGGCCCAATATGCAGACTGGACCCATTTATCAGGGAAGCCTGCTGCCTCTCTGGGACTCAGGTTAAAGATATGAAGAGATGAAGAGAAAGCTTCCTACCTTGGGTATGGCCTTCAGATTCAGGTAGGCAGTGTTGAAGTTGCACCAAGAGAATCAAGGGTGATCAAGAGACTTTAGGGCATTGCAATGATGTGTTGCGGAATGAGAAACACAAATACTGTTCTCTATCCATCCAATTGCAGGGAATGATGAGGAATGAAATGAGAAGAGCTAACAGATTCTCTTAAATGTATGTTAGGTATGTGTGGTATTCCTTAAACACTAAATTGAAGTGTAGTTCAAAGACTTGCATGTCTTTTCACAGTCTTTCCATTAACTTCAGTGTGTAGATCACTTACAAAAGTGTGTCCTACATCTATGTAGCCTCCTAATTTTGTTAATGAGGGGAATCTGCTATGCCTTTGTAGGGGCTTGTTTCACAAGGGTTCTGTTGCAGCTCTGTTAAGCCATTTACTTCCTTGAGGTAATACGAAGGTATGACAGTAAATAGAGAGTAGTGTGACAGGATGAAATATAACCTCTAGAGCAAGCCTTTTGCCCTATTCTCACATGTCTAGACCTATGCCTTAGGCTGTGTACAGTGTCAAATAATCAAATTGTGTTGTTTAAAATACTCATTGATATATGTTGTTTTATTTTCTGATGTTGCAGGATGACTTCAGGCTAGATTTTGCCCTTCTGTGTGCAGAAGCAGTTTCCACTGACTTTGAAGCAAGGTGACTCCACACAGAAGTGGGATATTGTCCCTCAGTCTTTATGGCAATGCAATTATTTAATCAATTGGAGCTGTGTTTTTGCAACACCTCATAGTGCACCTAATCCATAATAAATGATCAGTCTGGATTTCTGGGTTTAGCAAGTGATTCGGAATAAAACATGTTCCTCAGTGTGTTAATAACATTTTGTCACAGGCTCATCCATGCATAAATGGGTGTGACTTTATGTTTGTACAGTTGCCATACTCATGGTCCAAATGTGTATTGAGATAGAACAATATGATTATCAAGTTCAAATGTATTGTGCTTTTAAGTCCGTATTTTCAAAAGTATGTCTACGTTTGTGTTCATTGACATTACCACTGATAACGATAACATAGGCTTTTAATGTTTTGGAGTAGGTTTTTTTTCTGGTAGCTGTGCTGACTTTGATCCTAGTAGTTAATTACTGCTAGCAATGGGCGATGAAAATTGTGACATCTTGCAGGTAATATATAGAACAGGGCCTATTAAACAATATTTGATTGATTGCCAACAGTATACTGAGCTGTATGAACAGGAGCACAGAGCCAGTAGATCAAGGCAAGTTTTTACTCACCTTGAGCACCAGCCATGTGAGGAAAGGCTCAGGGAGCTGGTCTTGTTCAGCGTGGAGCAGAAATGGCTTTGTGGAAGAGCTGACAACAGCCCCCAGTGACTATGAGATCATCTAGGAGATAGAGCTGGTCTCAGTGAAGTGAGGCAGGTCAGAAAATGAGAGATAGTGGAAGTAAAGTGAATCAAGAGGGGTTCAGATTGAACATTTTTTTAAAAATGCCCCCCTGATGACAGCCAGGCAGTGGCACAGAATGAGCAGATATGTTGTGCAGTTTCTCTCCTTGGAGGTTTTTAACCTTGACCATGTGATACGCTGAGCAGCACTATCTGACCTCAGAGCTGACCTCCTGTGAGCAGCAGGTTGGACCAGAGCCCTCCTGAGATCCCACTGAGTCTGAACTATCTTGTGATCCTGTTCCTGTCCTCCACACAGGTTACTTGAAATCTCTATTTGCTTTTTTTAAATTTTGATCTCAGTTAAACTCAAGGATAGAAAGTACCAAGGTAAGGAAATCCTGTGAGATTGAGCAGAGTTGTCAGCACTGAGATCAGGACATTATGACAAGGAACATGATGCTGAAGGAGATTCCTTTGAGACTCCAGTCCTCTCTGTCCTCACAGGCCACCAACTGGCAGGCCAGCCCTTCAGGGGAGAGTAAAGGAAATAAGCAAAGTAAGCAGTTAGTTTTGTTGAACTATCTCTTGATCGTAGTGTACTTGTACATAGAAGAAACATTACCCAGCGAAGTATGGATCAGAAGTAGATGATCCAGACGCTGGAAATCAAGAAAATACAAGGTCTGTTTTTTGGGTTTCAGCAAAACATGCTTTAAACATATCAGAACTTGGAAGGAAGTTAAATGTCCCAACCAAGATTATATTTTATATCAGGCAAAATAATAGTTGTTGCATCTCTTTCTTTTGTGAGTAGGTATAGAAGCATAACTGTTGTGGAAATGCTACAAAATAGGCCAAAAATGAGACTGTAGAGAAAATTAGGTTTTAAAATGGCAAGTTTTCTATACTTCTGTGTATTATTTTTTTTCACAGCAACTGTTTCACTTCAAATCAAGCTGTAAAGAGTATTCTGTATTTTGATTCTGTAGCTTTAGTAGCATCTGCGTTCCTTTATGTACTCATAAACAAAGCAAATTAGACAGGTGCAGGGTGGTTAGTAAGATTCTGAATAACTGTGTAGGAGAGAAAAATTCTTTGCTGTGTTCCTGACCAATTGAGTTTAGGCATGTGTCAACATTTCATTTAAAACTTTGATTAGTTGAAAAGTCATGATCAGCATGATTCGTTTTCCAGTGTTGAAAAAGTTGATTTTGGCCAGTAATTTCATATTTGTGTAATACAATCTCTGTGGCACCTAATTACTTATGAGTTTTCTGTGTGTTAGAAATGTAAAGATCACGAGACATTTTCAAGACAAATATAATGGGACTTCATTAATAAAATACATATTATGGTAGCTTTGGACTGCCGGAAATAAATAGATTTTAATGAGAGAGGTACTTTTATATGTTAGCATATATGCTCTAAAAATTTTGTTTCAAGCCTTATTCAGGGAAAATTTCCAGTTCTGTTAATTCAATTTTGTCTGAAACAGAACACAGAGTGAGCAAGATAGTCTCAGACAGAAAGGAAGAACTGGCTTTATAACAACTGTTTTGAGTACATCTTGCTGGAATCAGTAAAACTGGAAAACTTTTCAATTTTTTTTTTCAATCTAATTTTATAACTAAAACAAAGAGATTGAACCTGTTTTTTTTAAAAAAAAAAACTCTCCCTACAATGGTTTCCTTTTCTTTTCCAGTATGCTTGCAAGCAATACCAACCCATTATCCTAAGGCAGTAGGTTTGATTCCGCAGAGCACTGTGGAGAAAAGCAACACATCTTGAAGCAGTTCTGCACTTCACTGTTTGTATGATTGGTTTGGTTGCACATTACCATAGTCATGTTTTGTCCACCAGCTCTCTTCAGCCACTGTTAATGATTTTTTCTCATTTTTCTTTTTTTGTATATGACAACAGACTGACTGGGAATTATGAATGAATATATACTAATTAAGACAATAAAGTTTAAAGATTCACAACTGTTAATAGGATTTGAAATAAGACGTAGCTTGAGGCCACTGCTGTAACTAACAGGCTATTTAAAAATTATTAGCATCAGGCCCAGTGGACCAGTAGTAAAATACAGCTGCCTTTTCAGTAGAGTATCAAAGCTAGCAGCCCCTAGCCCCTGAGCTTTATCCTAGTGATCACAGCTGTGAACTGTGCTGAAGTAGTTTTGCTTATTCTGGCAAATGCTAGCACAGAAGCCACTAGCCTTACATAATGCCTAAGGTGATGTATACAGTATTTTGTTATTCTTAAAGCAGTCTTTACAGCAAATTAATTTCAGTACATCAACAAAGACATGTTCTTGCATTATTTATATCAAAATGTTAAATGTTTTATTAAATTCCAGTGGTCTGTTTTGCAGGCCAAGGTTGATATACAAAAGAACAGGAGGTATATTGCTCACTTCGTTGATCAAACAGGTCAGTGAAGTGAAGGACCCTACTTTGGCCAGCTTAAAGACAAAAAATAAAATGAAAAAACGCAGGTTTCAATTGAGAAGGATACTGTTGGAACAGCAGAAGAAGTTTATATAACCTGACAGCTATTTTGAATCCCTTGTGATAACCACGATAAAGAAAAACATTTTGTAATATTTGTAACGCAAAGCCTGTTTGACAATCTGACGCTTTTCCCCCAGACCTTACCATTCAGCTGCCTTTGGTCCATTCACAGAGATAACAGGGTGCCAGCCAAACAGTCTCAGCTTCCTTCTTATCTGTCTTTTCTAAAACTATCACCAGCACATTTCCCACCTCTGTAGAAATCCCAATTACAGATAGTCCATTTCAAAATGCCTTATGGATGAAGCCCCATTCCTGCCAACGATATGAGAGAACAAAATGAGAGGGCTTGTGCTCGTGTTTTAAATTAGTGAAATTGTGGAAATACTTAAGATGGTGCCTGAAAACTCAGCAGAGAGAAAGCAGGATTAGCTGAAAACTCAGGAAGAAACGGATAACTGAAAAACACATTTCTGTCACTTCTTTCTTTTTGTTAAGCAGTTTCCAACTACAGAAGTCATGATCTCTGCCTTCAGAAGGTGTATTTTTTGTGAAATGAAGCAAACTCATTGCATATAGAAAGATGTGAAGTGGTGCATAAAACTGAATATTGACAGCTGGTTTAGGCTTTGACCGGCAATGCCTTCTCACTTAAATGGTCTGAATTCATTTTGCCATCTTTTTGTTATACTTTATGGATTATTGTTCCCATTTATAAGCTCACAATCTGACAATGTCATAGGTAGAGAAATGGAAACAGCATTTTTGATTGTTGTGCTAAGTGCAGGACAGGAACCCAAATATCTGTATCACAGTGTGTCTAAAGGGAGCAACGGGCAGATAGTTTTTGAGAAGCAGTTTGATTTCTTTGAGTTTATGATTTTAAGTCAATAGGTTCTACTACCATATCTTTGTGTCATGGGAAATACCATGAAAGACAACAGTGGTTGCAGGAAAGATTTCTGGCATTACTAAAGTCAGGAATGTAGTAATTCAATTTTGTGGCATCAGTTTGTTTTAATGCAAGTCAGCAATTTTGCTCTTAGAGTAGAATATGAGATACGCTAAGCAGATTCTGCCTGTTGAAAGGTTTTGTTATGTTTCAGAATGACTACTTGAGTCAAGGGGAGACATGATATGCCAAGAATTCAAAACCTTTACCTCTCTTCTACAGTCTGCTTCCTATCTGGAAGCCTATAAGAGCTTTGATCTTGGATAAAGACAACGTTTTGTTAAATGTTTTATAAATACAGAGTTGCAAAAGAGATGTGCATTAATAATAAAGTTATCTGACATAATTATTTCATGTGAAACCTTGTTTTGTGTGTGATGACTATACTTTATGAGACAACATAAACGTTTTCTTTTCATCAACTGTTAGGCTCTCAGACAATAGCACATCCATTTCCTTAAGTATCTCTTACTCCAGCGTTGAAATAAAATGCACTCTCCTTGTTAAGCTAAACAAGAACTATGTAAGTAAAACAAATCTGTTAGATGCAGTTACAAAGTGATGTACTTTATTTGGCTTATCTGCATATTTCTGTTAAAGATATCTAAGCCTATGTCTTTTTCAAGTAGGGACTTAGGTGTTTAAAACAAACAACTGTACAGCTTGCATTAGAATAGAATTTGTGATCCACAGAAACAAAAAACATGCATACATATTCTTACAAAGTATAGACAAATGTGTTTAGGCATCTATTAAACTTCTTTTCTTGAGTCTAATTTAGCTAAAAAGAGTTATTTAGAAAACATACTCCATTTAAATAAAGCATTTCTCACCGTATGCCACTTTCAGCTGGTTTCACTGAAACCTGGCTTTCATATCAAGAAGTTAGAGCTTGAAGTCATTAAACACAGGTCATGGCCTGGATGTATCTTGCAGTCAGATCTGATGGGGCTGGTCTTCCATTCAGAAGGTGAATGGCTTTCACTGTAAATAGCCTTAGTCAAAAGGTTCATTTCTATTTTATTTCTAGAGGGGTAATTCTTTTTTCTCATTATTTTAATTATTATGTGAGACCAATGGCTATTTAGAAATGCCTTTTCTACATAAAAGAAATTGAAAGACTAGTTTTTCAGAGAAAGAAAAAACAGCTTGGTGGCAGAAAAAAAGAGAAGACAATGGAACATGCGTTTCCAGTCATCCATGCCAAGTATTTGATTTTGAAACCACCCAATTCTACTGTTATTGATTCCCATTGGCATAATGATAGGAGGCTAAGAAGCTCTCATAAAATGAATAGGGAAGAAATTGCAAAGCACACAGGAAGAATAGGCAGAGTGTAGGAGACTAGCTTGGGGTTTCTAAAATTTTGGATTTCTGGGCCCCCACAGACAGTAATCCCCTCATGTTGTTTTGATATGACATGTCTGCAGTACGCAGAATCTATATCTGAAAATATCCCTTAGTTATGATCACTTCACTATCTGGGAAAAATAGGCAAGCTGCAAGATGCTGAAGAAACTTCTGAGCAGTGAAATGGTCAAAACAACAAAGCAACATAGAGGAACAAGTACAAGTATGGAAAACACATTTGAGTGTGCAGCATGAGACATCTTAAGTAACCATGATTCTCAGAGAGCTATAGTCACCCGGTCAGGCTAAGACCCACATTTCTGGGAAAAGCCGGAGAGAAAAATCTGTTTTGATGGGTTCGGTTTTGTGAAGTTAAGAGTAATAATGCCTAGAATTTTTGAGGGAGGGATGAAGTATGAAGTACAGAATGATGAAAGAAATCTTAGAGAATCCTTACAGAACAGGCCAGTGATGGATAATAAGGCTGTCTATACTCATCTTAGTGATTCTTTGACTTTGGGATTACTTCAACTATATGAGGAACTTCAGTGGTAGAATCTTTGGTTTTCAGATTGGAAAACTCAGAAAAGCCAAGTGACATCTCTGTTGGAAACTAAAATGGGAGTTAGAGTGAAAATGTACCAACTCCTTGACTTTCACTTCTCTATACTTCCAGGTACCATTAGCCAGTTCATTAGATCAAGGGTAGGAAAAGCAGTAAAAATAGTAAGATGATACAGTTTATGGAGTAATTCTAGGCTGTCAAAAGAAGCTAAGTGTTCTGTGAAACCCATTATTACAAATCATCATGTGTGAGAAGAAGCAACCCAAGTGATCATGAAGTACATTCTGGATGTACATATCATAGTAAATTTCACATTATTTTTAAAATTTATTTACTCTTTAGAACAGTCTTGCACTGTCACAGAATTAAACTCATGGAAGCATAGAGATGTCTTATCCACTGTAAATAAAACCAAGGTCCTGAAATGTGGGAAGACTAATAGAGCAATTGGCACTTTATATATCTTGATCCAAGAAATGGCAGGTCAGAAGACACACCTTGACTGGAGAATAGCTTCAGCAGAGCCTTGTGCACTTGGTCAGCAACTGCTGTTTTGCCATTATGCAGTCATGGGCTGAAGGAGGCGGCATCAGCGGAATTCTGTTTCTAGATCTCGCAAAGAGTTTTTTTTCTTTCTGATCAAGCTGTATATAACCTCATGATGTGATACCATATTCCACTTATCCTACAGTAACACCAGTTTCAAATTCTGCTTCCTACCATCAAAAGGAAGCAAGGAAGGAAAGACAAACAGATTTTATTAAAAGTATTCAAAAACTCCTCTTATGTAAGGCCCAGTGAGAAGCACAAAAAAAATTACTGAAAAGACTTTTTTCAAGGTAGTGTGTGTGTAAATTAGATAATAGATTTTATTAAACTGTGGGAAATTGGGGGAAACAGGTAAGATTTTCATCACATATATCCTCTAAACATGAATATTGTTTTCAGACATTAGAAACCATGTTTTCTGGCTCTTTAAAAGATACTTAGATCTAAGAGTGGCCAAGAAAGCAATGTTTTACTAAATGTTATTTAATGAACATTATGTGATGAATGTCTGTTGTTCTTACTGAGGCCAAAAAGAATCCATGGCTTTAGTAATTCTAAAGGATAAACAGCAAAGTAGGAGGAATCATTTAAGATTATATTTTGTGCAATAGCTTGAATCATGAATCAAAGTAAGTAATGATTTAAGTTGCTAAGTGAGGGCACTCTTGAGGGTGTGAAATCTTCTACTGAGGGAAGAAGGCAGAATCCGAACCTCATCTGAGCCAACACGTTCAAAAGCCTGGAGTGAACAGAGACCATTGCACTTCAGTGGACAACCTACACTGGCTGGAATATAAGGTGGAATAATAAGAAATTGAGAAATAGACTCACCAACAAAAGAAAAATAGAGTTCCAGCCATGGATCAAATGACATCACTCCTCTAAGGACGGGCTTTAATTCTAGATACAAAACTATAAAGCAGACAAGAAAACCCATCTTTGTTCAAGTTTGAATGACAACTAAGGACATTCATCTTTGCGCTGGACCAAGTTAGTCACATCTTTCATGATTACCTGCCTTCTATTTCTTCCTTTTCCCAGATGTTCCAGTGATCTGGGAAGATACTTCCTAAGTTAGAGGGAGCAGTTAAGTGACTAGTCCCCTTTTAAAGCCATATGGACGTGTAGTATACCAGACTTCCCCAATACTTTAAAAAATGTTTGACTTGAGCTTCCTCAAATTACAGCAGAGTTCTTGTTTCAGTTCAGTGAAATTAGAACACAGCGTTTGACATAAAGAAACAACATTAGTTCAAAGTGTGAGTTACAGAATCACAGAATCATTAAGGTTGGAAGAGACTTTTTAGAGAGTGATAAGGTCCCTCCTAAGCCTCCTTTTCTCCAGGTTAAAGAACCCCAGCTCCCTCAGCTGCTCCTGGTAAGACTGGTGCTCCAGACTCTTCACCAGCAATGTTGCTCTTCTCTGTACTGACCTCAGCACCTCAATGTTTTTGTTGTAGTGAGGGGGCCAGAAATGAAAACAGTATTTGAGGTGTAGACCATGCTAATGCATTCATCAGAACAGCTTAAGTCAGGAGCCATGTTATATGGCTTCACCTCTCATGTCTAAAATGTAATTCAGTTAATTCCTGTCAATGACAGTTTTGCTGGCGGGAGTATTGCAAAATTAACATGTATTTCTCCAAAATGAAGAAAAACTTGTCACTGTTTTTTTTCTGTAAACTACAAATAGTTCTTCTTATGCATAAAAAAAAACGCCCAGTGATTACATAGCTATGTATAAAAAGCTATTTTTGTGTAATCAACTACACACTTCATAAGATACCCTCCCATTTAAAATTGATTAAACTGATTTTTTTTAAGTTCTTTTCTTTTTTTTTTCTGGAAAGAAAAGCATCTGTTTCAATATGCCTATTTCCTCCCTTTTCAAGATAAAAGTTGAAAAGAAAGCTAATGTTATAGAGAAGTGGGCCATGAAAGGATTACTTCTTAAAACAAAATTTATACTTCTCTTTGTTCTGTTTCATTAAAATGGGATATGGGGAAAGGTTTTCAAAAATCTTCTATTTTGGGGGGAAAAGCAAACTGCAAAATAATTTGTTTTCTCTACAAAGAACTGTTTGGATGAAGTTCAAATTTGAATTGAAAGAAATAATATGTCTCATAAGAATATGAATCAGTCTGAGAACAGCAAAAAATGTTTAATCACACAGGCAGTCTAGGTAAGTTATAAAACATGATTTCTCTAGATACTAATTTAATGTGGATGAGTTTTCCCTCATCTAGAAAATTGAAGAGGTGATATTATTTTGCAAGAAAATCTTAACCACCACGAGTATCTGGGTTGATATATTCACCTCAATTAAGCACCTGGGAGTTTTACCATTGATTCCATAAGCCAGTTTGTTACTGTAGTCCAGTCTAATTTCCATGCAATCTGTTATGCCTCTCTAAGCTTTTGTCCTGAAGGAGGAAAAAAAAAATAAAAGATAGCTGTAGATATTTTGTCCTTGAGAAGACCTACCCGTGTCACAGTAACTTCCTAACAAAACCTTCACGTTTAACTTTTTTAAAAGCTTCTGTGGTTTAGAAAAGCCTGGTAGTCTCACATGTTACTGATATTTTTATCAGCTTTTAAAAACAGCCAAAAACGAACTTCTGTACTAATGTGGATTCTCATTCATGTGACTATGAAAGGTAAATGCTGCATGTGGATTCTCTAAGGGAGAGCTTTCAAAAAGAAAGTTTTGGCAGAGTTGGGGATATGCACGTGTATATGCATTGCCAGAAAACTATAAATATCAGACCCGTGGAGAGCACAGGACTGGAGGACAAAGGCACAAAGAATGGATAATTTATTACAGACAGAGCTGTAAAGTGCTTTTAAAAATGAGAAAAGATTTGTTAGCATTCAGCAAATGTGAAATTCATGAGGGGTGTTCTATCAAAGAGATTAGCCAAGGCACAGCGGAAAGAGAAATTTTGTAAATAAAAACCCAGTGGAAGTTTTCTTCTTGTTCTGTGAAAATGTTCCATTGGATTTAAATTATGTGGAATTATATATTAATGAAAGTAAAATACTTTAGTGGTGCAGAAGTTTTCAGATGGAAAGTACTTAAAGATTAAAGCAGTTTTGCTCATAGAAATTTATGACAGGCCAAGCTACTTTGTGTTCTTCATCAAGAAATTAGAGTTGTTAGCACTTTTTTAGGAAAACAGGGGTCTGTGTCTGAGGAATACCAGCAGCCCCTGGCTGCAAGGGATCCTTGCCAGTCATATGAGAAGGACCTCAGAGAACGGCAGCTCCAAATCACACTGAATCTAGGAATGGAAAGAGGAGAAAAAGACTTTTTCCTACAGTGTTTTTTTTAACTATTTTACACCTATCTATCTAAATGTAACTGCCAAACCTTTCATAGTTGTGTAGTCACCTTTTGCAGCCAAGAAAGAGATAGATATCTCTAGTGGATGAACCAGTACACTTAATTTGTCCCCCATTTTAAGCACGGATGATCTGTCTTCTGAATATACCTTTTTCTGGTTTAGAGAAAAAAACCAAACCAAACGAAACCAAAAACCCACACAAACAAACAAAAACAAAACAAAACAAAACGAAACCCAAACAGAAATTAACCCCCTGGATTTTGGGTGGTAAGAACCAGGTGAGATAGTCCCTGCCACTCTCCCTGTATGCCCATATAGGTGCAAAGACACATGTGCTCGTTTCACAGATTCTTTTGGAATTTTCTCAGAAGAACCTTTACTCAACATATTAGTTTGTGGAGAAAAAATCTTGCTCCAAATGAGGCATAGAGTAGAGTTCAGTAGTTGGATCTACAAGCCAATCTTGCCTGGTCTCTATGGTCTTCTCTGTTATTTTTGGCATCTCTCTGGGTAACCTTCCAAAGTTAATGTTCTGCAGCTTAGTAATTTGATAAAATACATGGTACACAAAATACTATATTACAATTTTCAAATTTATTTTAAAAGAAAAAAATTCTGTTAATGTTAGTTAAGCTAATTCAATTCCATTTTCCATTCAATAGGCAAGAAATGCGCTATCACTTTCTGCTATTTTTTCAGGACTTGAGTTTGAGCAGAAATAGTTTTTTACAGCCAATTCACAAAAAATAGTTTGGGGAAAAATAACAATTAATTTAAAAATGTAATAAGTGTGTATCTTGTTTTGCAGTTTGTTCTCACATCTGCAGCTGAACAAACATAACTGCATTTCCCAAATTGCCATTTGATCTAGCACATTAAGCCAAGGTTTTCATTGTTCTTAGGAGAGTATTTTTAAATGAGCTGTCAAATCACTTAGAAGAGAGTACTAGAAGCAACCCATTGCTATGGGTAAAAAAAAATTCATGAATTTTCTGTGCCCGAAATTCAATGTATCTGTGTGTTGAATTTACTACGGAATTGCAAGGTAAAGGTGCACTAGACATAGCATTCATACACATTAGGGTTGCACCTGAGACAGCTGGATGGACCATTGTGCTAGATTTTTACAAATATCTAACTGGCTACTGACCTTCTTGTCAAATGTGTATAGTCCTCAATAGAACAGGCAGTTGAAACATTGAGAACTGAGAAGTGGGAGTGCAAGGTGACTTGCTCCAGAGTATGGATTTAGTTTCAGAGATTCAGAAGCCAGAATATCAGATTTTCCATTATGCAGTATCTTATTATAGGAGGATAAAAATTTGAAAGGAATAAATAACATGAGAGGGTAATTTTATTATTCTTTTTTTTTCTTTTTTTATGCTGTAAAGATATTAATTTCATCTCTTCTTGTTCCCCTCAATCATTACTATTGTATCAATTGTAGAGCAATAAATTTGGTTTAGTTTAATGATGTGATATTATTTCTGGTTATAATATTTTAGATGTGTTGCTACCTGACGTGTGATGTATGCCTCCTAAACACAAAATAATTGTTTTGCTTGAAGGAGTTTGTGATCAAAAGACAGAGGTAGATGATGACTTAGAGGGTGCAGAGTCTATAAATAAAACATGAAGAGGGTTTTGTTGGATGCTGTTGGATGTATTAACCATATAATTTGTAAGAAACTCCTTCTTTCCCTTTTTGCCCTATTTTGAATAACAGTATTTAAAAGTACCCCATTATATTCCAGACAATTCTAAGGTAGTAGTAAAGTGGTCCTAATACATCTATAATGTTTTTCATCCACTCTCTTTATGTAACACTATTTTCTCTTTTATAATCCTATCTGTCATCTTATATCAGTGATTTAATTCATGAAGGTATCTGATTAAGTTGGTCTCAGTGCTGGGAATTTTTCCTAATGCAATAGCATAATTTAGTTTTAAGTCAGCAGTCGCAAACACAACTGAAGAAGAGCATTTGGGTATCAAATCTGTACTGGATTTGACTGCAAGATAGTTTAAAACCACAGAGAGGCGAATTTAAATCACTTGTCTTTTAATTCTAGAGCTTGGACTGACCTTATGTCGTCCTCTTCCAGGGTGGAGTTCAAGGATCTCAGAGGAGGAAGAGACAGTTGGGATTATCTGTGCAAAATGAACAGAAAGATCTTTAGACATGTTAACAGGAAACTCTAATCTCAAAGCTATTATAGAAATTTTGCTTAATCTCACCTCAGGTGTCAGAGTTTTCACAGATACAAGTTGATGAATCATTTGACCTTGGGAGGTGGGTTAATATTTAGATTAAGTGATTCTCCTTATGTGTAGGGCTTGCATCTCCGTATGTCTAGGCTGTTTCTCTTGGAAGGAGTTCTTTAGGTTGAGAAAATTAACAAAGTATTTTTATGTCAGTGCTGGCATATGCAGATGCACAGAAGATGAACAAAATTGAGAGTACATGACTGTGAACCATGAGGACGTGGACCACTGATGGCATTGCAAATACACCTCAAATTAAAGCCTTTATATGCTACTGTGGTGGCAACAAAGTGTGACTCCCTAAATACATTTTTTAAATTTGTTGCTGCCTGGAGTTTACCAGATTTATTGGCTTTCTCTAGACAGGTTGTTGTTGGCAGGAAGAGGGCTACAGAGGCAGCCTCTGTGAGAAGACTCCAGGGGCCACTTCTGTGTTGGATAGAGCCAGTTTTCAGCTGGTTTCAAAATGGACCTGCCACTGGTCAAAACGATGCTGTGGTGCCTCTGTGATAACACGGTAAAGGATAAAAATCACTGCATATGAACAGCGAGAGAGAGGTGTGAGAAAATGTGAGAGAAGTAGCCCTGTAGACACCAAGGTCAGTGCAAAAGGAAGAGGAGGAGGTTGGTGCTCAAAGCACTGGAACGGGGATGACCTGCAGCCCATGGAGGACCCCACACCAGAGCAGGTGGATGTGCCCTGAAGGAAACTGCAGCCTGTGGAGCACCCATGCTGGAGCAGGCTCCTGACAAGCTGTGGCCCTGTGGACAAAGGAAAGCATGCTGGAGCAGGTTTTCTGACAGGAATGGTGGCCTATGGGGGACCCATACTGAAGCAGTCTTTTCCTGAAAGATTGTACCTCATGGGGAGTACCTACAGTATAGCAGTTCTTGAATGTCTGCAGCCCATGGCAGGGACCCACCTGGAGAAGTCAGTGAAGGACTGTATCCCTTGGTGGGATCCATTGCTGGATTAGGGTAGCAGAGTGAGGAGTTAGGAGAGTCAGAGACAAGTTGTTATAGATGGATCACAATCCCCACTCTCTGTTTTGATCTCCAAAGCATAGGAGAAAGGGAAGAGACTGTCCTCATATCTGAAAAACTTCAGAACGCAAACTGCTTTAAGTCTTTCAGTTTTGGGGCTTCTACAGTTTGTTTATGGCAGATCAGAGGATCTGTCAATATATCTGTAACAGCCAACTGTGCCAGGGCTTCCCATGTAGGAGCTGAAAGCATAGGGAAAAGCATTTTAAAGTGTTTGTTCCATAGCCTGTGTCCTGGAAGACTCAAGGTCTATTAGTCATGACTCTGGAGCTGGATCTACCATGTTACTTTGGTGTAGGTCTGCAGGCCTTCCAGATTTCTGCCTGTATGGTACCCATACCTGGTACCTATTTGCTGCTGAGCACAACTAACGTTGTTGGCAGACCAGCTGTACTCTGCTTACTAGACTTCACTTTGTAAATATATTGTTTAAACTATATGGGTATAACTTAGGAATAAGTAGAAGTTGGATTTTTTTCTTTTTGTTTTTCAAGATAGATTTGTGTTTGAAGAGAGCGGCTTGCCTCTAGAGTAATAGCAGGGGATTTGGGAAGTACTTCTCCTAGAAGACCCCATGTGGCTTGACTACGTGTCTCAGTAAAGCCTGCAGTATACAATTTTTGCCATTTTGGCCTATTTTTTGCTTATTCTTTTAAAGTGATAGTCCTATGAAAGAATTTAACCTCCTGAAATAGAACATACCAAATTCATATTATAACTATTGCAAGAACATTATCTTGGCTCTTTAAGGTGCATTGCAATGTCTTTTCTGGAGTCTGTTCCAAGAAGAGTAGGCTTGGTAGAGAATGGATCGAGATTAGCCCTGGGAAGAAAGCCTTGGAGGTGTTGGTGGATAAGAAGCTCAGCATATCTAAGTAATGTATGCTTGCTGCTCAGAAAGCCAGCTGTGTCCTGGGCTGCTTCAAAAGGAGTGTGACCATCAGGAGACCCCACCTGGAGTACTGCATCCAGCTCTAGGGCCTCCAACACAAGAAGCACACGGACATGTTGGAGCAAGTCCAGAGGAGGCCACTTGTTGATCCTCTAGTACACCACTCCCGTGAAGACAGGATTCCGCCTGGAGAGGGAAAGGCTCCAGGGAAACTTTAGAGCAGCCTTCCAGTACCTGAACAGAGCCTACAGGCAAGAGACTATTTTCAATGACTTCTAGTGACAGGACAAGGCGTAATGACTTTAAACTTAGCATAGATTTTTTAATGTAAGGGTGGTGAGGCACTGGAACAGTTTGCCCAGAATGGTTGTGGACTTCCCATCCCTAGAAGTGTTCAAGACCACACTGAATGGGACTCTGATTAACCTGGTCTACTGGAAGGTATCTGTGCCCATGGCAGGGAGTTTTAGAGCTAGGTCATCTATAAGGTCCCTTCCAATTCAAACAATTCTATAATTCTATGAGTCTGACCTACACAGTCTCCTTATCTTTGGTGAGATCAATGGCATTTAAAAATTTGCAGGAGAAAATCCTATGTGTGATATGGACGGTAAATTGTCAGTTATGAAAAGATTTCTGCTTTAAATTATTATTCAATGTATTTCAAAGTATGCTTGTGAAGTTGTATTTGTCACTGCTTCATATTTATGAGGGTAAAAATCTTGAACAAAATTTTCTTAGAATACTAATATGTGACTGTTTTCCCAAGTATAATTTAGTGCATTTATAATAAGTAAAATGCCTTTAGAAGTGTAAGAGAAATGGATAAAGAATTGGGAAATCCAGGTAGTCATGTTTGCCTGGAGGCATTTTCTGAGAACAGTAGTGAGTCAGAATGCAAATCCTCATGGCTTTGCTGATTTTTGTGGTCGCTGTTGATTACTGTAAAATTGATTCAAAAGTGTTGCAGCATCTCTGAATATGTTTAAGCCTCATCTCCATAGTGTCACAGCCATTTTTCCTCTCTGTGGGTCTTGAACTGAGTAAGAAAAAATCCTCATAACCTTCATGTGAGCATTTTTTTCGTATCAAGGAGCAAAGAAGGACAATATTCAGTTACTTCCCAGTCTTGTTCTCAAGTGTAATAGCACAAGTTTTCTTGGATTGGCTATTTCAGGACTTTAATGGTATTCAGATAATGTTTTGTCACATTTGGATCTAGACTGTGGCAAGGATAGTTTACATTGAACATGAAGAATTATTATTCTGGTACTGTTAGTCAAAAGTACTTTAGGGTCATATAATGTTATTTAATGAAATTTCAAGTTCGACTTTTTTCTCCATCCTGAGAATGAATTTGAGCTCTAACTCCACCAAGTGTACAATTTCACAGCTTGACATTGATTTCTTGAATTTTTCATTATGTGGAATCCTTCTATATGGACCATGTGTTACAAAAGGTACCCTGTGCCCCTGTAAAACTTCAAAGAAGTAAGACAATACAGAGCCTTAGCAAGGATTTTCTCTAAACAGAAAACACATTAAGTAACTACCACTTACATACATGAAATTTTTGTTCAGTCATTTCAGTTGACAAAATTAACTGTACTGTGTTTGAGACTAGAGGAAGTCTGCCATATGCTCACAGAAACACTTTTAAAAGACTGAGAAATCCCTTTGCAGAGGAAAGTAACATGCAGGATGTGACTCCAGAACTGAATGAATGATTATACAAGGAAGCTATAAGAAATACATATTCAAAAAGAGTTGTTAGTAAGAAAGAGGAGGGATAAAGGGCATTTACTGCAGAAGTGAGAGCTAAGTTACAGTTTCCACTGAAAAATGAAACTTCTAAAGGACATTTAAACAACAGCAGAAGGTCATTTACATATTTAAATAGAAATACAGGAAAAAGGAAAATAATTGAAGCAGTGCTATATTGATGATGAGACAGAAAAGCAGGAAAATCCGGTTGGACACTTAAAACTAATAGATACTTCACATTGATTTTCACTCAAGGAGAATGTTGACCTTAAAAGAGGTGTGATGACTAATGGGATTAGGGAAATGACCTCTTTCTGCCTTGCTTGTTCAAGAATTGGTTTACTGAAGGGCAGATGCAATAACAAGTGCTGCTTAGTAGAGCTATTAAATGAATTGTGATATGTATGATCAGTGAAGTTATAGAACAGATTTTATGAAAAGAAAGCTTTAAAATATGGTTATAGACAGAAAATGTCATAAAATGCAACCAAAAGTTATTAAGGTAGAAAGTATAGGATTAAACCATATCTTGAAATTGCCAAGAAGAGATTGAAATAAAATAGACATATCCTTAATAGAAGTGATTTATGAAAACAGAGACAAACAGGACAGTTAAAAATCAGGTACAAAACTAAGGAGGAGATGGCAACAAGTGCTGGCAGAAGAGGAGATACCACGCTGGAGCAGCACAGCTACAGCAGGAAGGTAATAAGGGGCTAATTTTGCAATAGGCACAGAGATAAAAAGACACAGTCCCATGATGGAATTTGCTGAAGAGGCAGATAAATGCAACAATATAAGCTCAGGGCAGGCTAAGATTGTAGCTGTGAAAGTAAATAATTTTTGAGAAGTACAGTAATAGACGTGACATAATGGAAAATGAGTAATAGTGACTAATAAAAATATTGTGCTATAATCAGAATTTCATCATTTGCAAATGGCTCAAAATGAAAAACAAGCAGAATTTTGATCTTAACATGATCATCAGCCATCATTGAGGTGCAGATTTAGAAAAACACAATGTCATCCTACAATATGTCAGCAGAAATATTTTATGGTAGAGATGGGGAGGTAGTGCAAAAAGAAGCAGAAAACCTTCATCTGAAATACTCAATGTGCCAGTCATCTGTTTTCAAGCAAGATGAGATGAAGCTAGAAAAGCACAGAACAATGCTTGCTGTGATGATTAGTGCAATGGCAAGCCCATGGTTCGATGGCTCTGGGGGAATGTGTTGTGTGGTCCAGCAAAGAAAATACTGAGAGGGTTTGTAAGAGCTATTTATCAACATATTGAAGGCAGACATAGGGAAAGGAAGAAAGCTTTAGAAAAGGACTTTTTAATATATAATCTGGCTATGAAAATCCTTAGGATGGGGACCATAACAGTGGAGCAGCACATAAAATCACAAAACTGCCCTCAAGCCACTTGCTTCAATTCTGGCATCAGAACTGGGTAAATCACCCAGGTCTTGGGAGAGAAATGCACAAATTGTATTTTTAGCTCTTTATGCGGTAAATGTAATTTGAAAGAATTAAAGCTGAACTGATTTGAATTTGCTATGGGTGTGCACTCTACCCTCACTGTGCTGCACTCACAGGGTGACTCTGACCTCCATGCAAGAGGCCATCATCTTGTTAAAAGGATGTGTCCTAAGTTTTCCCATGTTTAGGCTACATGTAAGAATGGATTGCAGCAAGAGGTGGTCTGGAACAGTAGAGCATAGGAAATACTTACTTAGGAGAAAATGAATATAATGATACCTTAAATGACTCTTCCGTTCTCCATTTTCTATGATTCTATAATAGGTAACACTATTAATGATCACACAGTTCTTAATCACATAAATGTTGGATGGTTTTTATCAGAGCCTTTATGAATTATTATAAAGGCAATATTTTCTCAAGAAAATACCCTTATGCCTGCTTCTATATGCATAGATCAGTAAAGTCCTTATCCTGTCTGATGAGATCAATAAAAGTCTTTCTATGTGTCTTAAATAGGTCCAAGAGCAAATCAAAACTCAGAATATATATTCAGGTCATTTGGTTTCTGGTTTTGAGGTTAACACAGAGTAGAAATAAAAGGGTTGGGGCAAAAGTGTGATCCCATTGACTTACTATGTTTTAATTCAACTGCCCTCTTAAAGTCAAGGAGATTATTCATGAAGTAGGTTTTTTACTCAATGTCTCTAGAAATTTTAATGTATCACAAGGGCTCCCTGCTTAAAAGGGAGCAAAGGTTCTACATAGTTACAATTCAAAATGTCCAAATTTCACTTACAAGGTCAGTAACATTTTTTGATAATTTCCATATTTTAGAATGTGAACACTTTTCAGCTTAAGGTAATGGAAATGCCCAATGCCTGATAATATGTAGAGCTATGGTTACAACAGCATATGTTGACTTTTCACTGGTATACAAAAATACATGTTATTTATTTTTTATTTTATTTTAGAACAAAAACACTACAGATACTGTAACATTCTATGAATAAGATCCAAAAGTCACAAACTATTATTTGGCTATTCATTTATTGGTTTCCAGAATCAAACGCTTGTGAAAATTGAATTTAGCTATACAGGCAGAACTGGAAACCTTTGAATTTAAAATAATGTATTTTGTCACTACTTAAACTCTGTTACTCTGATTTTTTTTTCTTTCAGTTTGCTCCCAGTATTCTAGAGGAGTTTTTGCCATTTTTGGACTGTATGATAAGAGATCAGTACATACTTTGACCTCATTCTGCAGCGCCTTGCACATCTCCCTCATCACGCCAAGTTTCCCGACAGAGGGTGAGAGTCAGTTTGTGCTGCAGCTGCGGCCGTCCCTGCGGGGAGCCCTCCTGAGCTTGCTGGATCATTATGAATGGAACCGCTTTGTTTTCCTGTATGACACAGATCGAGGTAGGTTGTGACCCAGCTTTCTTACCTTTGTTGTTCAAATGACTTTTGCAAGAACTGTGAATTTTTATGTCCCATTGAGAGCTTGGGGAGTCAAATTTTAAAGGGTCTTTGAGGTGAAATACCTCTCCCTGTGCAGCTGTGTGCCTAAAACAAGAATTCCTTAGTCTGCAAAAATTGAATATTGGATGCACATAGTATGTAATCGACCAGCCAAAGACTGTGCTTTAAGTCTAGAATACTAAAATGTTTTAACTAGTTGTTGGTGAAACAAAGACACAGTTCAATGAGCAGAATTTTACAGCTCTGTTCACTTTTCAACACACCTCGTAAGTGACAGCAGTACAAAGAAGCAGAGAGGAACAACCACTTCTGTGCATCTGCACTCTGCGAGTGAGCCTGTGGGACTTCCAAACTGTGGAAGGTCAAGGCACAGGAAGGGCTGTACCCTCAGGCTGTGACAGAATAGTGGAGGTAAGAGGCAATACTTGGCAGGCGTGAGGTATCCATGGGCCAGCAGAGGGAGAGAGTGCTGCAGTAGCCCATCTTCTGCTCCTTTTATCTGGAGTTATCTTTGTGATGGACTACACTTTTACAAAATATGTAGTTCCTTACAGAAAAGGGTGCACTTTCTGTCCGCAGTTTCCATTCTATATTCCAGAGCATCTCAAAACTCGTTAAGTGGTAAAAAACTGCAAATGAGGACTTGAGAGGTAAAATCTGTTCTCCGAGTTGTGTGTTCATTCTTCTGGCAATGCCCTCTGCCTTTGTTTATGAAATAGGATTGAGCCAATGTAGCTGAGCTTCTGTGAGAGGCAAGATGTTTATGCTTTCAGGGGGGAAGCAAGAGGCATAGCTGTAGTCAAATAATTATTTTACTACAGCTGTTTCAGTAAAGTTTCCCATGTGGACAGTCTGTCCTGGAATTAAAGTGGCTTTATTCCAGTGTAATTACTCAACAGTAGAAATAGGGAATTACACTGACCTAACTAAATCTATTTAATTATTTGATTATGACTATAGAAGTCAAATTTCTCCTATATACAAGCACTAAATTTTAGTGAGCTTTTAGCTTGATGTACTGCCTAAATATCTGAATTTAAATAAAAATGAATAAAGGAAGAAAAGGAAGAGTTTATATTGTTCCATTATTGTTCAATTGTTGTTTTTTAACTAAATTTTTTTTAACTTACTAGATCCATAAAGGAAGTTCACAATGTATTAGATAACTGGAAAGAGAAAAGTATAATAGAATTTAAAAGTATTTGTACTCAAGATATAGTTGTGGGTAAAAAGAAAACAAGCAGATAATTACAGATGTGGTCCTACAAGTTTAAGAAATTGTTAAGAGGAGTGCACAACCTGCAGTCACCTTTCTCAGCTAAATTCACATGCCTAATTAGATTGAGACATCATTTTAAGCATGCAATATCACACCAAGGACAGTTTCACAACACAGTCACTAACATTCTGGTTACTAAATGATTCTTATAGCACTGAACTCAGCTACTCTGAACTCATCAGCATGTCTTTGATCAAGAGATGATATTTGCCAGTGTGGATGCAGGGAGTGCTACACTGGATAGTCTCAAATTCTGAACAGGTCTTGTGATGCAGTTTAATGCAGGAGAAAATAAGATTCAATGCATCTTTTGGTATTAAGATTACTGTAAAGACACATCATTGCTGAATAAATTTTCACTACCTTTACACGGGAGAAAATTTTAATGTGGATTTGAGATATGATAAGAAAAAAAAAGCAAGCATCATCTCTTACTATCAGAGGAACTGGAAAAAGAAAAAAAAATCATTAATGTTGAGTCATAGGGTCTCTGTCAATGAGGCCAGAAGTTAATCTTGCCTCGATTTTTACCAGAGCTCCTTCCTTTAAGTGCCAGATGACAGTCTTCCTGTTTCTCTGAGCAGCCCCATCGAAACAAATTGAAAGAAGGTGAACCCCCTCAGCCTTTTGGTTTTGTTACTGGGCCTCTGCAAGTTGATCTTTACAGCTTAACTGGGAAGCTATGAATTAGCTCTTACAGGGAAAGGTAAGCAATAAGCATACATTCCAGCCCAACACAGTGGCTGCTTGTGAAGAAGGCAGTATTTAGTAGCTGTCAGTATTGTAAAAGACAGAAGTCCTTGACAGAAGGCAATACGATGAAATTAGCTTAGGCAAACCTTCAGCAACAGTGGTGGACAAATGCATGGGTTTTTTCAGACCTGCCTTCCCAGCCTTTCCATCCTCCTCTTTTCTTGCTTCTATTGCATATGGCTCAGTTGCTGCTTGATCTTAGGGGTTGAACAATTAAATCTTATTATGAAGGTAGATTTCTCTGCTGTATCGTTCCGTTCAGCTCTTTGACAGCCCCTCAGCTCCCTGCAGAACTCTTTGCTACTGGGAGTATCTATGTTAACATTTCATTTCAGATCAGGAATGCACTTTTGTCGCATCTCTCCAAGTCATTCCCACGTACTGCACTTGAGTTTACACCACGTAGTAGTCTTGGACCTCACAAACTCTGATGAGGTGGAGGCTTCAGCTATTATGTTAAATCTCCCTTTCTGATGTTCTGCCAAACTCACAGTCTGGAAAATCGTTGTCCTGTGACAGGATGAAGATATTAGGAAGAATGGCAAAAATACAAAATTAATTGGATCTAGCAGGGGACATTAGAGTAAAAGGAGAACAGGTTTTTCAAAGGGCATTAAACCTAGGAGAAAGATGGAGGAAAACTCAACTTGTTATTTCACAGGGGAAAGTGAACAAGTAAAGAATGATACAGAAGGCTAAAGCCTGAAGGGTCCTTTTGTTTCAATATATTCTTCTTTCTCTTGCCCTCCTTCCATAAAAAGGTTTAATTGTAACCTGGTGCTTAGTACAATTAATACTAAGAGCAAAGTGCCAGGAACACAGTCATAACAGGGAAAAAGCACTCTGAAGAACACTGAGTTATGCAAAGCATAGTAGGAAAAGGCTGAAATGAAAACCATGCCTCCTTGAGGTGCCCAGAGAAAAGGGAAGTCCAGGAAGGGGGAAGTGCTCAGTTAACATTTGATGTCATCACTAAAGGGAATTAAGGGAGAAAAAGAAATGAGTAGATCTGAAGAACATTCAGTTTGTGTATGTTGTTTTATTGTGATTGAGAGGTGTTTAATGTAAAAAAAGGCATACAATCAAACGGAGCTGTATATCTCCAAACCCATGGGATTTTTGACCTAGCACAATTATGCCTACAACTGTGATTTTGCTGGCTGAAGATGATATTTTCTGGCACCAGAAAGAAAGAGCTGGACCCTGAAACAACAGAAAAAGGTTGTAGAAGTTTGTGTGAGGTGTGAGAAGCTGTTTAAGAATAAAATCATAGAATCATTCAGGTTGAAAAAGACCCTTGAGGTCACCAAGTCCAAGCATTAACCTAGCATTGCCAACATGCAATGTAGAATTGAGAGGTGCAAGAACCAAGCCTAGAAGAGGTCCGTGTTAATTTTCCACACTGTGTGCAGCCTTACTGAGAGCTGGAATGGCTGAAGTTGCTAGTAAAACTGCTGGGATTACCCAGAGCTATGAGGTCACACAGTGGAAAGTGGTAGAGGGGCTGCAGAGCATCGTGGAACATGTGGGACACTGCGCATGATGGCAGGCAGCAAGCTGGAAATTGCTTTCACAAGAATTTCAGCATCCATTTGAATTCAGCTGTGTTTCCCAACAAGGATTTTCAGTCTCTGACTGTGAGTAAAGCACAGTAGCACAAAGGGTAGAGCTACCAGCTGGCCCAGCAGTTGGTTCACCAGAGGCAAAGACTGTAAAATAGTTATGTTCTCTAGAAATTAGGCATCATGTGTGACCTCGTTTATGTACCTTGTTAATGGTTTGGGGTTTTTTCATTTGCTTATTGTAATCACATGTTTATAAAGCCGACTCAATCATGGTTGCAGGTGAGAAAACTTTGCCCACTGTGCACAAGGTGAATTTAATTTTCCCACATTTCTGAATAGTGTTTTTATAGCAGCTCCTTTAAAGTTGAAACTGTTCTGTTCTACTACAATCTTTTAAACCTGGCAGAAGGGTTATACAAATTCTAGTAGCCTGTTAGAATTAATCCTACAGTACATAGAGTAAGGCAGTTAAATGCCTTCCTGACACCCGATCCTATCAGCTCTTGGAAGCTAAGCAGGGTCAGCCCCGGTTAGTACTTGGATGGGAGACCTCCTGGGTATACCAGGGGGGACTGTAGGGTCTAGTCCTGAGGACTTTACTGGCATCATCCAAGCTTGCTTGTCCGTGGCAGATGAACCTTAGGAGTTAAATGGTGGGGCCAATCCTGTGCATCCTGTGCCTCACCTAAAAAATCCACTGCACAGGCTTGAAGGACACACCCACATGGGGAGAGCCCTTCCCAAATCTTCCTTCATGAAGCCTAGCCATCACATAGAGCAGCAAGCTCTACGTTTTTGTCTTTAAAGAGTTGTGGAGGATAGGTGAGTCACAGGTGAGAATAAGAAATGTCTGGAGATGGCAAAAAATGGTTCAGGAGATTTAAAGCTCTCCCTCTTATTTGAGAGAGATTATGGAGTTGTTCATTTGCAATCAGTTTATCAGGCTAATCTAATTTTCTCCTTTGGCAGAGTAGCTGATCCAGGACTAAGAATTAGGTTTGGTGTGTCCATGATTAGTAACTCCAGTGATGTTGCCTGGGGCTTGACATTCTCACAGAGGGAAAAAAAGAGGTAATAGAGGTTCAACTGTAGCATGCAATTTGAAAAGTAGAAACCATAACCCAAATTTTTTTACTAATGACACGTTTTAAAAGTACGAGCAGGTCTCAGGTGAGGTGCAAGTTTTTGAATTTGCATGATATTACCAAGAAAGTTTTTGGTGAGTACCCAGCCTGGCTTGTAGAAGAAGGGCAATCCTACAATCAGTGGAAGAGGTTTTACTGGCAATGGATTTATAGTGACAAGGACCGCCTTGAGCCAGCTGCCCCTGAAGAAGATCAATGCACTGTGACTGTTTAAGGGACTCTAATGGACATTTAATGAGTGTTTTTTGTGCTATGTATGTTTTCTCCTGTTCAGTAATGGTTGTTCAAACAGCGTCCTAATTGTTCAATTTTCCTTTCGAGATCCTACCCTGGTTTTGCTCCCCTGACCCCTCAGGGCTGCTTTCTACCCTCTGTCAGATCCTCTAACTCTGATTGGCTGTTGGACGTGATCCCTTCTTGGTCAGTTGTTGAATCTGATGCTGTGAGAGAACCCAAAAACAGGACTCCAAGCCAAGTTAATGTGGTATTAGATAAAAAGGTAGATTCTTTAATGTCCAGGCTTAGGACTTTTTAGGAATACATGATGACATCTCCATGCCCCTCCGAACACTAGTTTCCATGGCTTTGATAATATGATCCTTCCAATCATTACTTTACACATTTCTCAGTCCAGCCCCAGTCCCACCCGTGTTCCACCCCACAGAATTTGGGGCTGGAGTAGTTGAGACCCTCTGTCTTCATCAGCTCTTCTTCCTCAGGCTCCTGGAGTTCTTCCAATGTTCTGAGTCCCAAGGTTGTTTGCTTATGTTTCTTTCTGTAGGCCTTTTGATAGTCTCCAGCTCTTTACTTTGAAGAGAGTCTAAATTAAAAGAACTTGAGCTACTGATGTGTGCTAGGGGTTAGGATACATAAGCAATGAACTTAAGCTACCAGAAACATTAACAGACTACGTTTGCTTTTTACTACAATTACAAGTACTTCTAAAATCTATAAAAATCAAAAAACAGAAATCCCTTCGGTATCAAATCCCTGCACCTGTTATTGGTGCATTTACACACTCCCCTATTGGTCAGTTGTTGAATTCCTGTGCCTACTATTGGTGTATTTTTCAATCCTGTTCTCCACCAATGGGCATCCAGGTCCCACCCATATTTCCAGAGAGTTCCATGCTAACCCTATAAAAGAAGGTGTTTCGCCTTAATAAAGTGCTTCTGTTCCACTGCTTCTTGGAGTCCTCTCATCTTTCCAGGAGCAATGCTGGGAGAGGGAGCTGGGATTGCCAATCCAATGGCTGCACTGGCTGAGTTATACAATACAGGTTGAGGGCTCAAAGTGATCCTGCTAAACAGGTAGATCAAGAAAGTGAAATGTGATGATGGTGATGCAAAGGATCAATATAGTAGTCAAGAATCAAAGGTACAAATACAAAGTTCAGAGTAATGTCTCAGCACTAATATCATGGGAAATGTTTCAGGAGTTGTGGTGATATATAAGAGTACTGCAAGTACAGAAAGCCATACTCTTTCCAATAAAGTAACTGTTTCTTTGAAATTTAGAAAAAGGATGTTGCATGTGAGAAACAAAAGATAAATATTGCTGTCTCCTCATATTGCTGGCTATGCTGCTGTGTCACATGTTGAGATTTTCACTGCAAAAGAAAACATCAAAAATTTTCAGTAAGCTGAGTAAATGGATAAGGCACATAGAGGAAACATTGATGGCAACAGTTTGTCCCACCACGTTTTATTGCCCTTTGAAAGCACTGGGTACTGTTCTCAGCTGTATCACGGGCCTTCAGTATAAGCATGACACAAGGATCAGATATCCATTGCTGGAATGGCACTATAGGCACTGACCACTACATACAGATATAAGTTTCAAGGCTCCAGAGGAAAGGAAGAATAGTGTAAAAAACAAACCAGCAGACATGACCTATTAGAAAAAGCTTCACATATTGAGATCTATCTATCAATCATCTATCTATCTATTTATTTTTTAATTCCAGGAGTGTTAAGGAGCAAACATAAATTCTTTTTACTCACTGAGATCAAGGCAGGAAATAGAATTACGCAGGCATATTTAAAATGTTACTAGGAAAATATGTTTCACTGAAGTTGGAATACTCTGATAATATTCTTACCACTAGAGTAATATTTTTACCACTGGAGATTTTAAACAACAGGTTAGTAAATGTCTGCAGTGGTGATCTGCTTTGCTACATCTGCCTCAGAAGATCTCTTATGTTCCCTCAGGGTTTATATTCATGTAATTTTCATGATTTATCTAGGAAATTGGGAGTAGCTTTTGTACAGTAGTAGAAAAACTTAAAAGATAATTTTCTACTTTGAACAATTTTCAATAATATATTATTGCTATTAAATTATATATGTATAAAAATATGTCCTTTGTAAAATATTTAGTAGGTTTTATTATTAAAAAATCAGATCAAAAATATTTTAAGCGAACTAGATAAAAACACTGTAAAATCAGGTTGAAGCACTATCATTATAATATGCTACTCAATAAGTTAAGTTGTTATTAGTTGGGCATTTAGGCACTGAAAGAATTGGCCTTACATCAAGCTTTACTTGATATTTTTACTGCATTTCTGAACAAATTTCTCAATGTATTATTAATGAAAAGAGTGGTAATATAATAGCAAGTTGTAAAGTTATTTCAATACCTCAATTGAAAGAGCTAAGCTTACTAAAGCCAGTGGTGATGTAAATATATAACCTACACATTTATCTGCATAAAAAAACTGATTCAAGGGCTCTTATGTGGAAAAAAAAAGTTAAAAAGACCAAGTGTTTCTAATAAAAAGCAAATTGCATATAAACTTACAACACAGTACTGGAAAATTTGATACTGAGTTCTCCTCAGTTACTGTTTTCTACATAACAATGCTAAGCCCAAACATTCATTGTTCTTGCCCTAAACTGCTAAAATAGTGTCACAGAGTGTTGCAGGTAAGCCTGAAAAACAAGTTATGTGCTGGATTGTAAAGAAGATTATGTTGGAAATCTGACTTTGTTCAGTTGCAGTCAGCCAGTTGGTCTTGGGCACTTTTTTCATTACAATCACCAGGAAAAATTTGGAAAGATTCCCATGACAAGGATTTTTGATCCTACTGACCTTTGGCAAAATGTCAGATAGTAAAAGAGAAACATAAGTTCATGATGGTGTCCACTAAAAATGAAAAATTCTTACCTGCATCATGGAGTTATGTCCCAAACTTTTGTGAAATAAGGATGAGTGCTGTCGTAACATTGCAGAAGTATTGATATTATGTATTCCAGAAAACAAACAACATCCTATATCTGGCCTCATAGTCTTTCTTAAACTTCTTTAACATCTGATCTGTAGGTCTGAGCTTTTCTGTATTTTGTGTCTTTGCAATTCTTGAGGTCAAAATCATGTTTTTTCACTATATCAGGTGTTATCTATATCAGAGTAGATCCATTAAGTCCAGTGGTCAAACTGGCTTGGAGTTACGGTAGCTAAGATACAACCCAGGAATAGGACAGCACTCAAATTGTAGCTAAACAAGAAAAAACCCTCACTAGATTTGATAAGAAAAGCTGTTCGTCTTCTACGAACACTCTACATGGGCAGTGAATCATGTCATATATATTGGGGTCCGGTTACCACTGTGTTAGTTATTTGTCAAAGTCATATCGTAATTTTGTGTGGGCCAATCTGGATTGACACAAAAACAGAGAGAAAAAATGTTTTATCAAATATTAGTGAGTTTAGGGAACTGTAGTAAGTTTGACATATGATCTGCTGCTGTCTGTACTCAGTAACAGAAATAGAGAAATGTGCCGTATCCATCGGTATTTGGTTTGAAACAGATTTTATTTTACCTGTGTTAGATGATCAGTAGTTACACCAGCAACATGCCAGCTTCTCATTTTCTCAGCAGGTGGTAGCCTCTTGAAAATACAGGTAGTAAATGCACACGTGAAACTAAAATACAGTTGAATCCTAACATCAGCATCAGTAAGGATACTGTGACTTTCCATCTCTCCCTTGTCTTACCACCAAAGAAAAGCAATAATGGTAAACCAGCAGGGTCATCATTTAATTCACTACATGTGAAAAGTCTTCCAAGACCTTTTGGATTGCTTCATTAAATATAAGTGTTCATCTTGTTGATTGAAATGATTGAATATTAGATCAAGGCTGAAATTAATGGAAAATATGGATATTGGAATCAAAAGTGTGCAAATGAGTCCCCTGACTTTAATATTCTATGTAGAATATGGATAAAACTAAGCTGCATCAGAACTTTTATGTGTGTTATGTTGTCTAGATAAACACTCAGAATATGGAGTGCAGTCTAATATGGAAATGCCATAGAAATATATATAAATCAGAAAACCTTAAATAAACTACTGTTCATTGTGTTCCTGGTCTGAAGAATTTGTTTTCCTTTACTCTGAGTTAGTGGATGCCATGGAGAAGACAGGAGACTCATGATATTTTAAGTATTGCTTTTTAAGTTGCCATGACAGTGAATCAGCTTTGCCCTTTTATTGATTTGTTTTTGACAGTGTTGTAGAATCCTTAGAGCTAAATTCTTTTCTTAGTAGCATTTATCTCAGTTTTGCACATGTGTAACTCAAGAGTATGCCTGTAACTTTTATATGCTTTTATATTCCGACAATCTAATGCAAATAACATTACTACTTGTAATGGCTCGTTGTAATAATATCAGAGAATTGCATTTACAGAACCTGATAGAAATAGCTAATTCATTGTAACCTGTACATATAACACATTTGTTTAAATGGAAACATGTCCTTTTTAGCTATTTTTTAGCTGCATTTACTTGAGAGCAGGGCAGTGTGGTCTTTAATTCTGAATATCTGTTTCCATTTATTTAAGAGCTTTTCCATAGAAGGGTGTTACGCTGCTTTAAAAAAAGGAAGTAACTTTATACGATTTTCTTCTGAAAAAAAAGCTCCTATAGTGGCATTTTTCCTCTAGATTGTCTGCATAGCCAAGTGAAGTTCAGTTGCTTTTATGAGATACGAATGGCAACTCTGAGCACATTTCTGTGTATGTGCTGTACCTGAGTATGTGAGTACATATTGAGTATATAATGTGTAGCAATTTCAGTTACTTGCCACATACAGATGAGCCATAGTAAAAGGTTTGAATACTGTATGTTAGAAACTGTGTGCTTTTAAAATTGATTTTGTTATTTGATCCCTAATATGAAGAGGTAGTTTATATACATGCTAATTGGACTTGTATTCATCTTTTATGTGAAAGCAAATTGCTTCCAGAGAATAAAATATGAAGCAGAAATTTGTGTTGTGATTCACTGATACTTAGTTTTGATACTAATCTTTAGAGTAGACTCTCTCATTCCATAATTAAATCAGTGATTGGCATGCTTATATCTATATCATGATTGACAAAATGTGCAAAAAAACTATCTTCAGTGGAGGGATGGTGGCAGCCTTACAGCAGCATAACCGAGAGCATCTTTTCTAAATCTGAGGCTTTCGTATGTCACCACTACACACTAATCAGTAATAACACTGCAGAGAGTTGATAGATACAACATCCAGCAGCGTGGACCTCCAAAGAAGGCCTTGAAAAGACTCGGACGAGGAAGCCAGCCACACATCCAAATGCTTATGCTTTAGAAATTTCTTTCAGTATGGACATCCGAGTCCTGCAGCTGCTGTACATAGCCTTTTATATGGCCACAGGTGTTGGCTTCAGTGCTGGAGCACGGAGTGGTAGCAAACAAAGGGGAGTATAGTCAATGCTGCCAGAGAGCAGACATAGTGCCAGTTTAATACTGAATGTAAAACAAATACTTGTGCCAATTTGTTTCTAAATGCATTTTTAGTTAGAAAAATTAGCTTGTCTTTTGAGAGCATTATCTGTGTGTAGACAAATGTTCCAACTAAAAGCAGGCTTTTTAAAAATAAAAATAAATAAACAAAATATAAACTTACAAATATCAAGACCTACTATTCTATTGTTTATGCACTTATTGTATAAAAAAAGAATCAAAATGTATTAGACTAATTTGATTCTTCATGATCCCTCCTTGGCATACTTTGTGAGACCTTTATCCCTTATGTAGTGTGAATGACTTCTTTAGAACTGGAGCATGAAGCCAAGGTAATTCTGCATTATAGTACATCTGTGTTTATATTTAAGGACATTTCTGGAGTTGCACATTCTTAATTTAGGTGATTGAACTGTTATTCTTTCATCTGTGTAATCTATCATTTTAGGGCTACGTTTTCTGCTTCTGTATAGAATGCATATTCCAGTATATTCAGATGGTCACTGTTCTGAGATGCATTTTGCCTGTAAATGGAATATATTTTAGGTGTTTCCCTCATAAATTACAGCTGAATCCTATTTGCATACATTTTTATACAAATAATTTGTCTTTGGTCAATTCCAAAAGCAGTAGTTGAAGTATAGAGGTCCTTTTAAAATGATTGACTACTTATCACAGTACTACAGATGTTATTTCTGCCTCTGTACAGGGAATATCCTGCACTAGTATTTACAGATAATAGCATTAACAGTGCTTCTGTTACCAAAATTGCAATGCATGTTTTCGGATATTTAGCATTTTGAAATTTGGAAAGAGAGTTACCAAAGGGTCCTTTCATCCTAAGGTCTAAAAATCTCTCTTTTGTGCTACTACCTTGGTGGGTTTTAGTATTAATGCATACCTGGATGCTGCAGGAAGTTTTCCTCTGGACAAGGGACATACATTTTGTTCCGGTGTTTCTTGGCCTCAAAAATGGCAAGCAGAACGTTTCATGTAGTTCTGAAGATGTGGGCATAAATGAAAGTGTCACCAAAGAGAGGGGTTATGAATGCAAAACTGATTGCTAGTCTAGGTCCCTATTACAAATAGGCATTTTATGTCAACCCATCACTGAGAAAAAAGAAAGAAACTCTCCCTGAAGTAAGGACTTGTATCCTAGATAATCCCTCCCCTAAGGGAGAGTCGAATCAACATCTGATAGTTAGCTTTGGAAGATCTTATGCAGATGCTTTTATTTCATAAAAGTTATTGGAGCCAATTCTTCTCTCTCTGTAGAGAGTTCAGAAGTAGAAAACTAAATAAAAAAAATTCTGTATATATACATATAATAAATAAGTCTTAAACACATAAAGATAATAAGTGACATTTTTTAAAGTGAGCTATTTGGAGAAGTCCCTCATACTAGAGAAATTTGTTTTCAGATACTTGTTATAAAATGTTTTGAAATATATGAATTAAATCAAGTGGAAAGGAAGCAGTTTGCTTTGTTCATAAACTTGGTAAAAGGAAAGCATTATAATATCTCTGTATTCAAATATATTCTTCCTGTAAAAAATAAAGTACTGTCCTTGATAGAATGGGATAAGGATAGTTTCCAATAGGTCGAAATTATTCAATGTATTCTTAAGAATCTTTAACTGTTGGTAGTGAAATAAGTCTGCTTTGTCAAAATTACGTTATAAACAGAGTTTACGTTTAGAATGTAAAACAGGTCATAAACCTGATCCTTAAACAAAAGTGACTATCCCAATCACAGACTTATTAATTACTTTTGTAGGGAATCTCCTTTTGTTTGTGTTGAGTGTGTAGATGGCTTTTTATCACTTCATTTATGTATATACATGTGTGTGTGTATATATATATGCGTAATAATAATTATATCTCCTAGCTTTTTCTGGATGCAGAACAGCTGGTCAGCTAAATATCAAAAGTCTTCTTGTTTTATAAGTTCAGATCATACCACTGAAAAAATCTTCTAGCAGTAATTTTAGATGATATTTTCTTTTTAATTCATATTTTCATTCTCATTAAGCATTATCTTAAAAGCAGACTGTTTTTACAATTTTCAACTAGTACATCTCAACATCTCCATTATTTTGTTTCAAAACTATTCAAAACAAGAAACTCACCTAAACTAGCCTTTTCCCATGAAGATAATTTTGATATTTATTTTTGAAAGAAGCAGTTTTGGGGAAAATGGCCCAGTTAATTCTATCAAATAATTGTTTTACTGAGGAAAGAATATTCTTCTTCTGAAGCATTTCTTAAAAAATGTTTTAAAAGACCAGTAAATCATTGTATGTATCTTTTGATCTATGCCTCCTGCTAGATTGATTTCACATCCAATTTCGTCTTAAATAAGCAAAGTATTCTGCCAGGTATTTCCTAATGCAACTACATGCTCTTGATCTTGAGGCAGAATGAAAATCTCTGTTTGGAAGCCAAGGGTGACGTTCACAGTGTGCCTTTCTGCACACAGGACTTCTATTATCCTGTGAAACATCCCCCCAAAACCCCCACTTGATGCATCCTACTCCTTCATGATCTGTTCGCTTCCCCTTGTGAGAAAGGAACTTTCTTTCTCGTCTGTATCAGAATACCCACTTATAGGTTCTGAATACCAGGTCTGCATTGTGGACTGTTTATAGAACTGCAGCAACTCTGTCTTCTGTTTCTTCTGAAACTGTTTGATAGGGCCTCCCAAAACTCGGCTTAGCTATTTTGTTGCTCACACTTCAACTGCTGCAGGGAAGTTTAATTATTTTCAACTGCATTATCTGATAAATCACCTCAGGATCAACCTCTGCATTCCTGCTTTTACATATTTGCCCGGATTTTTTTACTTGATTCTGCTTTTCTTTTCCTCCGTGATTACTTAGCATTGGCTTTTTCTACACCTTCTCTTACTCCTTTTGCCACAGTTTCCTATTTATATCAGTACATCCCAGTAAGCTTGCTTAATTTTAAGTTCTTATACATTATTTGAGAATCTAGGAGCATCCCACTGCCATCTATTTTTATCTCTGCTTTTCACAGTTATCACAGATTAAGGTTTTTAGCTTGAAATTTTTTTAAAAAAAAACCTATAATAAGACTTAAAATTAGTCTATGTCTGTGACTGTCATAGAGAAAAAAACTGCAGTTTTGTCTCCAGGGCGAACAAATAATTATTAATATATTTTAATGCATTAATACTCGAGTTTGAATGACATGACAGACATAAAAATGAAAAAAAAACACCACCCCTTAATCAGATATTGATTGTGAGTTTTTTAATTCTAAATCATTTTAGAATGAGAAAGAATTCTAGTTTTGATTTACTTTATTGCTTCTAAAAGTGTCTTTGGACTTCACGTGCATGAATCACCAAGCAGCAAAAAGAGAGGTTCACCAAGTGCATCATCTTTTATCCTCAAGTGCACTTCCAGGCTACCAGACGAGTGATAATAGGAAGTGCATAGAGGTGCAGTATTTTGTCTGTACCCAAAAGATGAATTCACAAGTAGTCTAAACACCAAATTACATAATTTCTCCTCCTGCAAGTCAGGCACGTTGTGGTGGCCACCACACAGCTGCTGGCCTGGGCGACATCCAGGCAGACAGTCACAATTGTCTCTTTTCATCTGGGTCATTCTGTATTCCTTCAACAGGAAATGGAACACAAGCAGAAAAGTTTTAAAAACATCCCAGACATGAATCAACAAAAACCCTGAACATCTGCTCATCAAAGCTCATCAGAAAACAGTGTATTTTATTTACACTACTCTTCTGGGTGTACTGAGAATGCCTAATGAGGTTAGAGATGGCCAAAAAATATTGCTAGTATTCAGAATTACTGGCCTAATCTACCCAAAATATATGAAATTTCATTATTTAGTTTAGCATAAAGTGATATGGTTTTGTTAAAAAACAAAATTCACATCAAATCCAAGATGGCTAAGAAGGGTACAATATTTCAAACAATATTTTAATTTCTTTTGAAGATAGAGTGGTTCTAGTAAATGTGGATAGCAGCATAATAGAAAGTACAGTTAGTGCACTCATCAGAAAGGTGAGAAACATTTTTATGTACCAGGAAGTGTGGGTCAGGTCCTCAGATAGAGCAGCACAGCATAACCTACTGACTGCATCCTGCACTCCAGGGGAATTTGGCCAGTGTGTTTAAACATCTAATGTTATATAGTTTTTCTGTTCCACAGGACGGATCCTGTACTCTGTGCTCATTCAGGATTTATGAATCCATGTGTCCTTACAGAAAGTCTTATTAGTAGGGCGGGTCTAATTTCAGCCTTGTCCAGAGTAAGAGCTCATATATCCTTTTTTTCAGTGGTTAGTGTTTTTGTGGAGCTACTTTCAAGCTATTACACAGGGAATTCATTAGCTGAAACATGAATACTGACCTGAGCTACTGCATTTATTTCAGGGAGGGATTCACCTCAGCTACAGGGAGAAAATATTGGCTTCCAATGGCACTGACCTTGTCCTTGTAGGTGTCCTCACACCTCTCTGCATATCAGAAGGGAGACAAAATCTTCTTTTCCAGGAGTAAAATTTATAAGTGAGTGTTTAAATTTTACTTGTGCACTGCTTTTGGCCTTTTTTAGGCTTTTTAAATGGTGCCTATCACCTTAGCATCATAACACTATATAGCATTTCCTCTTAGGCTTTTCTATTTTTGTACCTAAAAAAGTATCTTAGATTTTAAAGGAAGCAAGGTAGCACCCTGGTCACTCTCTTAACGAGACAACTTGGAGATTATGCAATTTTCTTAGTAAATTCCAGAAGCAGCAATACTTTCCTAGTGTTGGTTAGGAGAAGGAGGACATCAGCATTGAATGACTGGAGCAGCTGTAAGTCACATAAGGGATAATTATTTTTTGCAAGTGTGGAAAGGCATTTTATTCTGCCTGTCTGCTGTGCAGCTACAAAATATTGCTGTCAATGCCAAAAAGCATAAACACCTGCTAAAAGAACTGTGAAGAAGATTATCTCTCTTTCTTACACATTCACTTATGAAATACTTACAACTCATTGGACCATCTCCAGTTTTTTTCTCTTTCAGCATTTTTCTGGCCACTGAATCAATTGTTCACCCTCTCTACCTGACCTGTGAAAAAGACATCTGCTATGTATAGAGGCCAAATATCAAAATAAGACATGCTTCAGTTACCTTGTGCCAACCTTCTACGATAGAACACTTGTTTCTTTTTTAACCAACCTACTTCGATTTTTGTCACATGGTTTTGTCATTGGGATGTGACCCAGTACTCTCTCCTGCTCCGTATCCCTCCTCATCAGGCTGGAAAGAGCTTCTTCCTGACTTCTCTACCTGTGCAGCTGGAATGATGCTCTGCCAGCAATGCTAATGCTCCCTTGCCAGTTTTTAAACATTCTGCCAAGTAGAGAGAATTAATAACAAGATCTGAATCATCTCTAAAGTAACCCCTCTGTCCTTTTCCTCCAGTATGATGTCATTTTTCAGCTCCTGTCTAGGATAATAAGAAGTATCTCTCATACTCCCAGAGCTGAGAAGTGTGTCAGGGCAGGCCACACCATTTATTCAGGCTACCCTTTTGCCTTTGCAGCTCTAAACATTTAAAAACCTTTGGGCCAGATTTTACAGTCCATGTCATGCTGCTCAGCTGGTGCAAAGTGGATGGACTCCAGCCAAAGCTGGCAAATGGCCACAGCCTTTCCCTCATGCCCGCAAAGGCAGCTGGGAAAGGACAGCGCGATTCGTTTCCTCGCAGCTCCTCCGCTGCGCTGGATATGGGCAGCTCAGCCCCTGGCCCACACCACCCTTGGAGGGAGCCCCAGGCTGGGCTCAGCCCTGTGTGTCCATGTGCCAGGTGGTAAATCAGGCCAGAGCTAACATTACCTCCTCTGAGGACATCCATATTTTCGAGTGGAGCTTTTGATTTTCAAACTGGAAGACAGAAGAGTTGAAACAAGTGGAGGATTTGAGTGGAAGTTAATCTAAGAGGGACAAACTACTCTAAACCTGAATCAAAGCTGATAATATCTGCAATGTACATGCTTACTATATCTTCAGCAGCAATTTTCCACTGCAGTGTGGTCTGAACTTACTCCTCTTCCTTTCATCATTTCATCCTTTTTGCTGCATTTGAAAGCTGAATCAAAGTTCTTAAAGCATCGAGATGAACTGAAAAAATGAATAGTAGAAGATGCTTTGGGATAGTTGTGCTCAGTTAGTACCTCACCTTCAAGAAATTCTGACAAGCATTATTTTTAGGTTTAAAAAAAGTGTTTAATTTTTGTGTCACTAGGAAAACTTGGCCTTTAGTCTCCAGAGACCTCTCATGCAAGCTGCATGATAGTGTGCAGAGCAGGAGGAAAGGTGTAAATCATGGTCCAGTCAGCACCTGTTTCCTAGCACCTTTCATTCCTGTTGCAGGTACTGGTGGCTTGCTTTGGCTGGGTGTCATACTTTGCTTCCGTGGTGCTCTGGGAAACAAGCATAACCTGGTACACTCTGAGCTTCTCCTCTCCCTTCTCTTCTGTCTTGCTTCTACCACTCATGTCAATCATGAACTTTATTTCATATTTGGATGGCATCCTCTGCTTATCTCCAAATCTCTGCAGTTATTTTGGTTTTCCCCTGGTAATGAAGGCTTTGAGGCAACAGTTCTGTAGCTTTTTGTGTCTGCAGCCTACATCTTCTGTCTACTGTTTGGAAAGAAGGACAGCACCAACCACTTGCAGAAGCATCCCTAAATACCAGCATGGCAATTCTGAGACAGCTTTTACTGGTAGTGTGGTTTAAAGCAAACCTCTCTATAAAAATGTAAACATTCTCTTATTCACCTGTCAGTGGCTGCTCCTTGGCCTTGTCCTGCCTTCAGCATGAGTTGTGTATATAAACCACATCACATTCCCTTTTCCCAAATCATATAGCCATTGCTTTTATTAGTAAAGGATTATACCACATTGGCTATGATGACAACAGAGTGGGCAGTGGTAGTGAACTGACCTCAGGTATGCTGTTTAAAGTCCTGATGAGTAGGTGAGAGAGAAAAAAACCCCATCTTTTTAGGTGTTGTCTTTGTCCTGGCCATAAGGGGTGACTTCACTTTGATGCACCTGTCAAAAGATTTTTTTTTCCCTCCACAACTGTCTTCCATCTTGTTCACTGTTAATACCTTAATATGACAAATTGATATGTCTGAAAGAGCTGCCTGGTACAAGCCACTAAATTCCTTCTGGTTCTTTGCTCCATTTGTAGTAAAGAGGCAGTTTCTGAAGTCCTAAAAGTTATCTGGCTTGTAGAGAAAAATCCACTCTCTGGCAGAGACTGAAGTTATAAATTTTGACCTACTTAACTAAAAATCCTATTAGATGGATTTACACATGCTCCCTGAGATCAGGTTGTCCAATATGAAGAGTAGGACCTAAGGCCTTTTAATGGGACCTGAAGTCTTAAAGCTATTTAATGCTGTCAAATTTTTTTTAAAGTTATTTTTCCTTGCTTTTTTTCAGATTATGGTGCTAAAAACAATGCAAACTAGTGTCTGATCCATACAGAGGTTACGGTCTGGAATATCATTGTATCCAATGACTAAATCTGTTATATTGCAATTTGATAAACAGCATTGCCGTAAACAAGAAGAAAAAATCATTTAATCTTTTTTTCCCACAACTAGTTACATGGCATGGCAAGATGGGTCTCCTTGGAGGCTATTCTGAGCTCTTAAATAGTCAGTTCTCATCTTAGGTTGCTGAAGTCAAACTCATTTTTTCTTGACTTCATAGCACTTCATCTTACCCCTGCATCATACTGCAAAACCATGTGACTTTATTGCAAAGCTAGCAATAATGAGTGTTTTCTTTCTCGAGTCTCTTGCTCAAAGAACCAGGTGGTTTTGTGCAGATCTCAGCACTCCTTTCTGTCCAAAAAGGAAATATGAAAAAGGAAATTACTGTCTTCCTTATTTGTAGAATAGAGTTTTTGACCATAAATGCTGTAGTGGCTCAGAAATTAGGTGACAAAAAAAAATCCAACTATATGTTGTTATTTTTAAATCCCCCTTTTTTATTAATCTCGTGGGGCTTTCTTTTTTAGTATCAAGCAATTATTTTTAAAGTTTGTTTGCTTAGATAAACTTTTCTTAACAAGATCCTACCAAAAAAACCCCAACAAATGAATAGCAAAAAATCAACCCCCTGCAAAAGATCCTGTAAAATCCACAATTGCTAATATTTCATTGGGATTATCCCCTACTTCCTTATTCTCTTTGACTTCTTTGCCAGAATCTTGCTACCTTCTTTGCATAGTTTTCAGAATTTTTACGGCCTGTCCAGTAGGAGCAAATGCCTATACCAGCCTGGAATAACTAGTTAATTTGCTTTCTGCATGTCCAACAAGAAGTACCCAGAAAACTTGGCAAGATGTTTTGGATGGTGTTTCTGGGTCCTGAGCAAACACCTTTTCCTCCAGCATCCTACAATCTAAGCACAAGGAGAGGACATTACTGTATTGGACTCATTGAGATCTTACTGTCTGTGAGCAGTATTGGTACAGTGTGTATTGCAAGGCAAAGTAGCTTACTTTCTAGGTAATAATTGAAATAAGTATTTTGATTCAGCATTGTCATTTCCTCTGTTCTCTATATGAAAGCTTATGGGGAGTCTTTGACAAAGAAGATAAATTTATATACTGATGTTTTAAAAATCTATAGTAATAAATATATAATGGCCACAGCAATAAACTTTCTCCATCCTTTAGCTTTTAAAAATGGTTGTGAGTAACTCTATAAGAAGACTAGATTCCCAGCTGTCATCAAAAGCAACAAAAGAGACATTTATGCATTTATCCTCTGAAGGATGGTTCCCAAGGCTCCCTTCAGATATGACTAGTGTGCCAGGAGCTTGCAACTTTGCGAACCTCAAGCAAGGGAATCCCAACTGAGGGAAGGCTGGTTTCAGACTTAGAATATAGTCCAGGGACTCTTTCACTTACCATTAAAAAAGTATGTGTGTACTTATGTGTGCACGAGTAGGTCTGTTCATATGTATGTGTGCACATACATATCTACACATGCATATCTTTGCTTCAGATTTTATTTTGCCCCGTATCTGCAAGCAGAAGTACTCCTTTGAATTTCACCTGGGCCTTAGCGTGACTTGTCTAGCCCAAACTGACAACACATCTCTTTTCCATATGAAGTTTCATGAATGTTCTGGTCTCCGTAGACTTCAATAACTTTAATAGTAATGATGTCTATTAGAATGAGTGCAAATGGAAAGTGAAATATCATTGGTCTGAATTAAAACACTCTACCCTGGTTTTACATTTAGTTATCATAAATGATCATGAAGATACAAGGCCTTATATATTGATTTCTCATTCTTCAGCCCATTGAGGTTTACAGTGCATTTGGCAAATGAATATTGACCTTCATATGGTGGTCAATGTTACCTCTTAAAAAACTAACATTCTAGTCTCATCTAAACAGAAGTATACATCTTCTTATTACCTCTCCTTTTTCCACATGGATTATTGTATTATAAATGACAATCTATGAATTTAGCTGGGCTTTACTTTGAATCATACATATACTTGAATTTTCAAATAGGGTATTTGAAATGAAAATAGTGTATTAAAGAACTCTGGTGAGACATAATGGATTTATAAAAATAGGAAACTGCAAGTACAAACACATAAATATTTATGGTGAATTTTCTTATCCCTGTTTATGTTTCATGTAGCATAATCTTTCCATCATAGGATTAGGTTTGGTCTGCCACTGGTTTGTGGACAAGAAATTTAGAGCAGCTCCCGTCAATCAAAACACAATACACAATGAGTTAATATCAGCACTCCAAATGTGAAAGCTTTTTAATGCATGACTAATGTATGTGTGTGTCTTGTCCTTCCAAATTAAAACAACCATTTAGGGCTGAAAATTAAGTCCTAGCTAAATTGTTTTTCAATTAATAAAATAAGGGGAACAAATCTTTTAAAATACTTCATGGTTCAGAGATACACTTCATAGAGTGTACACAGCAGTGGCTGTGCCTTCATACTGATTCAGCTTTCACTGACAGTGATGAAAATCAGGAGTAATTCCAGCAATGTCATTGAAGCTACCTGGGGTAGGATGAGAACAAAATGAGGAATTTATTGTCATAGCTGTGAAGAAGATATATAGTAGTGATGGATTATTTCTTTATGGACTATGACACAGCTTGAATGAAGAAAAAATAGTAGTGGCATGTAAGCAATTGATTTTTACTTTTTTTCCATCCTGAAAGAAGGCAGAGCTGTTGTCTGCCACTGCTCTTATGCAGAGAACAACTAGAAAAGTAAAAGAAGTTGTACTGGATGTAAAGATCTTTTACAAAGATATTTTCAGTGAAATGATTGGAACACAGTATTTTGCCTTTTTATAAAAGAAAGTGTATGCTGACAAAGTCTGCCTGGTAGAAGACAAATTGAAGAAATATATGCCAGAGACTGCCTGTAATTTTCTTTATTTGCAGATTAAGATATTTTATTTTATGTCATTTTGAACTACTGCATCTCTCTCTCAATGACTAGTAACACATAACATTCTTTAGTTAATAAATGATGAATGACTGCATTAAACACTTCAACGTAGACTTTAATTTCTGGTATTTCTTTCAAACTGATATAACTCCCCTCTACTTTATATGCATACAAATTAGTGTAAGGATTATATTTGGTTAACAGTGAACACTGCAAGTTACTATGGTGCTAATAAAATTTATTAATCCATTTAATTTATATTTTTCTTGATGTCCCTTGTCCTTTGCAAATAAGATCTAATACTTGGGTTTGATCTTTAGCAAAAAAGTGCCACTATGTTTCTCTTCTAAAGAATCAGATACAAAGTGCAAACTGACACTTAATTCTAACTACTTAAAATGCAGAGAACAGAAGATTGACTCAATCACAGAATTTTAATATGCAACAAGACTTCAATGAATTTAGTGAAAGGGAAGCAAAAGAAGGATATCCAACTCTTATTTTTGTTTGATAAGATTACAAAAGAGGTACTAACAAAATGAGGAATTTAAGCATCAAAAACTCCTACAGAAAATTACTTAGAACACTATTTTAAAAGTATCCAGGGAGTAACAAGGAGCAGAGACCTAGGCTCAGAAATGGGACTGTCAAGGTTTCACTAGAGGGAAAAGAAGCTACCAAGCAAATACCAAGGGACATATGGCATAAGATTTTATTCATTGCCTTTGAAATGAATCAGAGGAAATACAGAAGCTGTCTAAGAAAGAGAATAAATAAAGCTATTCTTACAAGAGGCCAGGTGTTCCATTTCTCCATTTGAGTGCATATGGACAAAGATATGGTAGATTTATAGCTCTCTAAATATTCTAGATTGAAATGGCCATGGAGAGGTGGCCATTTCAAAACTTGTGAAAAAAAATTTGTTTACAGTTTTGAAATTATGCTGTTAAAATGAGCCTTAAAAGATACCGCTGAAGGCAAAAATGCAGCATACTTCAATTATCATTTGGAGATTGTGATGAGTAACAGTATCTTAAGTACAGCCAAAGAAGAATTATTACAAGGAAGACAACTGATGGCAAATTTTAAGTCACAGTATCTGAATGTTAGCAAGTATGATAAAACTGATAGAGATTGTATACATAGCAATTGCCTTCTGGCGTTTTTGTGAAGCTGCAGGTGTTGCACAGTGCCAGGGGTAGGATCCTGTGTGGATTGGGCTCATTGTTCGGTGACAAATACTATGTACTGTAAAGTAAAAATATTGACAGTGTCTCTCACATACAGTGATACAAAGCCTGTCTTTCAAAATTCTCTGGCCAAAATTTCTCACGGATAATTTATCCTGTTGTATTCAGTGTGGTAAGACTGTGGTAATTTATCCCAGGTGACAGTAGGTCTTAGAGCTCTAAGATAAGCTACAAAAGAGAAGAGATTTCAGCAAAACAAACACTGAGAAATAATCAGTCTTTAACTCCTGAATGCAAAACTACCATAAAGCTAATATATTGTCTTTAAAACTAATGACAACATAAAGTGAAAACCTAGTTTTTGCAGGGAAGCAACATTTCATTCTGTTTCTCAAGCTGATTCACATGAAATTTCCTCGCAGGGAGCAGCGCCTGTGTTTCTTGCTATTAGCTTATAAAACTCACCTTCAGGTGATGCCATTCAGATAGTACAGCTGGCTAATGTTTGTGTTGAAAACTGGGAAATTCAAAGGCTTAAAGCTAAATATCAAACTACTTTTTGTAGTAAGATTTGTGATAAACTGGCAATTAGCTGATTACCAAGCTGCTTTGTGATAGATTGTCTTATTTGGTCTTTCTTCATTGGTTTCCAATTCTACCTTCTCTGTTTTTTCTGTTCTCTTTTTTTGTCTTTGACAACAGTTTCCCCTGACTAAGTGACCAGTCACTGACTACTGTGATTTGTGATTACATTGCCACACTTCTGCACTTCACCTCTACCTGTAGTTCTCTGCATTACACTTTTATTCTAACTCATGGACTGTTCACCCTATGCTGAAGTACTGTTATCACTACCTATTAATTAAGAATAGGTGATGTACCACAGAGAGACACACAGCTGAACTGAAGCTAACATATTTAGACAATAGTCAACTGACTGCTAAATGTAGTCTGAAACAAGCTAAAACTGTCGCAGGCCAAGTCTAGGCAAGTCCAGAGGACTGCACTGTTAAGGCAATAAAAAGCCTTTGGTCTTTTCTTAATAATGGTAAAATCATTCTTATTAGTGTGTAAATTGGATACATATCAGTATTTTTTTCATGGCTGAGGTTCATTCCTTGCTCAAAAAGTTGCTGAGCCATTGTCAGCAGAAGGACATTGGTGCTGGGTTGTTCTCTGAGTTTGATCCATTGTGCTGGGAGCAAGTGTGCTGCCTTGCACAGAGCAGAAGACTGTGGGAGCAGTGTTGTCAGAAGAACTACCTCTTGTCTGTCTACTGGGACCTCCCCAGTTAGCCAGGACTGCTGGTAAATGATAGAAACTGGCTCGGTGACGTCTACAGCCAGGTCTCTTAGTAGTCCTGGGAGGATCCCATCTCACCCTGTACGCTCATGTGTGCCTGCATGGTGGGGCAGGCCATTGACCATTTTCCCTTGAATTATAAGGACTTCACTCTGTTCCCCATCCATGTCTTCCAGCTCAGAAAATGGGTACGTGGAGAACAACTGCTTTTACTAATTAAGACTGAGGCAAAGATGGCATTAAGTACCTCAGCCTTTTCCTTAGCCTTTGTTGCTGTGTGACACCCTGCCTGTACTAAAGGGTGGAGATTCTCCTTAGCCCTCCTTTTGTTGCTAATGTATTTATAGAAACATTTTTTATTGTGTTTTGCAGCAGTAACCAGGTTAAGTTCTACTTGGGCTTTGGCCCTTCTAATTTTCTCCTTGCATAACCTCACAACATCGTTGTAGTCTTGAGTTGCCTACTTGTTCTTTCAAAGGTCATAAACTCTGCTTTTTAATCTGAGTTCTGGCCAAATCTCTCTGCTCAGCTGAGCTGGTCGTCCCCACCAGCTCATCTTTCAGCACATTTGGAAGACCTAATCCTGTGCCCTCAAGACTTCCTTCTTGAAGAATGTCCAACTCTCCTGGCCTCCATTGCCCTTCAGGACTGCTTTCCAAGGCTCCTAAACAGACCAAGGTCTGCCCTCTGGTACTTTTTTTCACATGATAGAGAGATATATTAGCAGATTTTCAATGTCACAACAAAGTGCTTTGTAACAGCATCCTAATAATAAGTAATGCAATTATAAATAATCAGAACAGCCCAAGCAGTAGTTCACATCAGGAGCCTGTAAAAAAAAGAAAAAGCTATTTATTGTTAATGAGTAGGAAGAATATTAACTAGAAAGCTGATGCTATGATATGTTCCTATTAATTTTTTACCTCCTTGGCTAGAAACAAGCATTCATTTGAGAACATGCTTATGTACAAATTACACTGAGAGTTAATCAGAGAACCCGGATCTCCGTTAAAGGAAATATAATTTTGCTTTTGGCTGATTCTTAACTTGACAGGGTTCTGCCCCAGCTGTAGTTTTAAAAGGAGAAACTGGAGTATCTCCTTTGAAGGATGAATCTGTCTGCTAAACTGAAAAAAGCAAAAATTAATGAACAAGAAGCCCTGTTTATTTGCTGTTAGAAGTAAAGTCCTCTTAAGCCTTCAGTTAGTATAGAAGAGAAACTTCTTCATTGAGAGAATACCATCACTACTGCAATTTTGTTCAAGCATCCCTACTAAGTCTTGATTTTTTTGTTAATTTTGGATAATATTTATGTATTCTGCTTGTATATGCGTTTCATGCTTTGTTAGATTCAATGCAGTTTTAAAAATGGAACCACAGATGAAAAGAAGGGAAAAGATCATGTTTTGTAAAGCAGCATGTTTCTGATGGACAACACATAAATGATGAAGAAATGCAGCACCTCTTACCATTCCTGTTAGTCTGACTCAATGAGAGCTGAGGGATTACAAAGATGAGCTAGGTGACTGTGCTTATCACCTGGGCATTTTTTCATACATGGGGCATAGATTTTCTGATTTTTGGGTGTAGCCAAGAGTGCTAATTAACTCTTGTCAGTCATGCATATTGAACAAATGCATGACTTACCAGGCATAGAACACAAATTTATATAAAAGAAATAATGCAGCAGAAGTTTTCTCCAACAGATTTCTGTTTGCTAGAAAACTTTCACTAAAGCCAGAGTTTAGACTGTACATATAGGGTATCATCTCAACAATGGTAAGTAAAGGTCTGTCCAATTTCAGCCTTACATAGATTGCTCAAACCATTCTCTATTCAGTTTCAGTATCTCCAAGGATAAGGATACAGATATTCTCTGAAAAATCTCCTCTTTGGATTACCTTCATTATGAGAATTGGAAATTCTGGGTTTGGAACTTGCATCTCTTGGGCCTCTCTTCCCTTTACTGTGCACTGCCAGAGGAGTCTGGTTCCATCTCCTTTATACTTTTCCATTATAAGCTGGAGAGACTAATAAGATCCCTGTTAGTCTTACCTTCCTGTTGCAGCCCTCTGTCTTGTGGGAGGGCTGTGAAGGATGTAGTTATCTCAATTTAAATTGAACTTGGTGAACCAGGAAAGACTTTGGCCCAATACACTTAGATTCAGGTAGGTGAAGCAATTATTCCCCAAAGAGTTAATTTTTTTCTGATACTTCATTTTTAATAGATACTCAAAAAGAGTAAAGAACCTTATTTGGAATAACTTACACCGGTAATAGTCTTTTTCAATCTTAGTTATGGTGTCAGTAGTATAATATAATAATATTTTTTCTCTATCTTGAGGTAAAACTTCCTGGAAAGACCAGAAAATGTGCATTGTGGTTAGACTTTGCTGGTTATATGCCCTGTTCTCAGGGGGGAAAGCAATCTGTGACACTGCTTCACTATGTATTCTGTAGATTATGATGTCCCCTCCAAGTTAGCCCGTGCTTCTTTGAGACACTTGACACAGTAACAGTTCTTAAAAAAACAGTAAGTGGAAGGATTGAAATTGTTTCTGTCTTCAGTGGGTAGCACATGAGGAATTGGTCACAAAAGGAGTAGGGATAAACTAGTGGCATGGAAATGTCCCCCTCCTTAGATATGCAAACACACAATGCTCAGGGCTGAATTTTTTTGCTTCAGTGCCTTTGTAGATGAGATCTGTTTTCCCAGTCTGCTGCCCTATGTGAGCTAATGGAGGAAGAATAAAGGAGGCAGAAATAAGAGACCACTGTGTCTCTGACCCACAGCACTCCCCTCACAGCAGCTGGACTGTCAGGAGGGCATCTAAGTACACCTGGTTCATGCCTGGCTCCAGCTGCTCCCACTGCAAGGAGGAAGCAGAGGACTGAAATGTGACTTTCTGGGTCACCGTGCATGCCCGAATCTGCCCCTGAGCTATGCAATTACACGTTTTCCTTATTCAGGGATCATGCTGACTATGTGATCTAAATAAATTTCAAAGCTTCTTTTCATGCAGCTGTGATTAGATAAGGTGGCACAGTGGCTGTTTCTATGGAAGTACAGTGCACTCTGTCTCTGTCTAAGCAGAATATAGAGAAATGTTGAAAAGAAAATTCTGAAATAATTCTTTCTTCAACTGAAATTTGATTTTCAAGTTATTAATGAGGGGTATTTTTGAAAAGGGTTTTTACCTGGATATTTTTCTTTCCTGGAAGATGTGTGCAAAGTTCTCTACCCCATAAACAAGGCAATGACAAAGCTAAATTTGATGTGTTGAATGTCATACTCCTGTATTTTCTGGTGGGCTTGCATTGTAATAGTGTTTACAACATGAATCAGCATACTTGTTCCTGATAGGATGCTTGTATCATTTTAACTTTCCTCCAACAGAGACAGCTCTTTATTTCTTTTCTTTTAAACATGATCATCTCTTATTCAGTGTAAGGCTTCATAGCTCAATAATAACATGGCAGAGTTTATTTATCATTTTGCAGTAATTATTTCTATTTCTTAATAACTTTTGTTCGTTTTGAAAACCAGAATGATGTTACATTAGTAACGTAAAAGTGTTCTGTGATTCAACATTATACCTATCCTTGGATCACTGAAATACATCTTTTCTAGGTACCTATCAAGGCTCAGGCCTTGGCATCTAGCTATGTATTAAGGAGGTTAGAATGACACGAAGTGAATAAGAGCTGCCCAAGTTCTTTATCTGTAATATGGGGTGAAAATGGGGTCTCTGTTGCAAAAACATGCACAGTAAAGTACATTTTTGAGATGCTGAGATACAGAAGCTGTTGAAGGCTATGAAAAAGGAATCTGAAGATTATAAACGAAGCGATAATTAACATAAAATAGAGGGTTTTTTTTCTAATTTTGTCTGTTTTGTGATTTGTCAAATCACATGGCCACATGTTTGTGGAAAGAATAAAGTCTGTTTGCCATCAGTCACGTCCTTGAAGCAGCCAGCAGCCAATCTATCACATAACCTGGCACCTCTTTTTTTGCTTTTTTCAACTATTCATTATACTACAGTGTTCACATTTTTATTTTAAAAAAAAATCAAAATTAAGAAAGCGATGTCAGCTACAGGTAAAAGGCCCAGAGCACTAAATGCAGATGATTTCATGTCAATACCTATCAAGTATAATTTTCCAAAGCATGGGAAAGGCAACTTGCTCCCTGACCTTCTACCTCCTCATATGAAATATATTTCATAAATTACATTCAAAAATACAGAGAGAGGAGAACACAGAGGTGCCCTCCTTTGTTTTTTCTTGCGGTTGTAATTTGGCTTATAGTGATATGCATCAGCAAATGAACAACAGTGGGTTTATTTTTCATTTCTTTTCCTTTTTTTAGACCTTTCCTTCTTAGTGTACTCTGGCATAGAGCTTAGTTTCTTTTAGTTTCATATGGCTGCAGAGATGTCCAAGGGAGTCCTGGTAAAACTGGAGAAGGTGGCAACAAGGCCAAGGTACAAAATGGCTGAGGACCATCGCACAGTGCTTTGGCTTTTTCATTCTGTAAAAATGCATTCAATCCCCAATATGGTGTTCACTTAAAAGTGGCAGAATTGTTGAAAGGAATTCATGTAGGAGTGTGACATAGTCATGACTATTTTTTGCCTCTGGTAGGATGGAATAACTGTTAGCAAAATATCCAGGTGATTGTTTCAGCTAGTATAATTCAAAGCCTTTGGTTTTAGGCTTCCAACTTTTCAGATACAGACTCCTTCGTTCACATAGCTAGCTGACAAGGGATTCATTAAACATAAGAAATGAGTCAAGACAAGGTGGGCTATGCCTACCCTTCAATCTTATGCTTTGATTGGGAGCTTGCTTTTTGGGCTTCTGGATACACTGTTTCCAGGACAAAATTACCATTTTTGTAATATTGCATGTGGGTTTTCTAACTGCTCAAGAAACATTCCAAAAATGGGTCTTCCTCAACAACTTTAATTGATTAATAGCATGACAATTTTAGAACAGAATTAACGGCAGAACAACCCAAAGGCAAACTGTATCAGCAAAGTGGAAGTAGTATGTTCATTTGAGTATTATTGGTATCATTGTAGCATTTGAGAACTGTTGTAAATTGTTTATGCATAGAAAAACAAAAGAAAGACACCACCATCACTTAAGTTGATTACATCTACATTAAGCAGGACAGCAAAAAGAAAGCCAAAGATGGAAGTATTCAGTCATATACTGAGTCATGAAAAGTATCCTTAACATCATGGCAGTCTGATCGTTGTTTAAAGCCTTCTCACAGGTATTATGGAAAAGCAGTATTTGAGGGAGGATAATGAGGTGACAAAGCAGATGTTCACAAGGAATCTTCTCAGCCTGCAAAGCCACAAAGGAGAAAGCAGAGTTGAATGCTGTAAAATCTAGTCAGTGAACATGGATTTGTATCATTGACCATCAGCATCTCTGAAGTAAATGATAATATGGTGGAACTGGTCAGAGAGGGCCTTGAAAGTGAGGAGAAATATTTAAATTTTATGCAATAAGGAAAGAAGAGCAGGATAAAAGAAATACAAAGAAACATTGTCACCACAATAGTGAGCTAAGAGAAATTGAGTAACATTGTGGTTGGATATGAGTGAGGAAAAATCATATCTGTCAGAAATTAATAAAATAATGTTGAAAAAGCTGAGAAACAGGATGGAGGCTATGGTGAATTCTCACTGCAGTCTGGGTACAATATGCAAAATTAAGGAATTTAAACTGAAATTATAAGATTGTACATTAGCAGGTTTAATGTGATAAATTATTAGAGTTCTGATTTGTAGGTTAAGAGCCTGCCCTATAAATAAGATGTGGTGTTTATGCTATCACACTTTAAATACTTGAGCAGAAACTTCAGCTAATACAAATAGGTAGGTGGGAAAGCAGATGAGATGGTCTGAGAGGGACCTGGCAGACAAATACACTTAAAGGGGTTGTAAGCAGTGGATTCAGAAAGCTTAGAGAGGAAAGAGATTAAAGTAGTAAATGTAAAGGCAAATGGATATAGTATTGGTACAAATTCAAGTTCTGATTGGGGGGAAAGGATGATAACTAATGTGTATTAAAAGTATATGCATATTTATAAGCTTGTAAAATAAAAGTTGTATTCCAAAAGCAAACACAATTACTTTTTTTTTTCACTGTAGCCACATTGCTGCTTTATTTTTATGGGAAATATGTGAGTTGTTTTTAGAATTCAGCAATTCCTTGAGAGTAAAAAGGGCATAACAGTGGCTTAATGTGTGAAAAGTCTATGTTAAATTGTTCTATTAAGAGCTTTGTTCCACTAATTATATAGGTAAGAGCTAATATAACTGTTTTATATTACATTTACAGTACAATATGCAAGAGGACGGACGTTGCTTTTCTAAACCTCCTTTGTTGCAGAAAAAGATAAGGAGAGCTATATAAAGTCCTGAAATCATAGCCAATTTATCAGGCCTGCTATGTGAGCTAATGTAAGACTAGAGACATAACTGCGTTGACTACTGATCATTTTATACCACTTTTAATGCCTAGAAATGAAAAGCAAGAAATTAATGGGGAAATAAAGTGAGAAAATGGAACATACATAATGTATTTTTTGACACTTTGAATTCCACCCTATTATTAGTCTTTTTATATGGGAAAAAAATCCAATCAAGTCAGACAAGTATTCAGATTTTCTCCTTTATCCCATATACAGGGATTATAGTGGATACTCAAAGAAATGTTGCAAAATAATATATTTCTGATAAGGATCTAAAGTGAACAATGAATGGGAACTAAGACAAGTATGGTTTCCCTAGCAATGATGCCTTAAGATACCACAATTATTTGTTGTTTATACTACAACAGTTAATATTGTGTCAGAATTTCTTTCATAATGCTATCGTTAGAAGTCTAAATTTGCTTATGAGGCCTTGCTTTACTCTAAGAATTGACTTCTAAAATATAAGCTAAATTAGCATGGTTTATTTTAAGTAAAGGAAGGAGGAAGGAGATAATAAGGAGTAATGGTAAAAATTTGAGGCACATTTGTGTTCTGATAACCTAACACTGAATTTGATTCCTAGTCTTAACTGTTGCATTTAGGTCTGAAAATCAAAATTACCTGCATATCTGTTTATTTAGGATAAGGTCAGAGGGCTTTACCCGGTGGGGATTGGGTGGCCTTGAGAAAGCAGCAGGGGAACAGAGTAGTGGGAGAAGCTCTCATTCTCTCACCTGGTGAAAACATTGTCACTGTAGTCCCATCCGAGTTGTCTGTACCTGATTTCAGAGACCGTTGGTAACAAACAAATGGGATTAGGTGTCCCTGTATGGCCAACAATCCAGGACCTTATGTGGGTTTACAGAAAGTGGTGGGATGACCAAAAGTGTGGGAGTGTTGCAGGGCATGGAGGAGTTGGACAGGATCAGGAGCTGTGCTCTGTGTAAAAGGGTGGCTGCAGTGTGCAGAAAGTTCCCTATGAGGCAAGCTGGTCTAGAGCATGGGTGCCAGGAGCAGAGTGCAGGTAAGCAGGTGTGATGGTACCTCTGCTAAATGCTAGCTAGTCAAGAAATGGAGGCAGAGGAAACCTTAAGGCACCTGGAGGAAGTCTCAAAACTGCAGGCCCTGATACCTGTAGGGGACTTCAGCCACCCTGGGTTGTGGCCAAAATGCAGTAAGGTGGAGTGCAAGCAATGCAGATTTCTGAAGTGCATCCAGGTGATAACTTGAAACATGGTCAAGGTGATAACTAGGGTAGACTTGTTGGACCTGCAGTTGCAAGCAAGGAAGAGCAAGGCTGGAGATGTACAAGTCAGTGGAAGACTTGTAAGCAGCAACTGTGTGGTTCTGAAGTTAAACACAGAGAAGTAAGCAAGATAAATAGAAGAGTCACAGACCTGGTCTTAAGGAGAGCAGCTCAGTAGGGATCTTCTTGGCATGATCCAAGAGATTTCTACCTTGCAGAGGAAGGGTCCAGGAAGCCAGCTGATCTACCAGGACAGTTTTTTCAAAGCACCAACACTGTCCATTCTGATGGGCAGCAAGTCAAGTAAGCAGGCAAAAAGTCAGCATGCGTGAATGGGGAACTCCTGATTGAGCTCCAATACGAAAAGGAGGTCCACTGAAGATGGAAATAGGGACATACTCTCTAAAGGATTATGAAAACATTACTCAAGCATGGAGTTATGGAGCAAAATTAAAGTCAGCAAAGGGATGTGAAGAGCATCTGACATTGTGTTTGGCAGAAGAAGGAGTGAAAAAACCCCTGTGAGTCCACTGCAGTGAAAATAGTGGCCAAGGACACAAAAACCTCAATGCTTTTATCTTGATTTTTTGGGGGGAAGATCTGCTCTCAGGCCTTCTAAATCACTACACTTAGTGGCAGAATTGGAGTGGAGAAGGACTGTGTCAGAGCCATTTTAAGCCAATTGTTTTTATACAGATCCATGGTACCAGAAGGGATCTATCCAAGCATGCTGAGAGAACTAGCCTAATGTCATTTAAAGGCTGTCCTCAATGGTCTTTTAAAGATCTTGTTCAAGAAGTTCATGATGACTGGGACAAGGAAAACTTGCCCATCTTCAAGAAGAGGAAGAAAGAGGATTTGGGGAAGTAGAGGTTCATCTTCGGTTCAGTCTCCTAGAAGTTTATGGAGCAAGTTCATTTCTGCATATATGAAGGACAAGGAGGTGACTTGAAATAGCTAGCATGGATTTACCAGGACAAGACTCTGCCTGACTAACTTGATGGTTTTCAATGATCAAAATACTGGCTCCATGGGCAAGGGAAGAAACAATTGATGTTGTGAGCAGATGTGTTTAGTTGGACCTTAGCTAGATTTTTGACATTATCGCCTGCTGTCAGCAGCTAAGATACATTTTGGATAGGTGATTAATAATGCAAGTGTACTATAGTCTGTAGTGTTATACTGAAAGGGTTGTGATTATCTGTACAAAATTAAGTTTGTAGCCAAATATTGGTTGTTGGTTGTTGTGCCTTAGTGGTTGTTGTACTTTAACTGGAAGCTGGAACCAGTATTAAGTACACACAGCCACTCACTGCCCACCTCCCCACCCATCAATGGGAAGCAAAATTAGAAAGAAAAAGTAAATCTTATTGGTTAAGAATAGTTTATTACTTGAAACAAAGTAAAATGTAATAATACTGATGATATTAACAATAGTAATAGTAATAAAAGGAGAGAGAGGGGGAATAAAACCCAAGAGAAACAAGTGATGCATAAAACACTTGCTTACGACCTGCTGGCTGATGCTTGGCCCATTCCCAAACAGCATGTTCAACATGAAAGAGTGCCTTTACAATAGCACCTAAATATATAATTCCCGTTGTTTTCTGCAGGATTTTTCTGTTATTTTTTAATTCTGGTCTTTACATTCTTGGATGTCCTTTTGAGAAATAAATGTTATTTGTTTCCTAGTGGGTCTTGTTGCCTATACTTTGAACACTTGTATTTTCATAGAATCATATTGGTTTACATTGGAGAGGACCTTTAAAAATAATGCAGTCCAACCTGCCTGCCATGGGTAGGGACCTCTTTCTCTAGACCAGGTTGCTCAAAGCACCATCCAACCTGATCTTGAACAATTCCAGTGATGGCACATCCACAACTTCTCTGGTCAACCTGTTCCAGAGCCTCACCAGCCTCATTGTAAAGAATTACTTTCCTTTATCCGATCCAAATCTACCCTCTTTCAGTTTAAAACTGCCCTTTTCCTCTTTTCCTGCCACTACAGGCTCTGGCAAAAGGTCTCATTCCAGCTTTCTTAGAAGCCCCCTTTTGTATATTGAAAGACTGCAGTAAGGTCTCTCCAGAGCCTTTTTTTGTTTAGGCTTAAAAACCCCAACTCTCTCTGTCTCTGACTCTATTCTAGCTCTCTGACCATTTTTGTGGGACTCCTCTGTACCCATTCTAATGGGTCCATGTCTTTCCTGTACTGGGTTCCCCAGAATGGGACATATGCTCCAGATAAGGTCTCAGGAGAGCAGAGAGTAGAGGGGCAAAATCATCTCCGTCAACCTGCTGGCCACGCTTCTTTTGATGCAACCCAGGATACAGCTGGCTTTCTGGGCTGCAAATGCACATTGCCAGCTCATGTCCAGTTTTTCCTACAGCAGTACTGTCACGTGAAACGGGGCGGGGGGGAGGGGAGGGGACGGGGAGGAGGCAGAGAAAATGCGGAGACTTCTGGTCCCACCTGTATTAATATAAAGTTATTAGCTATAAGCGTCCTCAGAACAATCAAAGCTTTATGAACCCAGCACTGCCTGCTGAACTCTGGACAGAACACACGCTGGAAACATTTTTGACCTTCCTGTGAGGACCACACTTAAGCCAGGGAGAACTTATTAGCAATAAGNNNNGAGGACCACACTTAAGCCAGGGAGAACTTAATAGCAATAAGCACCTCCAGGCAATCAGAGCCTTTTGGACCCAACACTGCCTATCAAACTAGGGACACCACACAAGTTGGAAGGGTTTCTGACCTCTGCTGTGAGACAACACTTAATAGCAAGAAAAGAACTTTCCCCACAACATTACCCGAAATAACATCTATTAGTACAAGTATATGACAATGACTATATGGGTTACTTAGTCAGTTATAAAATTTAGCTGCAGGATTGTATTTAATTGATGACAAAATGCCCCAAAAGAAACTGTCACAAAACACATTTTACAGACAGCTCCAGCAGTATACCTCTCCCAAGACAAACTTAACTAACAGAGGATTACTAAACAGAAACACAACAGTTCAACACCACATTTAAACACACTCAGTAACCCAAAGGAAAAGCAACAGGAAAAATATAGCTGCTTCCCACTAACATGTATACGCCCAGTGAGCTATAAGAAATTATAATTAGTTAGGCATAGGAAAATAAAGTAAGAATTGGTTGCTTACCCCTGCAATGTCCGATGGGGTGGAGGTGGGGGAGACAGGGGAGCTCGCAGGTTGCCCTCCCAGAGAGGGTAGAAGTCTTCTCCCCAGTTTTGACTTATACTCAATCTCTTTTTATACCTAATTTTCCTCTAGGTAGTTTGTGTGACTAAAGTCAATACTTTAGGGGTGATAGATAGATGCCTAAGGGGTGGCTCCTTGTGTCTCTGCAGGGTGCCACAGAGTGTGGCAAAGAAAGGCCATGTTATTTCAATAAGACTCCATTCTTCAGTAACATCATCAATCTTATCAGCATCCCTCCGGGGGAGCTGAGGCATTTCCCTCAACTCATCAAGACCTTATCAGGGCCATAACCCCACAAGTACTCCCAAGGTGTTCTCGGCATGGCTGCTCCATTTATCCCCCAGTCTGTATTGATACTGGGATTACCATGACACAGATGCAGGACCATGCACTTGACCCTGTTGAACTTTGTGAGTTTTACATGGACCTACTTCTCAAGCCTGTCAAGGTCTCTCTGGATGGCATCCTATCCATCTGTCAAATCAACTGGACTACTCAGCTTGGTGTCATATACAAACTTGCTGAGCATGCACTCAATTCTATTGCCTATGCCATTAGTGAATATATTAAATATTATTGGCCCCAACATGGACCCTTGAGGAACATCAATCATTACTGGTCTCCATTTGGACATTGAGCCATTGACAGTAAATCTTTGTCCAATGCAGCCATCCAGGCAATTCCTTATCCTTCTAACAGTCCGTATCTATCAAATTTAGAAATAAGAGTGTTCTGGGGATGGTATCAAAGGCCTTAGAGAATCTCATGTAATTTTTACCTTTTTGAACGTTTAGAATTTGGGAGACAGAGGGAAGGATGCAGTAAATAGTGGTAATGAGATTGTGTACTATAAACGTCACTGTTTTCATTCCTCTTCCTCCCCAGAGAACTGTGTTAGAAAGACTGGAGTAGTTTGTATTAAGGCCATTAAAATATTTTCCTGTATTTTAATTAATCTCTTAATTTGCAAATGTGCACATTTTCCTTTTTAAGTCTCTTTAATAATTGTTTTTATACTTTTGTTGTGGGTTTTTTTTCAAAACATGAATGGAGAAATGGTTTCAGCAATAATAGGTTTATTTTGAACTTGTATAAAATCTTACCAAAATCAAGTCTGTGTACATTACTAAGAGAAGCAAAAAAAACGTATTTCTTCATCTTAAATGTTTGTAATAGGGATCATAATGGTTTCTTAAAAAACAGTATTGAAGACCTGACAGGCATGTGATAGTGTTTCTCGTGCATAAGTCAGCCTTTACCTACCCCCACCAAAAATGCTGTCTAAATGGTTATTGTTAGTAAACATTCTAAAGAGTGGCAGATTACTGTAACTTAGGATGTTCATCAATTTATTGGACACTACTGTTCTCCTGAGCTCCATATTTCATCTGTCGTCTTCTTAAGTATGAGGGTTTTCTTATGTATTAAAGATTTTTCAAACAGCCCTGAGACAAGTGTCAGGGAAATTAGATTATCATACCTCTGGAGAACTGAATTTACTTGGCTACTACTCTTCAAGGTGCTGTAGGATACAATTATCTCCTGAGATTTCATGCTCAGTTATGTTAAATAGCTTATGCATTTCCTAGCACTTCTTAATGGTTTTGCATTTCTTTCCAAACTTACAACAAATAAATAGTTTGTGCTTTGAAAAGAAGATTGTTGATGTTCATGTGCATAATGCTATTCATGATAAATAAAGGATTTTTATTATTGTTTGGAGAATGAGTTAAATGAAAAACTGAAATCTACGTAGGTGCAGAAGACTTTTAACCTTATCAATTCTTGTGGCTTCTCTTCACAAAAGAGGAATTCTGAGAAGACCTGCTAGGATCATCATCACTATGTACAGTTCGTATCATAAGAGGGAAGAGGCTCTTCTATAAATAAAAAATCATTGGTTTTGATAGATATATTAGGAGAATAAAAGTAATGGAAGAAGAAAAAACTGTTTAAGCTAAAGGACAGCGTCGAGTCAAACACAAAGCAGTGTAGAAATGGCCTAAAAGTGAATCTATATTGAAAATAAGAAAATTATCAAGCAAAAGAGAAAGAAGGTTGTGGAACAGCTTTCACATGAGCTTTATTGAGAAAAGACTGTGACATATTTTTAAAAGGTAAAGTGATGATTCTTGTTTATGGTTAGATACTGTGCAGGTGTTTTGTCACAGGATGAATTTTACTTTTAGTGTTTGAAAAAAAACCCAAAATGTGTGTTGTTCTAATATCATATGCTTCTTTGTATTGTGTTTCTGCATGAACTTTTGAAAGTAGCATACGCAGCCTTTTGGGGAAGATATCATATTCAGCAGTATATAGATAATGAACAGATATTTGGTGATTTGTAACTTAGTAAGGGTAATTTTGGGGGGATCAAACCCACTTTTCAGTTTCAAAGCTACAGTAACAGTAAATAGTACAGAAGACTGAAAAGACTATCTAGAGTGTAAATCAACCATTATCAATTAAAAAAATAAATAAACTTCATAGTACTGATAGTACAAAATAAGAACTTACGCTGTTTTACTTGCTGTAAACAATTACCCCCAGTCCTAGGCTTTGTATTGTCTTTTGCAAATGTCACTGCCATTAGGAAAAATCAGCATTATCTGAATAATCCAAGAAGAGTCCACAATAAATAGAAAGTGATCCTATTCAAATTCTCCATGAACACCTAGGATTTAGTTTTGTAAACTGGGGATCAGTAATTGTCTGTTTGGAAAGGCCACTAAAGTAAAGGAGCGATCAGGCTGCTGAGATGATAAAAAACAAGAACTTCTCAAGATTTTATATACTTGTCAAGAAAAAGTAAGTTTCTTAAAATGAGTGGCTTGACCCTTTCATACAGTTTGCCTCTCTGTTTCTTCTTGTGTCTCACTGTCTGGAGTGGAGTTCTTCTGACCGTTTGGGTCAAATAACTCCTCTCCTTTATTAGCTACACCTGTCTTTGACAGGTCTTTTAGGAAATGAATTCATTTCCTGTTGGATGTCATCAGATGCCCAAGACCTGACCGATATTTTCAGGAAGACCTTTTCTTCTTTTGTTGTTTCTCTGGGGTGTTATGTTTTACTTGTGAGATTAAAAAAACCCTGAAATTTTGACCTGTCAAATGCACCAGCCTCTTGAATAAAAAAAGTTTGAACTGTTAATTGACAAAACCTCCTTTAAAAAGCATTTTCTATCTTGCTGACTGTGTATTTTGCTTGCATTGCCATATAATGGACTGAATTTCCCCAGTGGATTACTGGAAGCACTTTGGGGTTCACTGGGACTATGTATTTAAAATAAAAAAGTAAATTTGGGCTTAAGTTATTTTTTTTCATCCATAGTGTGAACAGGATCCATATCCTGTTGGGATAGTGAGTTGGTACAAAGAGCTGCTTGTCGAGAAATGGCAAAGAGGATTCAACAGGCATCCAGGATTAGGCCCAGCGGGTTACTGATGCCAGGAACAAGCCATCTGTGTTTATCAGATTGCAAGCAAAGGCACCAGATGAAATTCCATATTGAATTGTTAGAGATGAGGTGGGACTAAACAACACAGAAAGGTTTAATTCCTTTTCCTAATTCAGCATATTTGAGTGTGGGCAAGAGTAACAATAATGAATGCTCTAGAGAATTGGAGGAGGTTTTAACTCATAGCTGTGCCACATAATGAGGAACAATCACAGTTATTTTATGATTGTCATCAGTATCTTTGAACTTGATTACTTCAGTCTTTAGCTAATTCTTAATCTCAGCCTTGGAGTCACTAGACACTTGGAGTAGCTTGGCATTATGTTTTCTAAAAAATGAGAAAGGAGTTATTGAATGTGGTTTTTGTCTTTTACACTATAGCACAAAAATAGAATGTAGGATTATTCCCAAGCTTTGGGCACTTTCCACAGAATTTTTACATTTTGGTGTCAACACATTCCATTTGTGGATTAAGTCTTTGGTTTGTTTTTGGTTTTATTTTTGTTTTTGTTTTTTAAAAAGCAGCATTTAAATAAAACCCCGTGATAATCAGAAGTAACAGTACAGATCTGAATTCCTATAAATTACTAAGGTGCCTATAAGGCCCTGTAAATGCAATCCAGTACTCTAATGCTGAATGGATTTCATCTGCTGGGAGACTCCAACATGAAGATAGTTTACAAATCCTGAAAAGACTAAAAAAGCAATATCAGGAAAAGAAAATCCCATGCTGCTTATTTATAGGGTGTACCCACTCTTTTTTTGTGCCTGCTCTTTGGGATGCTTTGTTTCCTGATGAATTTTCTCTTTTATTTTGTTGGCAAATCCAGACATTTTGAAAACTCTGACAATGCCAGTCTAGTATAAACTTTAATTTTTAAGTGTATTCAGGATTCCCAAGTGACTGACAGTACCTTCTAAGTTCATTCTTTATAAGTCAAAATTTATGATTTATGCCATGCAAGCAGTTTGTACTACAAGTTGTAGTATTTTGGAATTTGGACTGTACAGAAGCAGATTCTCAGGAGCCTTTTCAGAGGTGGATGGAAGTTCCCAAGGATGATGTCGTCATTGGTATAGGCATTCTTAATATGGGGAAGTTAGGTATTTTGCCACATGTTGATTATATCTTAAATTCATCAAGTCAGAATATCTGTAGCTGACTTTGTAAAACTTTAATTGGAATAAATCTGCAGGACAGAAAACCTTTGGAGTGCCAGAGTGTAACGGAGAATTGTGTCTTTTAGGTGAAAATGTGCAATAAGATATGAAGAGTTATTTAAAAACAGTGTAGCTTTGAGATTTGAGTATTACTGTGTTGCAGCATGAAGACCCTTTCTAGTACTAGTTTTGAGGGGCATGAGACCACAAGTTCAATTCCTCATAGGTTTCAGTTGACATAGAAGCCCGAAGCATGCCTGGAGCAAGTACCAAAAAATGGAAGTTTCTTTTCAAACTGAATGGTGAAATACCAGTTGGTTGCAAGTTGTTTTCCTCGTAAATATTTGTAGCATTTGTTAGCATGGTACATTGGGTTTTTTCAACAGTTTCTTTCTTAGCCAGCTATTAATTGTCTTGAATATTAAGTGACTGACTTTGTTCCAGGAAGAAAAGTGATTTTGCTATTGCAGTCCATTCAATATGTCATACACTTCACCCGCATAGTTCTCCTCAGCCAGGAAATAGCCAAATATTGACATACTGGCATGCTGACAATGAACTGTCAAAAATGTCATGAATTCTAAAGAGAAAAACCTATGCTTATCTATGGTAGACATGTTTGGCCGTGTTTTAAGTGTTCAGTTTGCAAATAAGGCATGTCATTTAAAAATCAAAATCTGTCGCTTCGTATCTCTTTGAAATGATCATAAAACATATGCAGTAGCTTTTTAAATGATACTTTTGATGTGCCAAAACTGTGCCATACGTATTATGACCACCCTGAAGTTATGAAACTGTGTGGATATGAAAGATATGTTACAGAAAGTTTCACAGAACTGCTGAACATTGTCTAAAAAGTGAAAAAATGTGTTTCTTGAAAAAAAGATTTAACATAAGGACAAAACCTCAGTTCTAGTCCAGACTCTGATTTGTGATGTTTATTACCCAAATGTGCCTGTAACATTTAATATGCTTTTCGACAGGAGAAAGCTTTTTGTGAATAGTACTAGTCCTACAAAGAAGTGTTCCCTTCTTGCCTGTCTTCCTTCCAGCTGTAAAGTTTTTGCTTGCACACTAGGATCTCTTTTTTTAATCTGGTTCTTTTTTACTTCAACTTTTTTGTCAATTGCATTTTCATCTGGCACAAAATCAGTGAATGTATTAAATAGGTTTTGGAATTAAATGCTCTCAACTTTTAATTACATCAGATTTCAAATATTGAACCAACTTCTCCTGTGAGTGGTTCCAACTAAAGTCAATAAGAATATTTTATGAGTTATGCAACAGGATTTTTCCTGCTTTTTATAAGTAATCCTAACACCCCCTCCAGTATCTCTCCAGTTCTTATTCTGTGAAAATTCAAATTAGAATATGGACTGTGTGCTGACCTATCTGTTATGCTGAAAAAGAGTGTCAGAAAGGAAAATGCCAAGTGAATTATCTAAACAATTTGCTCCTATGCATATGTCAAAAGAAAAAATATTAACATAAATAAAAATTTATGTTTATCAAATACGTGTCCAATTTGTATTGCATATTTTTGATAATGGCATTTTTAAATGAATTGCTGAATATTCATGTGGAAGAAGGTAGTTTTATTTTCAGACTGATAAATGCTTTTGAAATGTCTTAGTGACCCAATTAAAAATAAAAGTAGTAATAAACAACTTGTCCTACCTCCAAGTCTGTTTGGTTTCCAAAGTCATCTTTTTCGAAACTTTTTCTGTACACATACTTTGTACAGGACCCAGGACAATGAGGCCTTCAAGCACAACATTATGTATGTAAATACAATTACTCCTATCAACGTGCCTAAAATTTTATCCACATTCTCTACTATAGAGTGTATTGTACAAGCCTATCTTATATTTTATTACAGTAGTCTCAGGATCAGAATTACCTTTTTAATCATAAGAATGAATAAACACTAGACTCTTTCGCTGGAAAAGGACTTGTTCATTTTAACTACCAAAGAGATGAAAGCTAAACAGTCAATATGAACATTTTCAGAGATAAAACCTTAAAGAAATGTCTGTCAAGTAATTACAACTTTTTTTTGTTGCACAAATACATTCCTAAATTAAGCCATTGCATTTTTTTTAATAAGTATTCATTAAGTGATACACAAGTCAGGATGCCATCAGCAATAGAATGCTAAATGTAACTAGAATTGGTATCATGTAGAGTATTCTTCCATGAATAGATATTTTATGTCTGCTTTGTTGTGTTAAGGAAAAATCTCTTATTTATGCCTGTCACAAAAAAACTGCAGAAGACACAACATGGTGCTTCATGGTGGCTCCAGCCCATGGAAGCACCCAGGCCCCAGGACAGAGGTGGGTCATTAGAGGGGGGATTGAGAACAACACCATGCATAAGCACTTTGCAAATTTACACTGTCCTTCCAACAGCAGGAAGGTTGTTTGGTGTAAATGTCCTGCAGCATGTCAATATTGAGATTTTTGTTCTCATATCATCTCCAGTGTTAACAGCTCAGCAGGGAAACTCCTGCTGCTGCTTATATCTGTGCAAATTGTGTCTTATGAAACCATCTCATAAGGGACATAGGCAAATGTCCAGTTTCTTTAATGGTGATGTTTATTTATTTGCAATTAATTAGCCTGAGATTTAGCTCAATGATTTGGAACCTGAGTTAGCAGGTAACTTTAGCAAGAGAAATGAGGTCACCCCGCCTTTGTACTTTGGGACATTGTACCACATACCTCGCAGCCTGGAGTCACAGCACAAAGCTGCCATGTGACTGTTCCTTCAGGGTGCCACCAGGCATAATTTAGTATCACAAGTTAAACACGATGTGCTTAAGGAATTCTATGCAATTTTACAGTTGTAGCCTAATCTCCTGGAGACCCTTAAGGATCCCCAGCAAGGGAGCCAGTTGTGCTGCATGCTGCCTTCCACTCTGCTTCCAGAGCAAATGCCTTCAAGTATTAATTGTGGCCCACTGATCTTTTTGGAATAATGTTTCAGCACTCAGGTTGAAAAGGCTGGATATTACTACTTTAAGCAGACTGGAAATTCAAACCTATATTGTATCTCTTTAGGAAAATAAGTTAATTTCTGGTGTTTAAGATACTCTATTAAGTAGTATCTTGTCAGTCACATTGAAAAGGGCAGTGGAAGCAGAAGCCAAAATATGTGAAGTTTTAGTAGGCAGCAGGTTTTTTCACAGTGCTATTTGAGCAATAAGCATAGAGAGTGTTGTTTCAGGCAGCAGTGTATAAGAAAAATTAAATAGTATTGTATATTTAGATGGATTATCATCTCCTACGGCTTTTTCAGAGATAGAGGTTAATTTCCAAGTGCAGCAGTGGAAATATAAAAAAATTTGGTGAAAGTGGGATGTTTCTGGTTGTGCAATAGTACAACTGAAATAAGACCCTCTTTACTATTTTAACTTCAAATCTAAAATGCCAGACATATCTTCTAGGATTTATAAAGAAATTTTAGATCTGTTGAGCAGTTACTGAATTCTCACTTCTCATCCCTCTCAGGTACAAAATATCTGGCTGTTGTGCCTTATTTTTCACCTCCTTATGTTTTTGCAGCCAATTCCCACATCCTCTGCAGCTTTTTCAAATATTCCTTGATAAATTCAGTGTTTATTTAGCTAATGAAGAAAAGATTGCAATAAAAGTTTTCTACCTCTCTGATAAATAGTCTTTGTACCATGGTGCAGAGTAATTTTCTCTGTCTATCTCTGCTGTGGTGAATGTTTTAGCATAGTTTTTGTACTGCGGGGCTGCTCCAGATGGAGAGGTTTAGACTACACCACCCAGGACACTCTCAGTTCTAATGATCATGGCACAGTGGGCTCAGGGGCTTGCAGTGACACATGCACAGTCCCATGTTTTCCTGACGGTCGAGAGGATATCTTGCTACCACTGGGTAACAGCTGTGCAGATACCAAATTGGGCCTTTTTTTTCTATTCATGGAGATGCCTTAAGTGGAAACATTTTTAAAATGTCAGTTTATCTTAGGTGCTGTTTCTGCTTTTTTGAAACCCTTGTAACTTTTTCTTCTGACGAGTCCAAGGCAGAAATGCTCACTCCTGTTCATTAAAACTTGGGATGTCACCAGTGTGTGCTTTTCTGAGAACAAACAGCTGTTCAGGGGAAGAAAAATACCCAGCACTAAAATGAACAAAGTTCTTAAGATCATTTGCTTTCAAAATGGTCAACGCAAGTGCCATTGTATAATGAAACGTCACAGGCACTTAACTTTTATGGAGCAGTTACTGACTGGTCACTGTGTTCATTTTCAGACATTAATGCCAAGGTCAGTTAAAACTAACCAAGGTCCAGATCAACATATATTTCATACTAGAAACTTGCTGAGATTTTATTCCCAATTTACTTTCCTGGTCTGTTTTCAGACAGGCCAATCACAGTTTTTAACGTCTGTATTTTTTTACCTGTTATCTTTACCCATTTCCATGTTTCCCACTAAATGCCAGTTCCTACAGCTGAAATTTAATTTGAATTGTTAAATATATTCATTCTACCAGAGCTTTGAACATGAGTTTATGATTACTTCTTGGCATATAGCTTGCCTCAGTGGGATGTAATAAATTAGTCTAATCATATGGTGAGTACTTACTTCATCCTGTGTTTGTTCCTGCTAGGAACTGAAATTGTGTCTGTAATTGTATGCAAATCCCTTCACCAGAATAATCAAAGGAAACCTATGTGTAGCTGCCCATCCTCCACAAGCATAAAAGTAACCTTTTAACTTTTTAAATTAAGAACTTTTAATTCTACTTAAAAGAAATGTTGTGTCTTCATATGTAAAATGTAGATACAAAATAGAAAAATGAAATTAAAAGGCATATGAGTACCAGATATTTGGATAATATTGCTGGTTGCTTTTAGTCCTGCATTTTAAAAATGCATAATATCATGTTAATAGTGTTCATGGCATTGAACCTGAGAATACTGGGATTTTTCATTTTAAACATGGAGGAATTTTGTCTCCTCTGAAAATACATGAGACAGATGATGGAGGGTTTTATGAATTGCCTTCAGAAGGTGCCTTTTTTCTTCCACTGCAGAAGGATACTGGAGTAACTAGCTCAGAGTTACCCATCAAACTTTCAGTTAAGATAAAGTCTCCTGTAAGTCTCTTACTCTAAGGTACGTTTTATATATTGGCCTCAAATAATTTTGATTTGCTGCTTTGACCTCTGTCAAACATTTTAGCATTAATTTTTTAAATGTGGACACCAAAAAGAGATTTAGTTGTGTAGGAGTAGTCCAGTGTCCTCTGTGAAGATCAAATAATTCTCTTTTCTGTTTCTCTATTTTTACTTGTAGGATTTTGTTCTTTTTAAGGAACTCAGATACTAAGCATTTTTCAGGGTTTAGTTGAGAGGGATATTTGCAGTCCTTCCCATGAAGTGCATCAGAGGTGCAAGATTATGCAACATCATGGAACCATAGAACCATTTCAGATAGAAAATACTTTAAGATCAAGTGCAAACATTAACCCAGCACTGCTGTGCTCACCACTAAGCCTTGTATGTCAGTGCCAAATCTACATGTCTTTCAAATACCTTCCATGATGGTGATTCAACTGCTTCCCTGGGCAGCCAGTTCCAATGCTTGACAGCCCTTTCTGTGAAGAAGTCTTGCCTACTATCCAATCTAACGCTCTGTTGGTGCAACTTGAGGCCGTTTCCTCTTGTCCTGTCATTTGACTCTTGGGAGAAGAGACCAATCACTGTCTTGCTACCTCCTTTTGGGAGTTGTAGAGAGCAAGGTCTCCTCTGATCCTCCTTTTTGCCAGCTCCCTCAGCTGCTCCTCACAAGACTTGTGCTCCAAACACTTTACCAGCTCTGTTGCCCTTTTCTGGACGCGCTCCAGCAACTTAATGTGTTTTTTGTAGTGAGGGGCCCAAAATAGAATATGAAGTGCAGCCTCACCACTGCCAGGCACAGAGGAATGATCACTGTCGTTGTACTTCAATAAAAGCCACTATATGAAATCTTCAGATGTTTAACAATGCTGCTCCAGTCCAAAAGGAAAGACATCTTAATTCTGGTCTACAACAGAAGACCAATGAGTTAATTTTAGGAACTGGAAGAAAATCATAAATCTTTAGGTTTATCTCAAAATTGCTGGATGATAGTTGAGAGAAGAGGCAATCAACATTTAATAAATTCGTGGTCCATATGCCAGTCTAAATGAAACAGTAAGACTTATTTTACACTAACTTAAAACAAACATTAACCATATTGCAATCATAGCATCTACATTTTTTATTCTGTTTTCCCAGAGTATGTTACATTTTTCTGAAAAAAGTTAAGTACTTGAAAGTGTGGATTTCAAAAATATCTAACACAATTGCAATTTAAAATTAGAAATCATGTGCCTTTGATCTACAAATAGAACTTGAGAAAGGAGTAAGGTTCTATATGTTATAACCACCAGAAAATATAGATATGGCCACAAGGGCATAGAGATAGAATTAAAGTTGTCTTTAAATGTCTTTAAAATGAATGCTTATTAGTGTGAATGACTGTTGTTTCAGTCGGAAGATTCTTCTTCCTTTATTCTGTTATGCATGTATTAGAAATCTCTGCCAATATGCAGAGATTTTCGGATATATTATAGTAAAAGACGCCTTTTCTAACAAATCCCTATAAAAAGGAGGCAGAAGATGTGACATCAAGATCTTCATTTAGTACCCACAGTCACTTCTGTACTGGGGCACAGGTACCTTAGTGAGGCAGATGCTTTATGGGGAAAAGTAATATGTGACAATATAGTTAAACACAACACCATAATACATTAACTAGAATATATTACAGCAATGCTAATTTTAAGCTATATCAGCTGTTGAGAGCTTTAGCTTGTAATCTTAATATTCTTTGACATGTTTCCTGAGGATGTTATTTACACAAATGTCTGTGCACGTTTCTATGTCATCACAGGGCAAACTAAATCCTATTAAACTGAGACTAGAGAGCTAAGTTGCTGGGAAGTGAACAATTTCTGGAAAATAGCTATGCATGAAGATATTGTGTAAGAAAATTTATTAGTATCAGTGTGCAGAATATAGGTTTTCATGAAATTAAGAATTTTGGCTTTAAAGCATTGCACTAAAAATGAAAAGTAAAAGCTATGATGTATAAAAGCAAGGAACATTTACAACTAAGCTCATTATTTGTCAAATAAATGATAATAATGAAAGTAAAGAAAAAAGATAAGAAGTTAGATATTTGAATATACTGTATTTTCTTCCAAAATTAGTTTACCTTTTCCTGTTTTCTGCCCTTTGGTTACAAATACTGATACACATTAGCCCTAATGGTAGTCCCAAGATGGCATACCAGATGACTACTTATCCAGAGCAACTGTGTAGCTTATCTAACAGAGGGTAAGCCTAACACATGCCTTTTTTTTTTTTTTT
>VWZD01009182.1:85688-173188 GCA_013396695.1 Sakesphorus luctuosus
GGGGGGGGGTATGTAATAGTTTGTGAAGTTCTGATAACGCTGTAATTTTACATACAATTTCTGATTTAGCATTCAAGGTTCTCTAGTAAGAATTTGCTAGAATGTGGCTTTCTCACTGCTTGTAAACCACAAGAAGCCAAAGACCTCTCACCTGAGCCAGTTGTGGCATAACTGAAAATAGACAAATAAAAGCAAATAATATATAAAATGCTAAGAAGGTATAAAAACTTGCTTTTGGTGTAAGTATGCTTGGATGTTTTCATCTCTGTGTATGCTTGTCATAAGAAAGATTACGGGACTCTGACATTATTTTGAAGGCATTTAGTGAAATGGTAAGAGTAATGGTGTCTATAAACTGTGAAAACACAAGCAAAACTATCAGACTGGCTTCAAAAACCCAGCTTTTCTTCCATCCCTCTGCTCCATCACTTGGCACTTTGATGAGACACTTTTACAGTTTATTTCATATGAAGGCTGCAGACTCTGAAATACAAAGAGGGGGGGAAATCTTACTGCTGAGGAGGTGTAGCATAAGTGGGACCTGACATAGCTTGCATCTTTGATCATGAATTCCCATTGTGGTGTAAGCCAAACCTCCTCCCATATGCTCCTTGAAAACACATAACTTAAATAGGGTTGTTCCACTTAAAACTTTTTTTTTTAAAAAAAGAGATCAGGTTTGTAATATATTGACAGCATTTTCTTGTCGCTCTACGTTGTCCTCAGGAAAGAAGGATTATTAAAGACTGCAGATGAGGTTGCACTGGTACCAGTCTCTACAGGATTAAGGAAAAGAAGGGCAGAAAGCCTGACCATAAACCTAGAGCTTGGTTTGTAGGTGTCTGTCAATGCCAAGAAAATATTCAACTTCATAGTTCTAGGTGGGCAGGGAACATAAACCATAAAGGTAATTTCAAATATTCTGAAATGTTTGAAGGGAAAATGCAATGGAGATGGCTAAATTGGATCCATTACTTCCTTAGGTTTTTTTCAGAACCATCTGTAATACAACTATCTTGATCATTGAGAGTATAGGTGGCTTAATTCACAACCTACATCAAAATAGATATATTTGAAAGTAGAATTTGGAAAGCTAATGAACACAAACATGTATATTTTAGAAACAGCTCATGTGAGATAAAGTTATTTTTGTTCTATTATAAAATAATAGGTTTTGGACATATAAAAAAAAATAGGTGTCTCGTTCTAGTACAAGTTTTGACACAATTTCCATGAAATTTTGCTAAATGAGTGTATTGAGTATGCGTGGCAAGGCTTTGGCGGTCTGAGGCTACGGGGGTGGCTTCTGTGAGAAGCTGGCAGAAGCTTTCTCCAATGTCCAACAGAGCCAATGCCAGCTGGCTCCAAGATAAACCCAGCACAGGCCAAAGCCAAGTCCATCAGTGATAGTGGTAGCATCTCTTGGATAATGTATTTAAGTCAAAACAATCTGTGCAACAGAGAGAGGAGTGGGAACATATGAAAGAAACAGCCCTGCAGACACCAATGTCAATGAAGGAGGGAGATAAAGTGCTCCAGGGGCCGGAGCTGAGATTCCTATGCAGCCCGTGAAGGCCCACATTGGAGCAGATCATAGATGGTTTGGGTTGGAAGGGACCTTAAACACCATCTAGTTCCAACACCACTGCCATGGGCATGTGCACCTTTCACTAGTCCAGGTTGCTTAGAGCCCCATCCAGCCTGGCCTTGAACACTTCCAGGGATGGGAAGTCCATAACCTCTCTTGGCAAGAATGACCTGCAACCATATGACTAGTTGAAGAATGGAGGGGTGGAGAGAAGGTGTTCTAAGACTTATTTTCCTTGTTATTCTGCTCTGATTTGATTGACAATGAATTCAGTGTTGATTTCCCCAAGCTGAGACTGTTTTGCCCATGACAGCAATTAGTGAGGGAACTCTTCCTATCTTTGTGCTGACCCACAGCCATTTCATTGTATCTTCTCTCAGCCCATCCAGTTGAGGAGCAAGAATGACAGAGTGGCTTGGTGGGCACCCAGCAACTAGCCAAGGTCAACCCACAGCAATGAGCTAGAGAAATTTTACCTTGATGAAATTTCTAGATCTATAAAACAGTGGTCACACTTGAACTCAGAAAGAAGTATATGAGGTTCACTTTCCAATTATAGAAGTATTAAGTATTGATCCATTCTAGTTGTGGGTTGGGTTTTTGTTCCCCAGTATCTTTTTTAAGGGTTTGTATAAAGAAATATAAAATACATTTGTTAATCTTGCAGATGACAAAAATTTCAGAAGACTGTGTGTACTCTGGAATACATTTATAAAATTCATCACATTTTCACCAATGCACTTTAGGAAAGCATTGGATCAATTGCAAGATATCCAGAGGAAAGCAAGGAAAATTGTTCAAAGGCTAGAGTGAAACATTTTCCACAAGGAAGACCTGAGAGAGTCAGTTTTTAGAAAGAGAAGTGCAGACAGAAAAGAAATGTAACAGCAGTCTTCAGTTACATAAAGGATTGCTTTAAAGAGGAAGGGAACAAACTGTTCTCCAGGCCTACTAGAGATAGGACAAGAATGAGTGGCTTTAAATTATGCCAGGAGAGACTTAGGTTAGACTTTAGGAAGCTTCTCCTAATGATAAGGATAATTAAGCAATGAATATATTACCTAGGATGTTACAGAATCCTCTTTAGAGATTTTTAAGGACAAAGAAACATATCTGTCTAGAATGTTTTAAATGAAATTCATATGTCTTGGGGGATGGAGGGATAGAGAGAAATAGATGGAATTACTTCTTGAGTTCTCTGTCATTTTTCAATCCATGTATAATTTCTGTGAATTAAACCCAAGAAGGACTTAGAACACACCTGTAGTTCTAGCTTTCACTCTGCCATCTAAATTGACCAGTTTGTATATTTTGTTTAATGTTCTTGCTGCAACTCAAAATGCAGAGAAAATCGGGGATGCAAACGAGTTATTGTATGGCAAGTTGTATGACAGAGGTTATAAATCTTGCTGATTGTGTTTGAGTTCTGGAAGCCGTATGCTCACCAAAAATTTGAAACAAAACTGTATGTTAATAGAAAGGTATTAATCACAAAGAGCAAAACTAAAATATGCTTCAAGTGCAACTGCTTATTGTTATTGGTGGAATGTACAGTCATGCATCACTCATACTGTAAATTTCTTGTGTGGTTTTCATCGCTGTGTTGTCTGGATTCATCTCAACAACATTTGGCTAGATAAATGGTAGGTATTTTTACTAAGCCTGATGTCTATACTCCTTCAGTATTCATTGAAAAAAGAGAAAAGTACCTCTGAGATAGATATCTAAGACAAAAAAAACCAAAAAAACAACCAAACTTTTTTTAAGTAGGATACATGTCTCTCCTTTGAAAGCTTGGATGATTAACTTAGACAACTATTCTATAAACAGCTACAGTTAGGTGACATGAATCCAGTTCTGAATATCAAATATATTGGCTTATCTTTACCAAATGACTTGATTGTTTGTTCTTCACTTCTACTGTATGTTGGATTAATAAAAATTTAGTTCTTCTACCCATCCTAATGTGGATTGCTGTACCTGGAATTAGCTTTCATAAAGTAGCTTCAGCAGTATCTGAGTTTTTGAGATCATAGCAAATCTTGAGAATGAGATCTATTCTTATTTGAAAATTATTAGAACCAGAAAGAGAAGCAAATGAATTTTCATTTCATTAACATGCAATATATGAAGCCCATCATTGGAAAAGACCCATGTTCGTCAGAGATGTTTTCTATTCCTGGTGCCATAACAAATGCATTCCATATGCTGTTTCCAAGTATATTAACCTATTAACTTGGCGATCCGTTATTGTCTGCTAGCTAAAGTAAAATGCAGTCATAATATGTAAATAAAAATAATAATAAGTAACAGCTCAAAAGTTCCAAAATGAGAATTACTACTGGAGCCTCTACTGTTTGTAGCAAGCAGCCACTTCACTGTCTGTTTCCTGGCAAGACCATCAGGAATGATTGTCTGTGCTTAGAGGGTTGGGGAAACGTTTTCCCAAAATGAAAAGGCTGCCAGAAGAAGAAAGTTACTGAAATTTAATTATATCACTGTAATTGATCACTGAAATATTTTCTGGTGAAAGCAAGCAAGGAAGGAAAACAAAAGAAACAAACCAAACAAAACACAAACCAAACAAACAAAAAGGAAGACAAGGAAACAAGTTAAAAATGTGCATTCCAGCCGAAAAAATAACTCAAGACAATGCTCCTCTATCTCTTTAGTTTATTTTGAACATGCTAAAGAGATTTTAGTCAGATTTTTGTCAGATTTTACTTTTCACTTAAATGTAAATAAATGAAATTAAATCATTGGCAGCTGAAATTGCATAGGGTGAAGCCTAGCTGGTATAGCAGAAGACAAATAAAAAAGCCTGAAAGACAACCGAACTTTTAAAATCGAAAAGATTACTCATGATTTCATCTGCTTGGGTGGGGAAAGGTTGTTTATAGGCTCCAATTACACCACTGTTGCAGCTAGTAGGAGGAATTCTGGACTACAAGACTGCACATTTTACACACTTCGGCCTCTAGGAAATATCTGACTCCAAAGTACTAATCTCACTGTGAACATATACAGTACCAGATGGACATCTGGTATTATTTTTGTATGGCTGATGTATTTTGTGATGAAAAAATGCCTATGGAGTATGGAATGAGGGAAGAAGGCTTAAAAAACTCTGAAATTTTATTTACAAGTTATTCAGCTGTAGTATCAACCCCAATACATAGTTTTTTTGGAGTAGGCATCTCCAGCTCTGATATCAAATGAAACAAGTAGAGTAACATCTCATTTTCATATTTGGGGGTTTTATTCCCATCATCATGACTGTGTGTTATCTTTTTTTGGGGGAAAAAAAACCAACCCAAAAAAACAAAACACAAAAAAACCCCAAATTAAAACAAACAAACAAACAAACAGCATTATATTAGATCATCACAATTTCACCTGACCAGAGAACAGAAAAGCAAGGAGCGATGGAATCAGGGAAACAAAATCTTAGTAGACTTGCCCTGTTTCTATAATGGCTCCAGTATATTGAAGTGGAATTGGTATTACTGGTCCTTAAACAGTTGTTAGTAGTATCTACATTTAAGCAATGACCTACAAAAAGCAGTTGGCAGACTTCTCATCCCAGGTCATTTGAGGAAAATTACCCAGAATCTAGTCTCATAAAGAGGCAAAAAGGCACCATTTGTGCATATAACATCCTTGCATATGGGGAGAGTTTCACCTATGCTTCTAGGCAGTTGTATTGATGCTTTAAGTTGTTCGTAGATTTACTATTTTTAAAAAAAGGTAAAAAAAAAAACAACATTACCAAACACCACGAAGGATCAGGAGCTTCAACGAAGTTATGCTTGAGTACAACCATTTGTCTTTTTTGATATATGAGCTATCTGCATTTCAAGGTTGAATTAGTTGATGAGGAAGGGTTACTCTAAAAATTTGTGAGAACTTAGCTTACTTTTATGTATGGTCATAGTCTTAAATATTTTTTTAAATAATGTTCTTTCGAAAAGCATGGATTGTGCAGCTCAGCTAATACGAGTTAGCCTAGGGTTTTTTATTTGGCTTTTATGCAATAAATAGTATTTCACAAAACATGAGGCAGAATGTATTACAGAAAATGAATAATTCATCTGTCTGTAGCATAGCTGAGGATAAACAGCAGATAACTAGAAAATAAATACCTTTTAGATGACAGCTGTAATATTCATGTCTGCTGTCTTTATTTAGGCAAACATCTTTCTGAAGATTAGGAATTTTATCTGAATAGAAATACTGTATTTTGTTTCTGAGTATTATACCAGGTTAGTTTCGAGGGGCTTTGCCTTCTAAAATGTTTGCTGCAACTAATTTTTTTCCCCCTGTCAGCTGTAGCCAATTATTTTGGACAAATAAGCATTCTCCACAGCATGTCTAATTTTTATGCCAACAGAGCCTGTGAATGCCTTTATTCATTCTGTTTAAACTCCATCCTTGTCAGTCTGTTATATTAAAAATTGTTCCTGCACACTGAGTAGATGACCATGCCCCTGATTACTTGCATAGGGATTCTGAACTCTTCTGATGGAGGATATTGAACCATATTCACTTCCTGTGGTTTAGCTGTGTTATGCTATATGTGAAAAATCTCATCTAAATGCCAGCTACTGACAAGAAGCTACAGAAGCTTCAAATATATGAATGAAGGCAGTTGCTAATGGAATGTGGCAAGTCAAACCTTGATCCAAGGTAGAAGAAAAGGTTTTCTGTGTGTTTGTCTGATACTTGTCATGCTTTATGCTGGGTTAAATTACCAGTTTGATCAAAACACATCTTAGTAAAGTTGTCCAAATGAAATAAGAAAAGGAAGGAGGAGATGTCAATTGCTGTTTCCAACACCATTCATTCTGAATCAAAGAAAATGTTAATTAGTGTCAGGAAGCTGAATTAAATAAATGTTGACTGCCTTTGTAGCAAAGATCAAGTCAAAGTTACAGTGTAAGTGAAGCAGGAACCCCTGTAACATTGGAGTAGTTTCAATGTATGTCTATACATGGAAATGAATAGGAAATGAAGCAAGAAACACAATGTTTGGGAAAGAATCTTGTCATGATTTGGAGAGATAATTACAGGCAAAAAGGAGACTGAATATAGCAACAAGAAAAGCAGAATAATTATGCAGCAATTAACAGGAAAGCTGTATGGTTGTTTGAAAAAAATAGCAGTCATTGGGTTAAAAATATATGCTGAATACAGAAATGTTTTAATACTTAGTACATCAAGTATTTGAGTCCATTTCCTATGATAAAATAATATTTCATAAAATAAATGTGTAATTTGTGCAATAAAATATGTTCTGCATTTTATGTATTTATTATAATTGTTTGCATTTTTATCTAAAATATGTCATCTGAATTGCAGGAAAAAGCATAATGTTCATTTTGGAGTGCTGGTGCATAGTCATAATGATAAGAAAACACTGATTTTAAGTTAATATTTCAAAGACTAAAAATGTCATAGGATCCAGTAGAAAAACAGCTACTCCCAGATTTGCAAGAAAATTTGTTTATCATGTGTCTTAAAATGTTCATATGCTGATAATACTATTGTCTACTTTTATTTGACTGGAGGCAACCTCACATTTTGTTTGCATTGTTGGTCTTCTGATAATTAGTTATTTAGCAACTGCACCCTCAAAAGTGCTCTTTCTGAAATGTAACTTACAAAGATTCCTCCTGAAATCTGTGAGAATATCTGATAGTTCTTTTACAGGGAATCTCTCAGGCAGTGGCATTTTCAAGTGCGTTAATGTGATGTCTGGGGATCCCTGCACTCAGACATGGGATCCTCTTGCTAAAAGAAGCTACCACTCGGTAGCCACATCACCAAGGAAAATATTTAAGAGGTGAATTTTTTTGTTTAAAGCCACAATACTTTGTGTTGTAATTTTAGACAGAGGGACCTTCTCTGAATTGTGTAATTTGTATGAACATCTTATAGGGAAACATATCTGTCCTTCTGTTCTTTTTGTCTTTTTTAAACATTAACTCTGGGTCTGAAGTGTACTGTCTTCATTGCTTTAAACAAGTTCACCACTTACTCTGGATAAAAGAACAATACCTTTCCTGCTTCAGAAGTTAGTTGAGCAAGTCAAGACAGGGCTTGCAAGCTGTCCCAAGTTATGTCATAAGCTCCTCTGCTGCCTCTGTACTGTACATCCTCAGTGAGAAAAATAAAATGAATGGAAAGGAGGTGAAGGGCTGGTGTGCCAGCGTACCCTGACACTGCAGGCAGAGAGCCTGCCCTGCAGGTACAGGTGGAGACTTCTGACAGGACACTGCCTTTCCCTTCTCTGAAGGGGCTCAAAGTCGACAAAGGGGTCAAGTACTGGTACTGATAAAGAGCAATAATCGTGCCATTAGTAACAATGATTGCTTCTATGGTGCCCTTCAGTCATTGTCCTCTGTTCTCTTTGCTTACGGTGATTCCACCTATACAGAATCTCTGAAATAGATCAATGACTTCTATTCATATATCTATACTGGCATATGTATGTATATGTATAATTAAATGAAACCAAGAATTGTTACTAAGAAGCATTAAAAACAGCTTGGATTAAATATTGCTAAAAGGAAAAAAAAACCAAAGCATTTGAATGCTTTTGTGGTATTCAAATACTTCCACTGGGTGCGTAGTAATCTCGGACTGTTTTCTTTGCTGTGTTGTAAAATACCCAGATACAGAAACTATACAAAACCAGTCTGAGAAGCTGAATGCTTGACTGCAAGAATTTGTGCGTATAAATCATATGAAGATTATCCATAATGCTGTGAATCACTTTCAGCATTCTGTTCACATCAACTGTAAATTTTGTTAATCGCATGCTGTGTGCTGATCATGGCTAGCAACATAGGTATGGGTACAAATATTCTTTTATTCCCTTCTCTGCAGGGGGAAATATTAAGACACATAATACTGATTAAGGACAATTCCTGTTCAAAAGATGCAAACATTGTTTTACTAGTGTATTGTGTCCTTTTCTTTTAGGTTATTCAATACTTCAAGCTATTATGGAAAAAGCAGGACAAAATAGCTGGCAAGTCAGTGCCATCTGTGTGGAGAATTTTAACGATGCCAGCTACAGGCGGCTTTTAGAAGATCTGGACCGAAGGCAAGAAAAGAAATTTGTTATAGACTGTGAAATAGAGAGGCTTCAGAATCTCTTAGAACAGGTAATACCTGCTTTTAATGTCACTGTAAACATATTACTGAAACTCCAGATGAGATACCATTATGCATTACCTTTCCTTTATTTTCTCAATGGAAATGAAAGTGATTGTTCTTTCTTTTTTTTGTTTTTCTTCATGGGCCTATATTTGTATGTCCACTTACCTGCTCCATTTTCTTTTCATATTTAATACCAGTCTTAGTAGCCAGCATGTCAGTGCAGTGAGCCCCTTCTTTTGCACTCAGGAGGCCTGTGGGCAGAGGATGCCAGCAGTCAGGGCAGCTGCACATTTGGCATCACTTCCCAGCACCTCCATGCCTGATACATCTTGCATCAGGGTCATAGGACTGGCAGAACAACATGGTGTTGCTGAATTGCCAAGATGCTCTTAGTCTGTATTTTCATGGGGTTAAAGTTTTGCTTGAGGGGAAAAAAATATCTTGTTTAAAATCAGTATCCTTTTTATTTGCCAGAAAGCAAAGGTCATGTATTTCTAGCCATAAAATGCTTTAAAATTATTGTTACACATATTTAAACTGATACTTTTATTACCTTAGCAGAGTATTTAGGAACATGAAGAACAGTAGAATAAAAATACTATTGAACTGGGAAAAGCGGTCAGGTTCTTCCATCAGTTATTCATGGAAAGCTGTTATTAGATAAAGAAAATACTGGGCCAGACAGACTGGCTTGCACTAGGCAGTATCTGCACCAGTGTGCAAAATGACTATCAAACCCTCCCACTCTGATGAAGCAAATCTCTCTATATATAGTGTTTATGTATAAGCTCTTCCTTAAATGATGGAAGAAGTAAAATAGTGGTTTTAAAGGAAAATTTTGTCAAATGACAAGAAAACAGCTTATGGTTAACTATTTGCTTCTCCATTGATCCCACATATTACGTTGCTGTGGTGCAAGTTCACCATTCAGTACCTGCTGCTGCTGCAGGAATTGCAGGGAATGAATGCCATCTGCTGGTGCTGGACCCTCCGCCACCATGCTCCTTCTCTTGGCTAGTTTGAGAATTTGGAAGATTTTTTAGCAAAAGCATTCATGATGCATCTGCCTCTGAAGTTACTGAAAGTGAAATGTCATTTGTGATGCAGAAATTCATAAAATAGTACTCATTGACATATATACATCAATTTTGCTTTCACTGGCAGAAGGTAAAGAGGGAAACTGAGAATTAATAGTGTGACTGATATAACAAGAACTTTTTCTGTGACTGTTGCCAAGAGAAGAACAGACAATACCATAATGCTACAGATATTCATTTGGCCATTATACTGGGTTTTATTCTGAATGCCATTATGTTTTAACACATACTTTCTATAGCTTATAATTAAATCCTCCCCGAATTCATCCTATATCATAGTAAAACAGAACACCCATGTGGGGGTCTTCTGAAATACATTCAGAAAAACAGCTTCTCTCTCAGGGCCATGTGTGTGCATATGGTGTACCTGATTTCTTCTACATGGCATGCAAATTTGACATAAAAAAAGTATGTTCTATTACTATGTCTCGAAGTACACCCACCATCCTGTGTAGGTGTATGTACTGACTATCCACCCAGTTTCAAAGGAAAGTGAAGTCATCAAGTACATATTTGGATCTCACTGATTTCACATGTACATTTTGTTTGTGTCCAGAAGTTGGTAGTTATTTTCCTCCTAGACTGGGACCTTCATAGTCAGTTCATGTAGGTCTGAATTTAGCATGCCTAAAACGGTAGTTAATGTAGGCATGCTAAGTCATAAAAATAAGTGCATGGCCACAACGCAGAAATGGTGAGTTTGTGTCACACCTCTATAGGGCAAGCCTGAAAGCTAATTGAGCTCTCTTTTCATTAACTGTGTCGGGAGAGCTGAGGGTAGGAGTTAACACCTAACATGCGGCGTACTTATGTCACTTTTAGGAAGTGATTTATCTGGCTACTGGCTAATTTTGGTTGCCCTTAAATCTGTGCTAATGAAGTGAAAGAAACTGGCATGGAGGCATGTGGACTTTTCACATTAATGACTGCCTACATGTATATTATATATGTTATAAATATTATATATATGTATATTATTTAATTTTTTTACACTACTTAATTATATTGGAATTCATATATCATCCAAATTCATTTCTTCCCTACTATGCCTGGAGATTCTCTCCATCCTTCCAAAGGACGGTCACTGTGCAAGCAGGAATGGCATTGTAGCCAGGCTAGACAAAGTATGCAGAAGAGCTGCAGATTTACTCTTATTGTGAAGTTCTTGGTCTTCCTAGACACGCTGACCTCCAATTGGGCCTGGAGTGCTGGTTTGGGGCTCAAATGTGACGTTCAAAGACCATGTGCTGCTTTAAGGATGGACAGTCAGAAGCAGTTTCAGACACAAAAGTATTTAGGTTTCCAAAAATAAGGAGTGAAGCAAAAATGGGCAAGCGCAATGTAGAAAATACAAAATCATTCCCATTTTCAGGTATCAGTCATTGACTCCTTCCTTTTGCATGAAGGCTTTAATAACGTGTAGCAGACAGGGAAGGTGGCTTCACAGGTGGAACTCAAGTTAGCATGTTCTTCCCTACATACACAGAGGAACTGATTAAGCTTCAGTGAGTCTAATTAACTCAACTTCTTTCCTGCCTAGTTTTCCTGTAATTGAGAGCCTAAGTTGTGACTATACTGTAATACTTTACAATGTACAAGTAAATGTTCTGCAGAACATTTAGGAAAAGTAATTAAATCTCAGTAATGAGGCCATAACTCAAAGTGCTTTGCCCTTAAATCTGTGCTAATGAAGAGGAGGAAACTGGCTTCTGGGCTTGTGAGTTTCTTCTCCAGTGACTGCCCATGTATATACAATCTCACACTTCTCATGACTATGTACCTCAAGCGATGACGACTGGAGACTTTTTCGATGGTTGTGTTCAAGGAGTGAGTTCATGTGCTCCTTCCCCAGCCATACCTCGTGCCTGCTTATCTGACCTGGTGTCTTCTGCTCTCTGACCCCTTCAGCTGCCCAGCTGAGTAAATCAGCACCTTGCTGATTCCTCACTTCTTGTGCAATTTTATTGTCACCATTTCCTTTTTTTTTTTTTTGTCCCTTACATTTTTCTTAGTTCATTATGTTTCTCATTTATTTTTTCCTCTCCATGTGCCCTGCTGTGTGTAGAAGCTGCCTCCACACTCTGTACCTGAGACTTGTCTTCAGAGAAAATTTCTCTCCTGGAACCCCATGATGTATCTGAATTCCAGACTCCCTCGGCCATGCACAACCCAGAATGTCCAGTTTTCATCATGTGGTCTTCCTTTTAGGTTTTGTGTTGCTATGATGAGACTGATGTCTTGAGCAGGGCCAATACCGCATTTCTTATTGTGATGAAATATAGAGAGATGGAATTTCATTTTCAGATTTCCATTTTAGAATGGAACAGTAGGGCCAGCATTACATTAGATCCAGGAGATGCATTCAGGCTGCACACAAGTATTTGTATCTGATTTGCTTGGATCGCCCCTCCTGTCTTAGTCTCAGCAAAAGTTTCGGATCTTACCTCTTGAGGATATGGCAAGACTGTGGTAGTTTTCTTAATAAAGCTTTTCTCCTCTTCTTTGGTCATGCTCACCCACACAAGACTGTACATACTCCAGTAGCAACTGGAGGTATTTGGGGGTTACTGGAAACATTTTTCTTGGTTTCAGAATTAGTGCCAGTTGGCATCACTCAGCTCACATCCCTGTTTGAACGCTACACTGGAACAAGACATCCATTTCTGCACCAGTCACAAAGTTGTTGCTTTGATTCATCAGTAAGGCAGTGTCTGCAGCCTTTCTGAGTCAGCAGTTCCCCACCTACTTTTAAGAATCTGCTGGAACTTCAGCATACTGAGTTAATTTTAGCTCTTTCATCCCTCATTCTCAGGGTGGTAAAAGAACATCCTACCTCCTTGATATCTGACAAAAGCCATAAGCAGGAAAACCTTTTTTGTTACCTGGGAGTGAAACTCCTTTACATTGCTCTAGCAGACCTTATCATCCTGCAATTAATTCCAGGCTCTGAAAGACAGCACACAAACATCAAGACTTTTGTCATGAGTGTTTTCGTTCCTTGCCCATTTTAAGTGATGCACATGATTTGCCTTTGGGAAGGGCAAGCATGCCCTGATCCATTTTAATTGACCAATGTAGACCTGGAGCATGCCTAGGGATGGTGTACATCACAGGCATGGACTGCTCCCTCACCATGGCCTCTCAGGTCAGCCTTGGCAGTGCTGATGCTTGAGGCAACTCCATAGTCTTTATCACAAGCAGCTTCGATACTTGACATGACCACTGCTGCTCACCCCCAGAAATAATCCAAAACCAGTGTGTTTCAGTGCTGAGCAGGAGCCCCAAGAGCAGTTAAATAAAGATGGAAAGCATCTCTGTCTGTGGCAGGGGAGTTGGAACTCAAAAATCTTCAAGGTCCCTTCCACTCAAACCATCCTAGGTTTCTGTGATTTTATGAAGATCTATTTCATGTCAGCTTTACATATAGTTTCCAGAATATGTGTTTCTATTTTGGAGAAAGCACATCTATGCATAATGGTTATAGACAACTTTTTATACATAACAGAATGTTTTCTAGAACCTTGTAAGTGATCTTACTAAATCTGATTAAGGGTCTCTCCAGTTTCCATACCTGGCCCTTTGTTTCACCTGTTCATATACCGCCACAGTAAAAAATGTGCCACAAGTTTTCAACACAAAGTAAACTATGATAACCCTTTATTTGTTTTGCATAAGTGACTAGAAGCAGAAACAAAGCCCCATTTTCCTGCAGGCATGAAATGAGGGATTGTTTTTACCCTTACCTTTGCAGTTTACTAGGACAAGATAGAAAAAGGGAGTTAAAGACACAGAAAGATAAAATGACATCTCCACAGTTTTATGAAAGAATTATAGCTTATATAGCAGAATGCATTTCTAGTGATTTGTATTCTGTCAAAGACCATTATGTCCTTGTTTATCAACATCTCTTTTTTCATGACACTTTCAGCAGCAGGTGGTCTTTTAAAAGCACAAAAATATTCTGTTTGAATCAAAGGATGAAAGTCAATGGAAGAGATGGAAAATTCTCTGTTTCTGTGTCTCCTCTTTCCAAGTCATGTTTTTAAAGTACTCCCCTGAATTTATTAGAGAGAACCTTCTGCTTAAGACAAATGTTTGAAACTGATTGTAACATGATTTCCATTTCCTTACAACTAGTCCACTAACACCAATGGCAAACTGTATAGCTCCTGAAAAGTCCAGGCCAAAATAGTCATTGGCTACATACGCACAGTAAGAAACACACAAGTGTATTTCTGTCACTTTTCATTAGCAGTTTTGCTTCTTTTCTTACTCTTTCTCTTATTTTTCTTCCTGCATTTTAAAACTAGTGTATATTTTGGCTTATTCACTGAAAATCAGAAGTCAAGTCAGCCTAAGGCTGATATATGTATCTACTAAAATTAGAAAATCATTACTTTAAACTTATTATGTGTTTATGGAATTTCTATCTAAAATACAGAATCCATCTTTCCAAGTAAATATGTTAACAAACACTTCGGTTTTTTTGGTCCTTGCTTTTTTCCTAGACCACCGCTTCCACAAGCACCATAAAACTTTTCTTCCTAGATGTTTACTGAGCAAGAAAGAAATAGCAATTACTATGGCTAATCAAGAAATAAGTGGAAGTCATCAGCACCCATGTGCTGACTAGTAGCTGTCGCACAGGAGGTGCACTATCCAGGTGCTTCCTCTACTTTGGGAGGCTAAAACATAAAGGTCACTGTTTTCCATCCAGCAGCCAGCATTAATAAGGACTGTGCAGACTTAGTGTCTTGGATGTATTAGACAATATCTTAGAGACATTGTCCCCCTTTCAAATATGGGTGAAATTGCTGAATGTTTTTAAAAATATTTTATTGGAAAATTGGTAGACCCACAGAGAGCTCAGTAGCACAAAAGTGATTTCCTTAGGGAAGATGACTGAAAATATATAGCAAGGCAATGTATGATAAAACACACATTTAAGGAAATGCCATGTTGCTCTCTCCTAAGTTGCACTTGCATTTAGTTGGTTGGGATAGTTTACCTTAAATAAATACATGCCATAGATTTCTTTCACTGTTTCTTTGTTTGCTATTTCACAAGCAATACTGAAGTGTAATAAAAACAATTAAACCGTGGTCAGATTTGAAGAAAATCACAGAAAATAATTTTTAAGATTTCAGTGAAAATGTGTTTTATTTGTTCAGCTATTGTATTTGTCATTTTACTTCTTCAGACACTAATAACACTTATTACTGGAGAAGCAGACTGTCATTTGCTCAGTCATAGCTGATCTCACGCTATTGCTTATAGTTTATGCAGTTCTCAGAAATGTGTTCAGGTATACAATACAGTCAATACTCCAAATAGATTTGTTAATTAAGCTGAAAAGTGTAAGATAAGAATCATTTAGATCATGAGGGATAATGTTATTAGCTATAAATACTTTAGCCCTTTTCTTTTGGTCTTTCAATATTTTTTTCTTTTTGCTGTTAATCTATATGAAAAGGACATGTAACATTATGTAAGGGAGCTTTCAAAAGCATGAAGTGCTGAAATTGGAAGTTAAAAGTTTTGTTTCCCCTTTTTTTTCTTCTGCCAGAATTCTCATTGTCAGCACATATTAAATGCTGCAGAGCAAGTAAGGTAGCCGAAAAAAAAAAAGAACCTGACTCTTAGAGCTCTGAGATTTGTTTTTAGACAGATTTTGGAGGTGGTTTTAAATTCAGGCTATGAAGTACTAACATGGACTGTTCTATTCTTAAAAAAACAAAAACGAAAACAAAACCAACAAAAAACAAACAACAAAACAAACAGAATGGAATTGGAAGTCACCTCTGGAGGTTATCTGGACACTCCTGCTGCTAAAGGGAACAAGCTTATATCACATTACTCAATCAGCCAAATTAGAACACTTTCAAGGATGGAGATCCCACAATCCCCTTATTCCCTGTTTCAGTACTTGACTACCTTATAGAAAAAAAAATTCCTTATAAGTAGCTGGAATTTCTTGTGTTACAACCTGTGACCTTTGCATTTCATCCTATTGTTGTCCATCTCCAGAAAGAGTCAGGTACCCTTTTGCCTACACCATCCCATTGAATATTATACATATTGCTAACATCTGCCTGAGCTTTTTCTTCTCCAGGCTGCTACAGTCACAGCTCTCTCAGCTTCTGCTCACATGACAGGTGCTTCAGTCACCTTCATGGCCGTCTCCCCACCTGCTACAGTGTGTCCATGTCTCTCTTGTACTGGGGAGCCCAGCACTGGACACAACACTGCAGATGGGCCTCACAAGAGCTGAGCAGAGAGGAAGGATCACCTCCCTTGACCTGCCAGCAGTGAAGTCCAAGAGGCTCTTAGGCTTTCTTTGCCATGAGGGTGCATGAATGGCTCATGGGAAACTCGTTTACCAGAATCCCAAGAGCCTTCCTGCAAAGCCTGTTTCTATCCAGTGTGTATCCAGCCTGTCCTGCTGTGTTTGTTGAGTCATGCTGAGAGTCAAGCCACGAAATAATGCATAGATGTACACAGACTAGTTTCTCTCATTCTCAACACTCTGTTTTCACACCTATAGGCAGCTCTTAAGATAGAAGTGCCATATGAATGAGTGAACTGTGTATCATCTTGTACTGAATCTTGCAAACCTGTAATGTACTTGCATCAGAAACAGCTAGAAGGAGTGCCAGGGTGATCAGACTAACTTCTGTGTTACATTATGTGACCACATCTAAAAAAATCCTTCACCAAGCCAGGCCAGCCTGCTTCTTCAGCACTTTGGTTCCTCATTCTCTGCTGCTAAGTACTCTGCTACTTATTCCTTATTTCTGATAGACGTCTCAGGCAAATTTTTGCCAGAAATTTAGTTTAGTTGTGTCTCTGTAATGACCGTGCATAGTTCAGCAAAGCAAACTGAAAACAAGTTAACTGTAATTGCATTTGTTTACTTCTTTCTGAAAGAGAATGATGGTACTCCTAATTTCTGTTTTCTCAGGCTTTTCATATGCAGTAGCATTTACAGTGTTTGTTTCTGTATTTGTGCACACAGATATGTGCATAAACATTTCTACTGGACATACACAGGACTATATTCAGAAAAAAATATTTCTTGTTTCTGCATGAATGGCAATGGATTTCCTTTCTTCTTCCATCTGTAGCAGCTCCATCCTCTCCCACCCATCTCTGTCTGACGAAGTTCAAACTTCAGCACTCTGTGTGTTCAAAGCCTTCCAGTGTGTCCACTGTGAGCAGCATTTTCTCCTGAATTTTGCATAGTGAATCAGTGTTGCTTTCAGAGATCATCAGTCTAGCTCCTGATTTAGCAGACAGGCTGATTCCAGTATCTTTTTCCTGCTCCCTGCCCTCCCCAGCCCATAAGAATTAAAAGGGGTGTTTCCCAGTAGATGAGTACTTTTCACAGCTCTGTCAGCACTCTGTATCAGCAAGATCAAGCCTCGCTGCTCATCGAGGGCTGTTTTTGCCTTTAAGCACAGAGGTGAAAATGGTTATGCGGCATCTGGCACAGATTTAATGCTTCAATGTACACAGCTGAACTGATACATAATAATAAAAATAATGTATATGTACTATGCAATATTAAAAATTAAACATGGCTGTAAAGTTTTCACATAGTAAAGTACTAGTATCATTAATCTTATCTTGTAAAAATTACAAGCCAATAAACTCTAATTAATAATAGCTAGCAGTTGTTATTAATAAGCATGATAGGGAAGTAGCTGCACAGTATATTGAATGTTGTTCATTATTGTCTAACTAACTCAGTTGTTCAATACAGGAAAGAAATTCAGCCATTGGAGGGGCATGGTGAAGGACCTTGAGGGGATGTCATGTGAGGAGTAGCTGAGGGCACTTGGTCTGTTCACCCTGGAGAAGAGGAGACTGAGGGGAGATCTCATTGCAGTCTGCAACTTCCACACCAGGGAGAGAGGAGTGGCATGCACTGATCCCTTCTCTGTGATGACTCATGGCAGGACCCAAGGGAATGGCCTGAAGTTGTGCCAGGGGAGGTTTAGTTTGGATATTAGAAAGAGAGTCTTCACTCAGATGGTGGTTGGGCACTGGAACAGGCTCCCCAGGGCAGTGGTCACAGCACCAAGCTTGACAAAGTCCAGGATGTGTTTGGCTGACACTCTGATGCCCATGGTGTAACTCTTGGGCATGGTTCTGCACAGGGCTGAGTGCTGGACTCGATCTTTGTGGGTATCTTCTAACTCAGAAAACTCTGTGGTTCTGTGAATGTGTTGTTTAACATTGCTGATCATCAGCATTAAAAAGCCTTGAGATATGTTGCTGAAGAGTATCATGGATGTGTTTGCATAAATGTTCATGTGGAGACAAGTACAGAAGCCAGCACATGCCATTGTTTCTTTGTCTGCCCTTGATGTTTTGTCACAGGAATGCTAAACTTGAAAAACTGTTTGACTGCTGAATTTCTCTAAATAGATTGAGTTGTAAATTTGGCTGGTTTTCATTTTTTTTCTTACTTCATTTTCTAGTGTGTCTACCAGCTGAAGGTGGCAATTGGTGTTTTTGCAAATATTTTTATCACTGGCATACTTAAGATAATACTAAATTAATACTTTAATAAATTGCAACATCATACTATTTTAGGGACATAGTAGCAGCTCTCTGTGTGTCTCTTCTTAGTCCTAAAGGGATTGGAAGATTCATAACATGCCTTTTCTTCATCATTCTGTTCTCTCCATGCTTTTTTATTTCCCCTAGAGGTCTATGGAGTTGCTTCTAAGCAACACAATAATGTCAGTGCAAACTGATAGTCTTCTGCTTGAAGGAGCCAGCCGCCAGCACTGCCACCAGCGGTTTCCTCACCCCGCAGAGCCAGGAGGGGCTCTGAATAGGCTCATTTCTGTAAAGCAGATGGGATTTTGCGCACAGTAGCAGTTGCACACAGCACAGTAAGAACACATTTTGTCACTGCAGCACACAACTGATGAGGTTTGGACATGAGAAATATGTTATTTCAGTTACTGAAAGAACAAATAGGCAGTAGGAGACAAAGGACAAATACAAATGCTTTAAAGGATTTGTGAAGTGACCTTCTTACACTCTTCTTCTCCTTCCATGCCTTCTTTTTTCCTACAAGTCTGTATATCCCATTTAGCTATGAGTGAGCCTTTCACAGGAGTACGCTTTGAATGCAAACAGCTTTAGCAGCAGAAGGGAGCAACTGGTCATGCTCGGGACAGTGGTTAAGGAACTTTGAGTCACCTTCACAGGTTTTCTTCCCCCGCAGCTTCCCACACTGCATAGGGCTCTGCCCTGCCAGCTGGTGGTGGGCAAAAGGGCTGTGTGGGAAGCATCCTTCTCCTTTGCTGCGCCGTCCAAGAGGCAGATGTGCACACTGCTGTTCCAACTCAGCACCTGCCTTCACAAGAGAGAAGGAGCCACTTCTGCTTTGTTTGTTGCTTTTAATATCCTCTCTGGTGGTTTTCCACCCTTTTCCGAGCACTAGCTGTTAAAATTAATCTTGTTTCTCAATTGCTTTTTTATGGCTTTGTAAAAGATTTGTCCTGGCTTCAGATATTGTATAAAAATCCCATTTCAGTTGTGGTTTATATCATTGCCATTTCTGCTGCAATATTTCAGGTCAGGTCTCAATCTTCCTTCTTTCACAAATCTCCACACTTTTTATATTGTGTTAGACAGACTTCATTTTATTGCAGGTGTTCTTTTTCTTAAGGCAGTGGATTGTGACACAATAGCAAAGAGGAAAACCTTTGTTAAAGTCCGATTGGTAATGCTCAGCTATCACCCTTTGAAGATATTTAACTGAAAAAAGTCCTTTTCACTCCAGCTGTACTGACCTCCATCTTCTGGAAATCATAATGAGGGGCATTTCATGCTACAGAAGTTAAGCATTCTTTTAAAGTGAGTGATGTGCAATATCCATTTTATGACTTTGGTCCAGAATCTGTGTTCTGATGGTGATGTAAGTTTGCAAATAGTTTTATCAAAGTCAGTACACTTGCCACTTACAGAAAAAAAAAGAAAATAATCAAAGTAGACACTGGTAGCCCTTCTTTTCAATAGTAGAATAGTTTCTGAATTTCCTACAGCAGGCTGTTGTTCATTTAAATGGAAAGAACAGTATCGTATGATAAAGTCACAAAGTTCAGAGTTGTGTCTAAAGCCTAAGTTGGATTCACATCTCCCCGGCCCTGCTTTTACCACACTTTAAAGTCAGTAGTGTAATTCTAGTTACTTTTGATTACCTCTAGAATCCTGACATAAGAATAAGGCATTTTCATAATTGCAGTATGTTAGATCAGCAACTAAAAATTCTCTCGCTGCACTGTTCTTTTTATTTTCTTATAAGTAAATGCATTTGGTAATATGCCTAAGGCTGATTTAGGTTTTTTTGAAGTTCACCTTTCTGCAAACTCTTATATAAATAGTGATATTTGGGGAAAAAACAAAGTTGTTTTAGATTCTGAAACAATCTTAATAGCCCAATGGCATTAATATTCCACTTTTTTCAATTCTATTCTGAAATGAGAATGACTACAGGATAATGTGTGGAATGACTGTCTTTCCAGTTAATGGTAATTTGGGAAGCAGTTCATATTTCATGTTTTCTTATTCATTCTTCTTAATACTGATGATTAGTTAATAATATGTTTGGTTTTACAAACAAGAGTATAAAAAAGCTCCAGTTCTAGGTGCTAGTCACATTGGTCATTGAATTAAAATATGTAAATCAATATACAAAAGCCAGCGCAGTATCCTGCTTTCACCTGCTCCAAGCCTTCCACAAAGAAGTCAAAGTTCACCCTTTCCAGCACTTTTTTCCCAAAATCTCCCTGAACAAATTGAGGTCACCTTAAACTCTCATTTTGACAAAGGAGGGATGCACTGTCTGTGTGTGATGTTTAAGAAGTCGGAGTGGCAATATAGAGCAAAAACAAATGTTCAGAGTGTGTAACTGAATAAGTACATATATAAGGGGTACATAGTACATAAGTAAGTACTACCTACTCCCTGAGGTTGCTGGCACTAGAACATTTTTGAATTAAAGCATCCTGAAGCATTGAAAAGCACAGTTACACATACAGAGGGTCCTTCCTGACCTGCCATGACCCTGACCTACCATATCAGCAGTTTCATGGTGTATCAATGCTTATGTAACTGGCAGAGCCCATCTTTGATGCCTAGCCCTGCTAGGTTTTGTAACCAAACCCAGTGAGTGCTGCATCAGACTGTTTGCTCCCTGATAGAGTGACCAAAGTTCCCTGTGACAATGCTGCCCTCTCTTCAAGGGCCTAGCTTTTGCAATTAAGGTAGTTCTCATAGCTCAACCTTGTATTGCATGAATCTGCCACCTACCCCACAGGTGCTCAGAGCCTGTCTAACAAAGTGTGGCCCACAAGCACACCAGATTATCTTAGCTAGTGTCAGGAATGTGCTTTTCTTACAGTGAATCTCCTGATTGCCAAGTTTCACATCAAGTTTGGACTCAAAACACATTAATTGCTTTCATTTGGGTGATGCCAAACAAGATGTGCCAAGAAGCACCCTTGATGTATAGTGTGGGCTCAGTCTACTGACCAGGTTAGAGAGTCCACAGCAAATTCCTGAAACTGCTACAGTTGCCAGATCTTTAGCACCAAAGCTTTTGTTTTACAGATCTTATCCTACCAACTGCCCTACTTGCTAATGAAGATGTTAGACAATGCCACTCCGCCCTCTCTCTGACTGTGACGAAGCCTGGCCTTTTGGTCTGAATTTAGGGGTGCACAAGGAAGTATCTGGAATCTTAAGGTATCTCCAGACTGAATGAAATTCTATAGGAAAGTATTTATGGAACGCTGTCTCATCTGTCAAAATCCCAGGCCTGTGTTTGGTCCTAGATATGAAATACCTATACATGGAATGGTTGAGGTCTCATCTCTCAAAAGTTCTGTCCACTGCGAATCAGTTAAAGAATAGAGAAGGAGAACCAGTTAAAGAATAGAGAAGAAAAGTGTGAGAGTTTGCATTCCAGACTGAGTAGTTGTCAAACTCCTTCCTGTATGGCAAAGGACTTATGTCAGGGCAGAAGTGCAGGAAGAGAAAAGGTGGCTCTTCAGGTAGCGAGAGTTCGTAACATATGTTTTAGATCATAATCTGCAGCTTTGAGTATTTGAGGAAGAAAGGTGACTGTATGTGTATTTTGGGTATGCAAAACTATGAGGTGTTCACAGACAGCTATTTCACTAATCTCTCACCTTTTTCCTAAATAGTAACTAATTCCTGGTTTTCAAACTGTGTGTGGTCAGTAACTGTAAAACCTTTCAAATTCAAAATACAGAATTGTATCCAATCTTGGTTGAAAATACAAAACATCATTTCTCTTTTCTGTCTGCTTAATCAACATTTTTAGAGTAAAATTTTCCTCAGTTAACATTAATGATATAAAATGTAAGTGTCTACATCAGAGCTAATCACCATTACCTCTTTTTCTAGTGAGTGCAGAAAATTAAACACTTTCAGGGCACGAGCTGTCTAATTAATTTTACACATGTGCTTTAGAATAAAATGAATCATTTCCTCAAAATGCCTGCTTTTCCCATGGGCTATAAAGGAAGTTAAGACAACTAGATGATACATAACTAGATGATACCAACCTGATGTCCTTCTATGACCAGGTGATCCACCTGGTGGATGAGGTGAAGGCTGTGGATGTAGTCTACCTGGACTTCAGGAAAGCCTTTAATACTGTCTGCCATAGCACACTGCTGGAAGAGCTGCAGCCCATGGCTTGGACAGGGACACTCTATGCTGAGTTAAGGACTGGCTGGATGGCCAGGCCCAGAGAGTGCTGGTGAAAGGAGCTGCATCCAGTTAGTGTCTGGTCACTAGTGGTGTTCCCCAGGGATCAGTGTTGGGCCCAATCCTGTTTAATATCTTTATTGATGATATGGATGAAGGGATTGAGCCCACCATCAGCAAATTAGCAGATGACATCAAGCTGGGGAAGGGTGTCAATCTGCTGGAATGTAGGAGATCTCTGCAGAGAGACCTGCACAGGCTGGATAGGTGGCCAGATTCCAACAGTATGGGATTCAACAAGGCCAAGTGCCAGGTCCTGCACTTTGGCCATAGCAACCCCATGGAGTGCTACAGACTGGGGACAGAGGGGCTGGAGAGTGGCCAGACAGAGAGAGACCTGAGGGTTGTGATCGACAGGAAGCTGAACATGAGCCAGCAGCGTGTCCAGGTGGCCAAGAAGGCCAGTGGCATCTTGGCCTGTACCAGCTATAGTGCGGGCAACAGGACCAGGGCAGTTAGTGACTGTTCTCCTGTATTCAGCACTGGTGAGGCTGCACTTTGAGTACTGTGTTTAATTCTGAGCCTGTCAGTTTAGGGAGGACACTAAGGTGCTGGAGTGGGTCCAGAGAAGGGCAATGAGGCTGGAGAAGGGACTGAAGCACAAGTCCTATGAGAAGAGGCTGAGGGAGCTGGGATTGTTTAGCCTGGAGAAGAGGAGGCTCAGGGGAGACCTTACTGCTCTGTACAGCTACCTGAAAGGAGGTTGTAGCCAGGTGGAGGTTGGTCTCCTCCCAGGCAACCAGCAGTAGAAAAGGAGGGCACAGTCTTAAGCTCTACCAGAGGAGGTTTGGGTTAGACATTAGGAAGAAATTCTTTACAGAGTGAGTGATCAGACATTGGAATGGGCTTCCCAGGGAGGTGGAGGATTCACCGTCCCTGGAGATATTTAAGAAGAGACTGGATGTGGCACTTAGTGCCATGGTCTAGTTGATAAGGTTGTGTGGGGTCATAGGTTGGACTCAATGATCCCATTGATCTTTTCCAACCTAATTGATTCTGTGATAGATGTGTAATTTGATCACTTACCCTAAGAAACAAATTTTGAGAATATATGATGAAAATTTCAAATTTCTTTTTTCAAAACCATTATGTACATCAAATCCAGGAATTCTACAGTGATATCTACATATGTTTCCTAGGAACAAGAAGAGAAGTAAGTCTGGTTAATCGTTTACAGTATTTACTTGTTTTGATTGTAACAACAATGGACATGTATCTGATGTACTTCTACACTTACAGGTTGATAATGTGTTTGTTTTATCTGACTAATATGTAGCAACAATGACCAAAATCTGTGTTAAGAAACCAAACTAGGGAACAGATCACTAAGGGTATTAATTGCTGTGTCAACTTCCCCTAGCTCAAAGGGAGCTGCGCTGATTTGCCCAAGCTGGGGATCACAGTTACCATGTCACATACATCGCCTGTGCACACCTCATGAAGTTCAGCAAGGCCAAGTGCAAGGTCCTACAGCAGGGGCAGGTGTTTGTGCAAATAAAGGCTGGCAATCCTGCCCCTCTGCTTTGGTGAGATGCCTCATGGAGTTCTACATCTGGCTCTGGGGTCTACAGCACAGAAAGAACATCAAACTGTTAAAGCAAGTCCAGAGAAGGATCATGAAAGTGATCAGGGCGCTGGAGCTTTTCTTCTCCTGTGAAAATAGACTGAAAGTGTTGGGGTTGTTCAGTCCAGAGAAGATAAGGCTCTAGGGAGACCTCATTGTGACCTTCTGGTACCTGAAGGACTACAAGAGAGCTGGAGAGAGACTTCTTATTAGAGCATGTAGTGATAGGACAAGGAGTAGGTTTAGCTCAGATACAAGGAAGAAATTCTTTACTGTGAGGGTGGTAAAGCACTGGAACAGGTTGCCCAGAGAAGTTGTGGATGCCCCATCCCTGGAGGTGTTCAAGATCGGGCTGGATGGGGCTTTGAGCAACCTGGTCTAATGGAAGGCATGCCTGCCCATGTCAGGGATGTCGGAATGAGATGGTCTTTATGGTGTCTTCCAATCCAAAACATGCTGTGATTCTATGATCCTAAGTCATATCAGTCCACTTAATAACTTTCAAACTGTGATGCTGTATTTATTTAAAAATGTGATTTTTTTATCTATATCAGCTTCCATGTAATGGAGAGGCACATTTTTTAATTACCGTGTCCTTCTGAATGAGTACAGATGTAAAAGTGTTATTGGTGTCAGGGGTCACATCGCTTTTGAAGCCATTAAACCAGCTGGGATTTTAACCTTTTCATTATATGTAAAGTCAAAATGACTTGGCAGCATCCTCCTCACGTGTGTTGAGTTAGTAATAGGTAAAATTGTGACTTCTCCCTCTCTTCTACCCCTAATAAAATGGTAGCAATGGTATTCAATCGCTGATTTTAATAGAAGTTTTATTGAGTGTTAAATTCATATATATGAAGAGTGACAATCTGGTCACGGCTTGAGAAGGGTAGTGTCTTTTGGGGATTTTTAAGTTTATGTTTTGCTTTCTAAATACAAGTAGTTTAGCTACAGACTATAAATATGAAGTAATGATTGCGAGATGAGCAAAAGGATGAAAGAAAAATTGCTTCTTCACTCTATTACTTCAAACAGTTCTGATAACATACTTATGCTACATCCCTTGGATTTTCCCCTTCCACTCTGCTGTAAAAGGGAACTGATTTACTGGAACAACAAAGTCAGGAATCAAACTTTTCCAAGTCTTAAGTAAGACTTAGATCCTTGGGTGTCTTCGATCGAAATATTTAGACATTCATCAACTTGTCCTTATATCCAAAATGTGATATTTATTTTTTACAGCTGTGGGAAATGGGACTGCAAGGCTTAATGAATGTTTTTTCTGTCTTTTGAACATGAGGTGTGATCCCTAAAGGCAAAAAGTTCTCAACCCTTCAGACATAGTCTAAAGATAAGTTTCCAAAGCAGGAAAGGAAACATCCATAAGCTTCCCGTTACTTATTGAGTAACCTAGACTTTGTGGAAAACGTTTTCTTGTGTCTTATCTATTCATTTGGAGGGAAGCTAAAATGCCTTGTGCAGATGAGTACAAGGAGGAAAAAACCCATCTATTTGGGCTGCAGTCTTTATCTAAATGTGTAGTAGACTATGAAAAATAAAAGTTCAAAGGACTATACTGGTATTGAATGCAAGCTGCATGTTACAGGTAGTATTGTTAATTTCTTTGGTAAAAGCAGCTTTAGTCTGCACTAAGTGTATTATCACCATTTTATACTGGCAAAATATTATTTCGTTTCTTGCTTCAGTATATTAAAAGAGAGTCATTCCATCACAGAAATTGTAATAATATTGATACAAGGTTGACATAGCTTTTGTCTAAACCCAGTGGTTGATATTGCCATATCAAGACTGTGGTAGCTGCACATCATGGTTGTTGTCTTCTTGCATCATATATTTAGTTAAACACTCAAAGGCAGCCTCACTGTTTTTGCTCTGTCCTTGCTCACGCTCATTCCCAAAGTCTTTAGTGTTTTACTAAGAGCTGAATAACACTTACAGTACTTGAACATCTCAAGGGCAGCTTTGATCCCAAGAGATGAAAACCCAGTGTGATTCATAAGTTCTGCACTTACTTCACATGAAAAAGTACATGAGTGGATAGGCTTTCTAGCTAATATGTGATATCCTCCTTCTGAATTTGTATCCCATAGAGAATTGTTCTATTTGGTAAAATATTATACCACAGTAACATTTTCAATTCAGAAGACTCTCAGATTACAAGTTCATTACTTTACTCACTTTGATTTTAACTTTTTCCTATGATTAAGCCCCTGGAAAGTTATAGTTCCATTATCAGAGAAAGACTCTGAAAATTGTATTAGTGGCATTACATATTTCAGACTTTATATATATCTGTCTATGAAAACACCTTTATAGAGAAAACAACATGACATAGTTTTTCTTTTTTTTTTCTTATTTCTCTCACAGATCGTGAGCGTGGGAAAGCATGTTAAAGGATACCATTATATTGTTGCCAACCTGGTAAGATACTTTTCTAGAATTATATCCCTGCTGGGTAAGTGCAACACTGTTTTACTTAGAAATTATAGCATTTCACTGAACATTTCCCGTTTGTCTCTAATATGTGGTTGTACATAATACATTCTTTATGATGCATAAAAGAAATTGGGTTTGTTGTTACAGCTGTCTAGATACAAAGGACACAATGCAACCCTGCTAAGTTTTATCAAAATCAATGTAGTATAAAAGACTGCTAGGTGTTATCTTGTGGCTGAATTAGTATTTACAGAACTACACTGTTACTTTTGGCTTACCTTCTTATTAGTAGTAACATAAAAATTCTAGAGGTAACTTTTCTACATTCTCCAGGGACATTCATTTTCCTGTAAGATCGGCTATTTCCAGTCAAATTACTAGTTTGATATTTTCACTGTAAGTCTAAACTGGACATTCACACAGATAATGTTCAGAAGAGGGCAAAGAAAAAGTAAATTAAATATTTTATTATTAAAATAACTTCCTCTTTAAGACAAAATACACGCCTGGCGAAGCCCAGTGAATGTAGGACAGAATCTAATGTATGCTTTGAACTGTTTTTATTCTACTCTCCCTCAAGGAATTTTAGTTGATGTGAAATATTTTATTGTGCTTTGCTGTAGTTGTACCTTAACTTTAGGATCACTTCAGATTATTTTTAGAGCCTCAGGTGTTTTAAATGAGATGTGTCTGTTCTCTTAGGTCTTACAAATTAGATTTTTCAGCTTTACAATTTTATAGTTCCCCAAGTAATTTTTCTCATGCAAAATAGCTGCTGTAAACAAGGAACTGGATGTTGCAGGGAACTGTTAGTGGGATATGCAGTGAAGACAGGCACATATACTCCTCTGATTCAGCAGGGGGACACTTTGTTACCTACTGTCTGTTATCTACATCTGTGTGGGTAATATGAACTCCTGATGCATCATCACCTTTTATATTTACTGTCAGTATCCCTTAGGACGTGAATCAAATCTCTGTCTTTAACAGCTATTTTCCCACCAGGTTATTGGGTCACTATCCCACAATTTTTTTTCCTAAATCTTTTTAAGTGTGATATACACTTCTGTTTTCACTGATAAATGCCAATCAGAGAAATTTAAGAAAATAAAAGCATAGCATCTGGGAAAGGAGCAGAAAGATTTATGCTTGCTTCTTAGCACTTTAGCAGTTTCTTGAGGTTCAGTTCTGTGCTGAAGATATTAGACAGAGAAACTAATAAGTCAGGAGGTATATGTACTTCATTTTCTCTTTCAGTGTTGGAGGTCACTCTAGGTTTTCAATATATTGCAGGTCTGAGAGCTACCACACTCCTATTTCACAGAAGTGTGATTCTGATGTTACGTTTTCCTTGCACTAACAGCGAGATCCTCATGCATTGTCTGTGTCTTCTAATGTCTCTTATATTATCACAGACATTTTCAGCCTAAACAATGAATCCTGAAATAAATATATTTAGAATACTATTCATTTTTCAAACATGCAAAGAGGGATGCATTGTTTAAAGCACTTGTACAGTGCTCATTCAAATCTGCCAACTTTGATGGAAATTGGATTAAGGCTTTAATATTCTGCAGGCAATTTTCAGATGGTTTGCCAAAGACATTTCTTCAAAAACTGTCTGTCATTGCCAGCAATGTGTTGCTTAGCTGTCAAGACCACCCTAGCAATAATGTGGGAAATCTATTTCTTGGGTTTGTTTCTTCTTTACACAAATGGAAGTTATCAATGAAGGTTCAACATTACTCTCTGGTTTGAAATTTTGCCTTCTAATGAAATCCTGCTGTTGTGCATTCTTTATACTGCTGTGCTGACCTAGAACAGATTGGACCCACAGTGGTGTAGGAGGGCAAACAAAATCTTAAATTGATTTTCTAGGGATTCAAAGATATTTCTCTGGAGAGATTTATGCATGGAGGAGCCAATGTGACTGGATTTCAGCTAGTAGATTTCAGTACCCCAATGGTAACTAAGCTGATGCAGCGCTGGAAGAAGCTGGACCAGAGAGAATATCCAGGATCTGAGACCCCACCAAAGGTACTAGTAGGCTGATCTGAAGCACTACCAAAGATACCACTCAAGTGTTCTAATTTCCAATTAACATTGTTGAATCCATGAATGAATATTTAGGCAGAGGAGAAGGCAGTTTATCTTACTATTGCTGGCAACGAATCATACCTATCCTTACATTTGTATGATGGAAACGCAAGCTGCAACACATTCGCTGAAGTATTTAAATGTCCTTTGTCGCTTTTTCTCCAGCATCACCTCTTTACCAATTAAAGGTCAAATGCTTAACTAACAACTTAATTTCAATAAAATTTATATTAATTAGTCTAGTTATTAAGGTTACTTGGAGTGTAGAGCTTTACCAACAGCTGAATTCTTCTGTGTATGAGATAATATTGTAATATTAAATTTTCTATCTTCACTTTTTCATATGGAGTTTCCTCTGGAAATCATCCACCTCAAAACCTCTTGTAGTAATCGCTTTCAGACATGATTTTAAAGTGGAATCTCATCCCAGTGTTCCTCTACTCTAATCCCTCAAATTGATAACAAAATATTTCTCTCACGTATAGTTTTCATGCAAATCACAGTATAGCTATAAATATGACTTAATCAAAATAGTTCTGTTATTATATGCACAGCTGCCTATCAGACCTAGTTGAAACTGGGCCTTTCCTGCTGGACACTATGCAAAGATAAGTGATTAGTCTTCCCTTGGCTGTGAGATTGGTAGGTTGGCAAAGTTTACAAAAAGCATTAACATGGGTATTACACCAAGCATAGCTACGTAACTCAGTGAACATTCCCGAAATTTATGTTCTGGAGGAAAAAACAAAAAGATGTTGTGGCGCATGGAATGCAGACATCCCCAATGCTACTAGTGACAGGACCAATTAAACCTGTAGGACTTCATGCCACAAAACGAACAGCATTATGCTTTCTCCTTCTGAGAAGTCAGCATGGTTAATTTTAATCACATCTAATTCACCGGTGGGTAACCAAAACTTGAGATTATAAAGATAAGGCATGTCTTAGGGATTTTATAATATGCAATGCAAAAGGAAGGAAGGAAATCAGACTTGAATAAGGGAATTTAAGCTTTGGAAGTTAGAGAGCATATCAGTAACAGCCCTGGGCATGTGAACAACTTTTCCTGATGCAAGGTGTTTATCAGAGGACCCTATGGAGAAAATCCCCCTTTGTTTATGTGGCTCCAGGCTAACGTCTACCAGAGATTTGCTGTACACGTTTCTTTTGGCATGTTATCAACCTAAAACAGTTACTGTAGTTAGTGTAGAAACACAGACAGTTCAGAATGTGTCCCAGGGCCGAGAGCCAACACAGGTTTTCCAGTAGGAAGAACCTACTCTTCATCATTCTTAACAATTCCAGTAGCCTGGTTGTCTGCTCGTTAGCCACATATTTTTTCAGTTATATTTTCTCAGTGAGTTACTCTTTCTTTTCTTTTGAGTGAGTTGGATGGATGGGGTTATTCCTTTATGTACGAAACAAATGGGAAAAAAAATTTTAATATCTCCAGTTTGTTTCTTTTATTAATTCATAAGATGCAGATTTGTCTACTAAAGACATACAGTTTTAAACCTGGAACTACTCTAAAGTCCTGCATTTGTCTCTTAGACAAAATTGCTTTTGATTTTGAAGAGAGCTTTTTACTAAATGAAGGTGTAGAAACTGCTGCATAATGAATAAAACTAGAAATACCTGAGACAGCTGATTTTTTTTAAAGACATGTCAACTCTGAAACGGTGTGTTTGTTCATCTATTTAGTATACATCTGCACTGACATATGATGGAGTACTTGTGATGGCTGAAACTTTCCGTAATCTTAGAAGACAGAAAATTGATATTTCAAGGAGAGGAAATGCTGGTGATTGTCTTGCCAACCCTGCAGCCCCATGGGGTCAAGGAATTGATATGGAGAGGACATTAAAACAGGTAAAGGGAGGCTTTATTCTAGTGATCTTTTGAATGTTGGATACTAGTTGCATACTATATGACCTGGAAGATAATATGCATAAGGGTAGTAATGGGAGAGGAGAAGTTATTTTTTTGGTTGGCAGTGGGAAACAGCTTGGGTTGTTCAGGTTGTTACGGTTTGTAACTTGGAATGAAGGCAGAGGGGAACTACCACTATTTGAAGCTACTGTTAGTTAAGGTAGTTGGGACTTTCTCCAGTGAACTGGTAAGCTCATTTGTTACTGTTGCAGGTAACATGGCTGTACAGATATTGTCATTTAAGGAAAGAGGTATAGCTACATAATATAATCTTTAAAATATGTTCCTGTCATCTTCAATAAAAAAAGTGTTCTCCCAGGGAAATCACACAGGTAGTATTATTTTTTTTCTTTAAAAAAGGAATAACCCAGAGCCATTGTTCTCTGATGTCAGGATTTTGAATTCCTGATGAATATGGATGCCTAGAAAGTTCCAGATCTCTGTCAAGATGATTTAGCCCTTACTTTGAATGGGACAGTAAGAAAATAAAAATCCTGCAGTAGAATTTAAATCATTGCAAATGAGCAGGGTCCACTCAGGAGAAACTGCTGAGAAGTGACTGCTGACAGAGCTGGCAGCTCTGTGCCTGGAAGCCAAGGTTTCAGCCGTGGAGAAAAATCAGCAGATATAGAAATGGACAGAGGGAAAGAGTGAGTGATTTAAGTCTACTTCCTGACTCTTAGGGAGAGAAATAAAGCATTTTGTATGCTTCACATACGCCATGCAGATGCAAGCATTAAGGCAGGCTTCTGTGTTCAGGCAGACAGCATGAGCCTTCAAATTCAGCCACAGAGGTTTACATGGCCAGATCCTGATACAATTAAAGCCAGCAGCAATATGGTCATGACTTCTTTGGGATGAGGACTGCAGTTGGTGTAGTAGTGTAGTGTCATCCTTCAGGGACACAGTAAAGTGCTGAAACTAAAAACAGAGTTCTGGTTTCAGATGAGGCACATGTGGTGGAAAACTGCCACAGTCAATCTTAAGGCTTTACATCTGTCCTTCTTCACTCTGATGCTTTGAAAACACTCTTTTCAAGCCCTCTGCATGTCACCCATCTTCTGTGATAGCAAATTGCTTTGCTGGAGCTAAGATTATTGTCACATTTACCTTAATGAGCAGTATATGCTCAATTTGTACATTTTATTCACTGAAATGGGAGCTAAACGGATACATGAGTTCAGGCCAAACATTCTTTAGGTTTTCTCATATGACCCTAGATACTCTGCAGGAGTAGTGAGACATTAACTAATTTACTTGTCTGTAGAACCTGCAGCTGGAAGATGTTGAGCTGCACAGCATGAAAGAGAAGGACCATTGTGTGTCATTGTTAGCAGTTAGATACTGACATGCCTAAGCCTGTTTTGAGCGCGGTCTGACAAGAAAAAAGAAATATAAAGAAAAGTAACCAAATTTATTGCATTATAATGCCTGACTGTTCTACAGTAGTGTTGTTGTGGTAATCTAAGGACATAGCCAGGATAACTTGCACCACTCTGTGACTTTTGAAATAAAGAATATAAAACTGGATCTTCATTATGCTTTTTCATCCATGTTTAGGTTCGAATACAGGGATTGACTGGAAACGTTCAGTTTGACCACTATGGTCGCAGAGTCAACTACACCATGGATGTCTTTGAGCTGAAAAACACGGGCCCTCGCAAGGTGTGTGCTGACAATGTTTGCTAACCTCATATCATAAATGAGTTCTGTGTGATGAAATGGTTATGCAAATTTGTATTAAAGTGGGCTCCGCAGTTTAAAAAGATACAATACTTTGAATGCATGAATAATACTTCTGGTGAAAGTAGGTTTAAACTGTATTTTCTACTACATGCTATTATTCTGTGCAACAAACTGGGAAACACAAAAACAAGTGTGCCTCTTGGAGTGGTGGGATGTCAGTCAGTCAAGCATACTAATGAAAACCGGCTGGATGGCATGTTGCTAGGCAGCTGGGTGATGAAAATGGCCAGAACTCTGAATAGTTCATGATTTTTGTATCTTATCCCAAGATTTCTGTCTTGAAAATTGCTGGCATTTTAAGCAGGTTAATTTTTACATTCTGTGTAAACATAAATCGTAGGCTGTAACTAACACAGGGCTTTCAAGGGTGAAAGGAGAGAAAAGGAAGAGAGAATGCCCTGAATACTTAAATTTTCTGACATTAATTGCAATATCTAATTCTGTGTGCTTGATTTGTTGCTTGTAATGCACAATGTGCATTACAAATGCAACATTAATATTTGTCTAAGCAGATCCTCCATGTCTGAATGCTCATTATCACTCAGCCCAATCACTTTGGAAAGATCATCCTGCATACGGTGTTGACCCTTTCTCATCTGTGCTGAAATTTGTCTATTTATCATAGTATAGAAGAAATAAAAGCAGCAACTATACACAGGCTCATGGATTTTATTTCCTTTGGAGTCACTGTGGCTTGTTTTCTTCGTGAGATCATCAGAATAAGAAAAGGGAGGAGGTGATGGTGAATGGGAGATTCATGGCTCCTTGAGTAGGGCCAAAAGCAATCAAAATTGAATTAAACAGCCCTCTGCTGTTGTGCCAGAGGTAACAAGCGCAGTAAGTAGTACCACAGGTGAACTGTGTGTCCCCAGAGAGAGTTACCTGCCACAGTGCTGAGGAGGGAGAGTGTTAAACTGCAGACGCAAAGCAGAATTATACACTCAGATGGAAAAAAAAGCCAGTATTTCACAGTATAGAGCTGTATACCAAAGAAAAGCGTGTGCGTGTGTATAAGGCTTATTGGTGTAGTTGTCTTTTGAAAGTATGACAGATGGCTGAAAAATAAATTGGGAAAGAGGAGTTTGTCTTCCCTCTCTCTTGGGAAATCCACTGTCTCCTGCCAGGCAACGTGTCTGACCTTGCTACCAGTCCCAGTTCCTTCCTGGCTCCCTGCCACACTATTGGCGGCCAGGAGGGTATATGGGTGGCTGGAATACATCACAGGCAAATGGTGAAATACGCCCTTTCCATCCTCTATTCTCAGTTGTAGGGGAGGAAAGGCGAGGTGCAAAAGATGTGGTTTATTAGGTGACAACTTCAGTAACTGATTAGGGAATTTGCTTATCAACAAACTTTTGAGAAGGGTTGATGTTTAGCCTTTGTCACCTATTTTGGGAGATGTGACTGGCTGGCACCACTGCAAGGATGTCCCCATGCTCTCTTCTTGCACGCAGTTTAAGGGAAGGGTGGCTGCAAATAAAGGGGCTACATCTGTGCTGTGCTAGAAGCCCAAGGTGCTTTTCTTACCTTTCAGTCATGCCTCTCTGCCACTCTTAAGCCGTTACCTGTCTTTGAGATAACAAGTTGTAACAACTTTGACAGATCTGGCTACTCACAAAAATTTATTTCTCATGTATTAGATACTGGTTTATATGTGATCACTGGAACAATTCTGTGGTCCAGCCTGACAAATCCTATATAATACGTGAGAAATGACTATCCTAAATTGAACTAAGAGGCCTTCACTTTTAATGTCTTCTTTTCATGTCCTACATAACATGACTTATGAGTCACCCAGCAATATCTTTTCAAAACAAGCCTTTCCAGACAGCATGGCTCTAATCTTTAGAAAAGTGATTTTTGTTGCCCAAAGCTTTAAGTATAGGAACAGATCATTAGAAAATGGCACAGATAAAAGCAGACTTCCAAACAGTTTAATAAAATGGAGAACCATAGCCAATGCTCATATTAGTTTCATTTATGCAACATTTCTGACTTAGTTCTTCTCTGCAGAACAATAACAAAACCTGTTTGTGAAGGAAAAGGGTGTGAGGACAAGGATCACAGAGATGTAACAGAATTGCTCCTGTGACTGGAGTGTTGCGATCAAGCAGTACAGATTTTCATTGGTGCCCAGGCACAGGACTAGAGGCAATGAGCACAAACTGAAACATAGGAGGTTCCTTCTGAACATTAGGAAATACTTTTTACTCTCAGAGTGAAGAAGTACTGGCACAGGTTGTGCAGGGAGGTATCCATCCTTGGAGATACTCAAAAGCCATCCAGACGCAGTCCTGGGCAAGTGGCTTTAGGTTGAACAGTGAGGTTGACCAAATGACTTCCAGATGTGCCTTCCCAGCTCAATCATTCTGTGACTGTGTCATTCACCATGCATCATGTCACCAAAATTAAAATTAAAAAAAAAAGAGGAAAAGAAAAATAAAACTAAGAATATGTACATGTACAAGACAGTCTAAGACTTGCCTTCTAAATTTTGACTAGGGCAACATGAAAATTGATTATCAAAATGTTTGAGTATTCTCTTGCCCTTAGTGACTTGTGAGTTTTGGCAGGAACACTTCAGTAATTGCTACAAGGTGCATATGCCTTGAGAAATGACACTATTCATTCAAATGCCAAACTGTTATGACAAATTTACTTTGAGGCAGATATTTTTGAAATATATTTTCTTATAAAACAAATTCAGCTTCTGTATAAGTGAATGGAACTGCTATGAAGTTCAATTGCAGTCAAAATAGAATTGGAGGTACTTTAATAGCTGAATTCAATCCTATCCTTTGACTAGTTTTTTTCACTGTGGATTTGAGGTATTTATAGGAAAGCATACTGTTATTTAGTGCGTTCACAGTGGTTGTGAACCTATATACTAATACAAGTGTCATGACATATCTTTCATATTTATTCAGTAATCTAGTTCCAAAGTTACTTTAGCACAGGTTTGAACTGAACACATACAAGATAACACTAATGCACACAAGCTGAAGTTTCTTTAAAAAATGCCTCTTGCCTCACAGAAAAATGCCTTTATCTCTGTTGGAATTTTCATATGGTACATACTTTTATAACACAGTACATCATTCATTTTCTGCTTTCCTTCTGAACTTCACAGCAGTGAGGAATTGCACAATGGAAAACGATCATTCACTATTATAATGAACTCCCCAGACTACCAGGTTTCTGTGTGCTTTTTCTGCCTTAAGCTGGTCACAGTTTTTGACAAGAACTTGACATTTTCAATAATCAATTGTATTTGTGACTGAATGGCTGTCTGGATGAAAAAGAATATTTGCTAGCAGTGCATCCAACCAGGAAGAAAACCTTCCTCTACACTATATCAGCAATGCTGATGTTTCCTTTTAGCTGCAGACACCTAAATCAAGGTTTCTGTGCTGTAAGAGCAATGACAAAAAGAAAGGAACATTTCAACTAAGTATGCCAGAAGTTGTGCATAGGCAGAGTTTGTGCTTATTTGCTTCACCTATAGAAAAAAAAATCACTCATGTTCAACCATACTGCTCTAGAGACTTGCCTTTCTACATTTTTTTTTCAAAAAGGAAATTACGAAATAGTAAATGTAAAAAAATCAAGAGGAAGGTCAACTCTTTTAAGAGTTCTTTTAAGAACTCTTTTAAGTACATGATATACGTAATGCAAATGAGACCATTAACCAAAAGCACTCCCCTGTGCTTTTAAACTGTCATATCACATCACTGCCTTGAACTGAACGTGGTGTTTCTCCACACCATCGAGGCAAAATCCTATTTGATGGTGAATTTTAGTCAGGGTTCTCCAATATTGTTAGAAATAGTATTGATTGCATAACTGATTTGATCATTTAGCCAGTTTCCATCATTCCACTGGAATCTTTTCAGCCAAGGCACAGAATTTCCTTTGGCAGTAATACTAGAGCTCTACCTGCTTTCCACTAAAATTCGCTTTACTCTTCGAATGAGATGGACAAGACATTACTCTCTCCCAGGTCTTGGTCTCATGAACTCCTAATTAATCAAGGGAGTAAGGAAGGGGCAGTTGCTGCTGACTGGTCCCCAGGTGCTTCTGGAAACTGAGTTGTGCCAGGTTGAATTGCATCTCTGTGACAGGAACCTTTTAAATCATTTCTCTGTTAAGTCATGCTGGAAAGAAAGGTCAGTCTCCTAATTCATCAGGTTCCCAGCAACCTAGAAGTGCCTTTAGGTAGGATTAAAATGCTGTTCTACTGACATGTTTGTGTTCATGTTGTCATTGACATGGAGCTCAGTGCAGTCAGTGCTGGGTCACAGGAACAGCCACTGAGCCATTGCCCAGCAGCCTTGCCAGTGGATACACAAACAATCATGATCAAGTTTCAGAAAAGAGAATGGGGAAGAAGGGGAAAAGAGAGGATAGGGTTTTTTTTCCTCCATGAGAATACTAGAACAACTAATTCAAATCTGACTCTAGAGTAGTTCATCGCCAGCAACGAAAAAAGGCAGGTGTTTCACCTTAAGACTGCTCTGGGAAGGTTTGTGGCAGCCTAAATGCAGCCAAGCAAAGAAAAACTTGTGTTGTTCCACCTCCCTATAGGCAATTCTTACAGATTCATTTAGAGGGAATTCACTGTCATCATGCTTTAGTCAGTGGGAAAAGCAAGCACTTTTTTTGGTGGAGCACTTAGCCTGCATGAGCTGTCTCTGTTGATGCTGTCTGTCCTGTGAGTGTAAAGCAAGCTTAAATAACAGGGCTTCTAATCTAAGTACTAAAAGGTCAGTGCCAGCAGTTAAGTAGAATAAGCCTGGTGTAAGTCTCTGGGTTGATGTCTCTTGGAAGGCTCATGATGGAGCAAGGAATTGAGATCAGCCATGGGGTTGCAAAACTGTCATCTAGATGACTTTCACTCCTCTGTTTAAGATCAGAAGATCTGGAGGATTAGTGAATGAAAATATTCTTGTGGGGAACAAGAATTCATATATCTTGTTTGTATCCCCGGAAGGCTTCAAGCTGATGAAAGCGGGATATAACTTGTGTGTCTGATTGAAGTAAATAGCTTGGATCTCTCAGGAGCAGCTCAGTGGAGGCGATACCGGGTCTCTCTGTACAATAGTGGTACAAGGTGGTACACCCAAAGTGTTAGATATGTACCTCTGTATCCAATATGACAGCACTTCCTTTGGCACAAAATCATCTTTTGATCACTCTGTTGTTCTTAGAATAATTTATATTTGTAATTATGTAGAATGTAGACTTTACTGTAAATTATATACATTTTATTTTTCAGGTTGGTTATTGGAATGACATGGATAAATTAGTTTTGATTCAGCATGAACCGACACTTGGAAATGACACTGCAGCCATTGAGAATAGAACAGTAGTTGTCACTACAATTTTGGTAAGGTGTTCCTTTTTTTATTGTTTATATTGGTGTGTAACACAATCTCATTTCTAGTTATGCTCTCGTTTACTCTGTTGGTTCCTAGGTTAGTGGAGGGTGAGAGCCATATATCTTAATTATACTCACTGTCATGTCTGCACAGAGGTTTTCTGGTATGCATTTAATATAATGATTCACTTGAAATCGGGTTTTTAAAATTGAGTTATGGTAATTTTTTTTTTTATTCTGTCTTCTCCATTTTTTACTGGTCTCTGAAATATGAGTTCTTATAACCTCTAATGGATAAATCTTAACTCACAAGAAACTAGAAGAAAAAGAAAACCTGAAACATCTAAATGACAGAATAATACAGAGGGTATACAATGAGATGACTGTGCCAGGGTCCCTATTTGTTGATAAATTATAAACTCAACAATTTACATTAGCAAGAGCTAAAATTCTAAGTTCAGTCAGCCAATCAGAATTGGATTATCTACTTTTAATTGTGAATGAAAACATGAATTTAGTAGATGGATTTGGACATATTTCTTAATATATTTATTCAGCATTGCAATAAAATTTCCATTTTAATAAAATCTAAAAAGATTTGTGGTTTGATTTTCCAGGATTATGGTGTTTTTAGAGTGGTTGCAAAGGAGAATACAGCTGCTTCATTCATTTACATTTTTAATACATAGTCTTTCAAAACAATTGTTTTTTACAAATATGTATTTAAAAAAACACTTAAGAATTTTTCTGCTGAAGTCAGACATGCCCTTTAAAGCTGATTTTTATCAAAGCTAACTGGCAAAGGGTGACCTTTATGTGACCGCTTTTAAGATTTTACATCTCAGTTCACTGCCCTTTTCACCTGCTTCACTTAGACAAGACATGTTAACCCAATAAACTGTGTCTTAAATGAGAAGGAATATTCTGAATGTGTTGTTAAGAAATAATTTTTCTAAGCTACAGAGTTTAAAATAATCCAAAGGAGAGTGTCAAGACATTTTCTGACTAAAAACACAGTTAATTACCACATTTTCAGCAGTGTGTATCCGCATTTATACATTACATATGTCTTAAATCTTCTGTTAAGGGTTGTCATTCCAGGATACAAGCCAACCAAACTACATACAGAAATTCAGAATGTAACTCCTAATCAAATTGTGTAACTTTTAATTTTAATTTTGCATGGGACATTTTAAATATATGTATCATTTTCAAAAAAAAAAAAGACTTGGTGATGGAAAAAAAATATACTTCAGTACAGTCCTCCTCTTTTCAGCCTCTGATGAAGAATCCTATTTTAAGAAATTGATCAAGGAAGAAAAGAGTCCCAAGATCCTGCGAACATTCCTAACTAAGGCTCAAGTATTAACCACCAGTCTAGTAGCGTTGAGCTAATTTTTCCATATGGATTACTGTTCCTCTGACTGGATGACCAGGCACTGAACCACCAAGAAAAGTTCTGTGGCTAATCTGAAATGTCTAGAACAGATGATGTTAACCTTCAACTTTGCCAAGCTGAGAAGAGAACGATGTGAATAACAAGCTTTCAGTCGAAATTTTCCTCTCATAGCAATCCTGATATCTTTGACTGAAGCTATCATACCTGAATACTGTAATTTCCATAAATAGCTCCAAGCTTAGGAGAAGCAAGTAAAATATAATAATGAAAAGTAACATAAAATGTTCCTGTTTGCTAGAAAGAAAAACAAAGAAAACAAGAAACCTTTTAAAATGTGTTATCTTGCCTGTCCTGTTTGCATTGAAGCATTCTGATGTGCATAATAAATGTTATCTTCAGAAGAACTTTTCCAGCCCCTGTATTGAAAGGACTGGTGGGATTATTTGCAAAACCAAAAATCTGACTTAATATTCCAAAGCATGCCCTGTGTTTATGCAGCATGTCATTTTTGGATAAATGCAATTAATTGAAAGCAGCACTGCTTCTTGACCTTGACCCCTTTCATGTTTCAAAATCACAGTGCAAGAGAAATATATCAGAATTTGGTTTGAATAAGAATATATGGTGAATTCTGCCTTATCATGCCGATCTCCCATGCACTCCACTGGGAGCTGCAGACATGATGCTAAAAGCAGAACAGAACCATGATTCTTAATACTGGTCTGCTAGGGAAGTGTATTTAGCATCCACAATCATATGATCACACATAGAAAGAAAAGATATCTTTAACTAGAATAACTTTCAGAATCCTGTTATTTTTCTCTTCTTCGTATTATAGTCATGTTGCAAGTGCCACAGAGACTTTTTCACCTCTTCATTGCCCTCTTCACATTGAAGGGAAGTTGAACCATTGTAGATAACACATTTAGTTTTGATTGCATGCATATTTCCCAACATTAAACTGAAAAGCTTCTGCAAACAGTGCTGTCAGGCTTTTCAGTCTTCAAAGACAGGTGTCATGGAAGCATAGGAAAAGTTTACAAGTTTTTGGCATGGCTCGCTTTAATTTTTGCCTGAAGCCATATAGCACAAACTGATTTTTCCTCTGTTTCTTCAGTTTTAATGAGCCTGTGCTTATTTTGTTGTAGTGTGGCTGTATGGCTATTGCATAGAAAGTGCATTATAATGAATTAGCTTTGCACTAAAAGAACTTAGTACAGTGTGTTCTACTTGGCAAAATGTTTTCTTTGTTTGTGACATAGTGAGCATGTAGAATTCATTTTACATATTCGATTGAGACACTCACCTATCCAACTCAGTTATATGGTGAAGTAGCAGCCCAGAGAGAGGAGGCAGCAGGGGCAGCTGATGTTCTTTACCAGCTGCCATGCTCTTTATACTTCCTATTGTGCACCTCATGTGATGCACAGCCTCCTACACTTCTAGAAAGGACAGGTCTTGTACCTGTGTGCAGGATTCCATTCACGATGGAAGGGTGGGACCTCCAAATGCACAGTAGGCACATTGTATGACCGGAGAAGGGATGCCATTTGCAGCCCTGCCCTAACACTAAGGCAAAGTGAGTGACTTGTCTAGCTAGCAAGAATGATCATGTCTAATTTAGCAAGTTGAGAAATATGGTGACAAATTGTTAAGGTAGAATATAGGTAGAGCCAATTCTGTACTTACTCTGAGCCTGCAAAGCTTAAAAACCACAAAAATTAGAGCCAAAGCATAATGTATATGAGCTGCATCTGCATTGTGGCTTCTAGTTCAATATTTTAATGAGATATCCTCAGTGTTGGCAGATTAAGTTTCAAGGGCAGAATACAGTTCACAACTGAGTCACCTAAATGTAGATGAGTCTATGAAAGGCATTGACTCAGCTGCAATCAGTGACATTTAAGATGCTCTAGGATATAGCGCCTGTCCCTCATTCACCTGTTTGTAAAGGGGCAGCACAAAGGACCTGCAGAATGGCATTTTAGGGTCAAATGGGTCACCCTAGGGCATCTCAGGTGACAGGTGACTTAAAGTAGGTGACTGCGAACCATCCTCACAGTTTTGACTGATATACTCTTGATAGAGACTTACCTCAAAAATTCTTATTATAACCTCTTTTCTCATAATAGAAAATATTTTTCATTAGAAACTTTATTAATTAAATCCTTCAGTAGACTGGAGAAAAATAAAAGTTTCTGCATGACAATAATAAAGACTTCAAACCGAATCCTGGACACTTTATTCAGAAAAAAATAAAAAAGGAAAAAAAAACCCTCACCAAAAAATGTTCTATTGACATTTACAGAAATTTCTTTCAGAATAAAGTGTGCTGATGTGTGCCACTCCTGTTCTAAAAAGCAAAAATTTCCTTGCACAAATATTTGTCACATTTAAAAATTATTTTTGCAATGTTTGGAGATTTTGAAATCAACTTTAGAGTAGGAAAGCCAAGCATAGGTCTGTTTTGTATTTCGATCAGTTACTTTCTCTAGCTTCCGTTATAGTATGAATCATCAACTGTGAGCATTTTACTGTACACATGAATTTGTGGCAATATGGTGGAATGATTTGTTTACATCTATAAAGGTAATTGTTGCAGACATCAACTTGTATTTACAAATGTTAAGAATTGTTATAAAATTGTGAATTATTTAAGTAAAGCTTGCACCATTTCAAATATCTGTTCCGTACTAGTCATTGATCATTTCAATGTGGACTTTTCCTTGATTCAGTACCCCATAGAAAACTATTAAGCAGCTGAAATCTTGCAAATATTGCAGTGTTAAACCTCATTCAGCAGTAAGTCAGATGTGTGTTTTACATTAGTAGGTTAAGAGTTTAGAGTTCAAAAATGTAATAAATACAAAGGTGGTGGGGAAAGATAATCTTTCTATTAGACAAGATGCCATAACTGGAAACAGTGAAAAAGTGCCCACTGTTTTTAGCTATTTCAGCTGATCTAATAAAAGGCATTATCTCTCCATAAGTGTCTTGCATCTCTTTTATCTTTAGACTAGCAAGGCTATACTAACATTACTACTAATTTAGAAAATGCTATTGTAATAGATTATACAGGGAAAAAAGGTCTCTTTTAGTGCCACAGCTACAAAAGAGTATCATGATATGGCTGAGTACCTGCTATTGATCTGTTCAGATATTTCATGACTTTACGGCGTGACCTTGAAAGTGCATCTGTGTAAGTCACTTGCTAGCAAACCAGTAAAGCTTCCCTTTCACTGTCCTTTTATTATTATAACATCTGCATATCTTATCAGTTTGAAACACCCTCAAAGTCTGAAATGACAGAATTGAAAAGTAGTGCTGCTATTTGATTTTTTAAAAAACCAGCCCCATCGACATCCCCTCATCAAATGCTACCTTAAAAAATAGATATCTCATTATTTGGTAGGTAACATAGGTACAACAATTAAAGAAACTGTTATTTATGCTATATAAAACATGTAGGAGGCAAACAACAACTTAGTAAGCAAACTGTAGTAGGTGTTCCTGTTAGCTTTAATTGTATCATTTCACACTGGCAGATCACATTCAACTGCTGCTTCTTTTAAAGTAGTCACTTGAAGAGGTACTACCTTACTCTATAAGATAATTGCATTATAAGAAATGTTCTTTGCTGTATTTGGCTCTGAATCAGTATGATCAGTGTGAAGAAAACGAAGTGGATGGGGAGAGAACCGATGTGGTTCCTCCAAGTCACCCAAAAGATCCCCCTCAGAACCCAGGTCTTCTGAGTCCTCACTTGGTTGTTCTTCCACTGGATGGGATCATCTCTGTTTTTACCTATCAAGGACACTTCTATTCTCACTGTTCCCTCACAGAATTACTGGGAGGAAGAGCTGAAGATCATTTAATCTTCAACAGGAAAAATGAGGCATCTGTCATTTTGCTTTGCTGTGCAGAAACATTTGAAATGCTTTTCCTGTAGCAGCTCTGTCAGGGGTGAGGTGCAGGCAGAAGCACAGTGTCTGGGTTTTGGAAGAAGGAGCAGGCTGATATGACAACCTCTGTGCCTGTCTTCTCTGAGTCTATCTCCAGAATTATTATTTCCTGGTGTGACTCTTAATTGTATCCCTTTTGCTTGGGATTTATGGCTGAATGAGAAGAGCTAGCAGTCACCAACTCTGGCCTTTAGAAAACAGAATTGCTTTTGGGGTACAGCAAGCAAATACAGCTGATGCTTGTAAGGAGATTCAGAAATGCAGGTCACTGGATAGACTTGGTTGCACTTCTAGCTAGTGGTTGGCTAAATCACAGATAGGAGACATAGTAATTTTTGCCTGTTTGTTTTAAACCACTTTTGTGCAATAACATATGTAGAAAGACTCAGATTTGGGGTTTTCCTCTCATAGTAACTAAAAACATACATGAGGGAGGAACAGTTGACACATGTGGCCAAAATACTTCCCAAAATCAAGATCTACTGCAAAGAAAGGATAGGATGCCTCCTCTCTACTTTTTTCCTTTCCGTCTTCTGGTAGACAGGTGGTTGAGATTAAGATGATTTAAGTGGGGATAGGAGTATAAGAAGAGGTGCAGACTGCGAGTAATACTCAGCAGTTTGAAGATAGAAAATCTGTATAGGCAAAGGCGCTTGTGTAATGCCACCTATCCTTCATTATTAAACACCTAATAGAGGTAATAAAATTGCTTACAGCTGATGCTCTTGTAGTTTCAATGAAGCAGACATTGTCAGACAACAGTTTATATTTATTTTTATTTTTGTACTAATTATATCTGTGGGAAACATGTGAATAGGGCAGAGTACTACCAAGATTAGCGTCAGAAGACCCAACATTGCAAAGGCCAACACAGAGAAAACTTACCTTGCCAATATTTTGTGAGGTAAATTCAAACAATGGGCAACTTCAGTCACCCTTTCTATTAGACAAATATTTCATCTGGAACTGGCTATGAATGTGCATTATGTTAAGCGATTTAAAATATCACCAGAAAATATAGTTTTACTTTTTGATTGTTGAAGTCTCAATACACACAGAGCTAAAGAGAAAAGTGTGACCTTGATTTCACAATCCTCTAATGTTTACTGTTATGATAGTGTGGTTTACACAAGGAATGCAAGATCCACTTTTCAAGGCAGGTTTTACTTGTTTCCCGTGGCACTCACCATCCAAAAATATTTTAGTACTTCTTTTTCATGCAGCATGTAAAGTCACTGTCAGCTTAATACCATTCTTGTTCATGCATATCACTTAGGTTCATCCTAAAAAGACCTTGCAGAATCTTCACTGTGTATTTGAAGGAGAAGATACATGTTTCCTTGGGAATATATTTCTATGTTCTTACTAAAATGTATGTAGTCTCCTAGTAACTATGCATTCTAAACCTCAAGAAAGCAAGTCATTCAGGCTCTACATCTGAAATCACATAGACAGTAACGACACTCAGTTAGAGGATATGCTTAGTTACTGTAATCAGAAGTGTACCTGCATTTTCTCCTGGTCCTTTGCATTGTATAAGTTCAACCTCTATGCTTTCAATTTAGCATATACTGCACTAAGGTCTTTCACTTAAAATAAAGTAAGGTTGAATAATCTTGTGAAATATATAGGCCAAATTACAGTGTGAATAGTATACCTTTCAAGAGGGATTTCTGATCATACATTTTAATTTAAATGTGTTAACACTATCCATGAACCTTTGATAAAATGTGTATTGTTTAGTCAGTACATGTTTGTTTTTTTCAGAGTATATTCAGTACACTTCTCCTTTACAGTTCTGCTTCTCTCATTATAGGAAGCCCCATATGTTATGTTCAAGAAAAACCATGATACGTTTGAAGGGAATGACAAGTTTGAAGGATACTGTGTAGATCTGGCATCAGAAATTGCAAAACATATTGGTATCAAGTACAAAATTGCCATTGTCCCTGATGGAAAATATGGAGCAAGGGATCCAGAGACAAAAATCTGGAATGGGATGGTGGGAGAGCTTGTTTATGGGGTAAGCATACCAATTTTTGAAGCAGGATTTAATTTATCATAGTATAACTAATAAAATAGGAAGTATTATGTGCATTTTATGTAACCTTGGGGTCACAAAAAAGAAACAGAATCTTGTTTCAGGTCTCTGTGTTTTCACCTATTTTCAACAGAAAAGCAAGTAGTTTCAAGCAAGTTTTACTATTTCCTTGACTAGTACCTTGTAACATTGGAACATCCATAGTTTGGATATCTGGGAAGAGTATCACTCATTAATTCATTTTCATGGAATGGTGGACAAATGTTTGAAAAAAGATAGGACTCTTGCTCTAGTTTGAGAAATGGAGAATCCACCGTCATGTATTAAACATGTGTAACAAACCACCACAGGCAAATACACAATTAGGCAATTCAGAATGAAGACAGACCTTTAAGAGAAGCATCAATAATAAAATTTAAGTGCAAACCTGGTAAGCTCAACAACTGAGAGCATCATGTTATACAACGATTCTTCAGAATACATAACAGTTTACAATTCTGTTGACACATGAAGTTCTAATATGTAATGAAAAAAGTTCCAACAAACCCAAATAAATATTTGCAGCATCTGCAGTTACCAAAAGTAGCAAAATTCAGAGCTGAGCTTGCTGATGACTGCAGTTGCTTGTATCTGCCCTGAGAACAAATCAGAATTCTTAGAAAAACTTTTCATTTCAGTGATGGAATAAAAAAATAATCCTCATACTATTCAGGTGAGAATATTTTCACCAATGAACTCATAACAGGCCTCAACCTCCCTATAAAAAACCTCCTGCATACTGGTTGATCCATCCCCAGTTGCAGTTTTCACAAGGCCAGTGACAGTTTTGGCCATATACCCCAAAGGTACCTTGTGGCTTTTCTAGCAGCTTCATTTCAATTTGCTTCTGTCAGTTAAATATAGCTGATAAATTCTGCCAACATCTTCTCCATTAGCACCAGTTCAAGGGACTCTGCAGAATGAAAGTCTGTGTCCTGTGGGAGTATAGGAAATGGTGCCCTAGAACTTTGGTGATTTTCCTTCCCCATGTGAATGGAAAGGTTATATCATCATAGAGACAGAAGTCTCTATGTTCCTGGAAGTCCATGAAGGAACCAACTTCAATTGTGTCTTTAAATAGTAGAAACACTGAATGTCATCTAGTGTGTATATCTGCTTAAGTGGCTTGGAAGCAGCTCAACTGGTAGGATATTAAAAGGCAAAGATTTTCCAGACTTATTTTGTCAAGTACGAAGGTTACTTTTTGTCTGGCTTTTAATTGCAATAGCAAACTGATGGACACCAACTGCTAAGCACTGTTTAACACCAGAAGGTTTTTTTCATTAATCCAAGAAATTTTACCCTTTATGAGAAAATTCCCCTGTACAGATGCACATTTTCAGTGGCCTATGATCTAGTTAAAACTTATAGAGGAAAGTTTCATTTTTGGATTTTTTTTTCCTTCTTATATCTTGAAAAATTTACCTCATCAAACCCAAAGTGCCCTAGTACCACACTGACATACAGAGTGTTGTTAGGAAGCTCACACAGAGGTGTCAACACTTATGGCATTTAACACAGCTGAAAGCAATAAACCTCTAAGGCATGAGGAACCTGTTGCAAATTACCTGCATGAAGAGCATAACCCAGATTACATGGCTAACACTTCATTTTTTGGAATGGAAGAGAATGAGTTGAAGGGTCTTTCAGATTATCTGTTTAGGAAGGCTGCAGTCTCATTGTGATTCTGGGACTGGGCCCTGGAAATGAGATACAGCAAGGCTCTTGGATCTGCTCTTTTACTGAAAAAGTAAGAGAAATTGCTGTTACCCACTGCTCTACCCTTGATGCTATATCTATCCTAGTGTAACTGTGGCACCAGGGAGTGTCCCTTATATTGGAGCCTGCCTGACTAATCTGCTAAATTGCAATGGTCCCTGGTATATTTGTGGCCCATAATTACTGTCCAGAAGAATTCCTGAGCCCAGCTGGACACTAGGATGGGGGAAAGATCATTCCCTGTAAGTGGCTTGAATGCAGCCATGCTGGTTTAGAGGTCAGGTGGCTTTCACGGTAGTTACACTGGCTGTCCACTGCCATTGGCCTTAAGGCCAAGAGCTACACCAAGTGTGTTTAGTGTACTTTTATAGGTGTAGCTTTAAAAGAAATTGTTAACTTACAAGTTTGCTGCAAAGATTTCCATGGGGAATCTCTCAAGAGCATCCTCCCTGCAAATTCCTTGAGCCCTTGCCAGATGAATTACAGAGCATCAGGTTCCCAGGCCTATTCCACACAGAGAAAGCAGAAAAATCAGTCAGCCAGAGACTTTGCTGCAAAGCTCTGCTAGAAGAGTATGTTCATCTTCTCTGATAGATCCCCTAATCACAAACACAAGTACTCTGAGTAGCTGGCTGTGCTTCAAGCAAGGCTTTTTATGTGCAGCCAGGACTGGGACAGAATTTGCAACTGAATTAGCAAGTTAACGAGATGATCTGTTTGGGAATCATTTTACAGCTTTTAATTCCCAGCCACATTAAAGGATTAACAGACAGTTTTGTGCTGGCCAGTGAGATTGGACCCTTTCTGAGCAACATTAAAGACTCCTCTGCTCTCCTGCTCTTTACACCATACCCCAGTGCCCCTTAGCCCCATCTAATAGTGGACATGTGACAATTTTACCCCATTTTCCCTTGAGACCTATATGCACCATTGATTGCCCTGGTACCTGGACACTCAAGTGCTGTTTCCTAAACTCTGTAGTTGATTTTTTTTCTAGAGAAAACAGCATATAAACTGCTGTGGTGTGCAGTTTTGCTAAGACTGCACAGAATGTCATGGTGAGGATGGTTACTTACTTTCCTGTCTTGTTTTTAGCATTGTTTTAAAAACTATCAGGAAATCTTGGTCAGTTGTCCCTGATTTATCGAAATGCATGCAGTAGTCCATGTGGATTCTATTTGCCTTGATATCTTGCTCACAGGAGAAATGCTGGCTGGAGATGAAATACCATTAAGCATGTGAAACAAGTGTTAAGCACATTCTTCCAAGTGCACTAATAGTCAGTTCCAATTAAATATTCTTTCTCCTGACACAGAATGCTGTTCTTTCACTGCTTAACAGAAAAGGTCACAACTCATTTCTGTTTAAACCTGAGAAGCCATGAGCTTCTGAGATTGAAATCACTTTCTGCCTGATTTTTGTCAGATAGGTTTACTACCTTCATACAACTTGGACCAAGCATTATTCACTAGGTTATAGTGATGATATATTCCAGAAAAGAAAATGTCTCTTACCATCAGAACCAGTCTTGTCTCACTGTATGATATTGAAAGGATCTAGAATCCATCTGCATTTGGTAGTGGTGCAGCCTTGATTGAAATGCTGTTACAGATGCAGTTGGTTCAACTGTGAAGTATCATTAGTCTTTGTCAAAACGGATTTCACTGGCAACAAAATCATTAATTGTTTGCACCATAGTTATACTGTTAATTATTTAAATCCATAATTACATGGTGTACATTAACTGGACAAAGCACAAGTGCTGATAATTATCATGCAGAGCTATTGTCATCATTTAGTTTTCACAATGAAGTGTTTATGTAGTCCTTAAGGTGGCACACAGTAGTCTTATTAAAAAAAAAAAAAGATCACTTTGGGGAGGCTGCACTTTTTTCAGATTTTTGGCATTCATTTGTGACCTAGCTATATATTGTTCCTTTACATTTATTGGCATGAAATAGATATATCTACATTATGAACCATCTGAAACTGGATCACTGTTGTAAAGAAATTGGATAAGTTCCTATTTCTCCTCTTTAACTCCTTCAAGTACTGTTGGCAGCTAATTCTGATGTAGTTCAAGTTTATGGTTATCCTCTTTAAACACTCAGATTTGGTAAGATAGATCTTGTCCAGTGTTTCATATATAATATGCAATGTGCCAAGTACGTATTTAAAATCTTCTCAGTTGATACTAAAATGTCAATGTCCCTTTCCAACTCACATTGTGAAAACTAACAAGCCCCAAGGATCTGTTTTAATCCCAGTAGCAATCTGCAGACACAAAAAAACCCTGTAAACCAACACCTTTCAAGACCAATGCCAAGGTCTATCAATTACACTCTGAAGAAAACCATTCTTCTAGAAAAAAAGGATTTATGTGTGATGTGAAATATAAAAATATGCAGAAAAGGCAATAACCCAAACCATCCTACAGTCCTTAGTCTACAGAAACCAAGTCTACTCTGTAACTTTCAGGCTATTAAAAAAATATATTTTAGACATGGCATCTTTCTTCATATAATACTTATTTTCATAAAATATTGTTTCAGGAAAACTTACATTATCACAGGGCATCAAGAAGCCCAGTTTTTAAAAATGCTGTGTTTTACAGAATTTAAACTAAAATTCAGAGAATTAGCAGTGTAGTCACAATGTTTACCCAAGACATTAGCATGAGAGATAATTTCTGATACCTTTGCAAAATTATGATTTTGTATGTGTTACTTAAACTGTAATAACTTTACATGAAATTATAAGTGTTTGCATCACAAATATTTCATGATGACAGATATAATCTGATTATTAATATATAGCAATTTTAATACAAATTTGCATTTTAGACCATTGCATTGGAATGAGTCAGGTTTTTTTAATTATTCACAACTATAAAACTGCCAAAATAGGTTTAAATTTTTAGTACACAAAATTAGTTTAAAATTAAATTCCATAAAATATATATAACTCAGTATAATAGTGTATAAAATAGAAAACAGGTATGATTTTAAAATGCATTTATCTGTTTCAAAGTTGAAAGATGACAAAAAAGCCTAATTTCAATTTCTATTTTTTTGTTTGTCACACAAGTTATTTACATAACACTTGGACTGAACTATTTGAGCACATACGTATTTTTCAGCGTGTTTTAATCTCATTGAAACAACAAAGTGTTCACAAAATTTTCCCAATCACCCCCCCTGCCCAAGCCCATAAGCTCTATAGGAGTCCTCAGGCTCTACTCTGTGACTGCACCTAGACACTAGACACAGCATTATGATGATGAACACATGAAAAGTTTCATCAGCTTTTGCATCTGTTCCCCTCCCACAGGTGCATCTTTTGACCCAGTTCCCCTTGCTATTCCTGTCTGAAGTACTGCTGTAATGACAGCTTTAGCATACAAGGCAAGGGAATGCAAGAAGCAAATCTTGATGTAATGTTGCATCCCTAATGACAAAAATGATACATTAGCTTAGCTCCAGTATCTTACAGTTCATGCAGAGTTCATTGTTAGCAATCATAATCACCTTCATCAATAATGATTCATTCAAGATTGGTATTTGCATTCTAAAAACATGTTAGAAACACATTTAAAAACATTCCTGACACTAGGGGGAATGGATTCAGCACACTTTTTATCCTTTTACCACGTGATTTGGCACACTTATTTTCTGTATGCTTGCCATTTTTCACTGTTTAAAATCTGAGTCATTCCTACTGAACTATCTTTCCCTCAAGACAACTCTGTGAAGTTTGGTGGAATCAGAATAGTTAACCACCTTTGCAGCTTCGTGCTATTTGGAGCTTCCTTGAATCTTATGAGCTAGTTTCCCAGAAAAAATGTTTGTACCTTATGAAAATACAACAATAAATTACTGTCTCCGGGATTTTCTAAAGGAACCTCTATACGTTCAGTGACAATAGGGTCATTCTCATTTTTCATTCTTCCTTAAATTCCTTTACTTTAAATTTGTGCCTAAAATGATCTTCCTACACTGTTGCCTACCCCAATAAGATTTGTCTTCTTCTTAGAAGAATTAAGTATCTGTATAGTTCTGTAAGCTAAAAATCTGCAATATGTATGTTTTCCTAAAAGCATATGGAGTAAATACAGAGTGTAATAGAAAGGAGCAGAAAAATGTTGTAAAGAGCATTTAAGCCACAGTATCCTGATGTTAATAACATACCTTTGGAATTAGCTGCTTAGGTGAGTGTATAAGGCAACTTCAATTAATCTATACATCTATATTTCTTTTTTCTTTATAGAAAGCAGAGATTGCTGTTGCGCCTCTGACCATCACTTTGGTACGAGAAGAGGTCATTGATTTTTCTAAGCCTTTTATGAGTTTGGGGATATCCATTATGATCAAAAAGCCCCAGAAATCTAAACCAGGAGTGTTTTCCTTCTTGGACCCTTTGGCGTATGAGATCTGGATGTGCATAGTCTTTGCCTACATTGGTGTCAGTGTGGTCCTGTTCCTAGTTAGCAGGTTTAGCCCATATGAATGGCACACAGAAGAACCAGAGGATGGGAAAGAAGGACCCAGTGACCAGCCTCCCAATGAGTTTGGCATATTCAACAGCCTCTGGTTTTCCCTGGGTGCCTTTATGCAACAAGGATGTGATATTTCCCCAAGGTTTGTGTCAAATCTTTTTACATTTGCATTTTATCTTCAACGCTGAAGCATAAAATCTTCCTTCATTAATTTTCCTGGCAGTGTTTTGAAGTTCATTCTTTAGGAAGCCTTTTGTACTTTTTTTTTCTTTTTTTTTTCTTTTTTAATAGCCATGATAAGGCCAACAGATAATGTGCTTTGAATTTCAGTAATTACTATTATTTTATTAGTGTCAATGTGCATAAACCATAAACAGCTCTCAGAAACAGCAGGTACACACAGGGGAAATTCCACTGAGTTGAATTCAGAGGAAGTGTTGTTGCTAGGTTAGTTCCATTGTATTACAACTATGAAATGCAAGAAATTGTGTTGAATATTTGCCTTCCGTCGAGGAATGTCCCATTTCTGTTCCCTGTCAAGTTCTACAGTGCTGCTTCACAAACATGGCTGTCTATGAGAGACAATACTTGACAGTCTGTTTCTGAGAAGCCACACTGTATTGCTAAGCTGTGCCTGACAGGGCACATGCCTCGGATCTAATATATGATTCCAGTCCTGAATTTTTCAATCTTTCAAGGTGCTCTGGAAATTTAGTGGGCAGTAACTAAAACTTCTTAATTAAACATTATGACCCAATCTTTCAAACTTAAATGCTTCATTATAACCATTTGCAGTGAAATTTTGAATGTTCAGCATTGGCCTAACTGTACTATTATTGAAGTTAGCAATAAAACTGGTACTGGTTAAGTGTGGATGGACATTACTCCTCAACAGCCTTCTCATCAAATTACAGGTATTGAAAAGGAAAATATAATCTTTTATATAACAGAAATGTCTCTGTTGCCACAAAATTCTTGCTTCTTAAATAAGAAAAATGTGAATGTTCAATTGATTGCAGTAGCTTGTAGAATGTTTGAAAAGTTTGGGTGACAGGAACATTTTACTCCAACATAATCCATGTGCAAAGACTTTAGTGGGGGTTTTTGTAAGAGGAAACAGAGAAAGCTACAGATTTGCACCTACCATGCTTTACTTTTGTCTCCAAAAAGAGATTGACTATCCAGTATTTTTGACTCATTTGCTTCCTCTTTTAGGCATGTCCTGAAATAATAAGAGCACTGAGATTGCTATTCAAGAGAATTCAAGATTCTATATATATGTGATGCACATTAGTACAGAGGGCTCTGTACTGTGGACATTAAGATTTGAGAGTAAAAGCATTTATTAATATTTAAAATGCAAATTATACTCCTCCCATTGACTGTTACTTAATGACAGATGGTCAGCAATAATGATGCCTTCTCTCTCTCTCTTTCTCTCTCTCTTCATGGCTTAAGAGACAGGAAAATGTGCATTATCTTATTCATGTTTAGATCCCTCTCAGGTCGCATTGTTGGAGGTGTCTGGTGGTTCTTCACGCTCATCATTATTTCATCCTACACTGCTAACCTCGCTGCTTTCTTGACTGTTGAGCGAATGGTCTCACCCATAGAAAGTGCAGAAGACCTTGCCAAACAAACCGAAATTGCCTATGGGACACTGGACTCAGGGTCAACCAAAGAGTTCTTCAGAGTAAGTTGTCATGTCCTTTAGAGCAACTCTCCTTACCAACTGCTCTTACAAGATGCTTGGAAGTGTGAAATAATGTTACTTTGCAGTTACATGTAATATCGTTTGTAATTCCTGCAATCCTTTAGCTACATTTTTAACCCCACAATATAATTTTTTGGAGTTTTCAGGTTTTTTAATGTGTGGAAAGTTTATTGATCCTGTCACATGGGCAAAAGAGGTGCCCAGGGGGATACTGAAGCCAGTGATAATTAAAGTGGCATTGCAGTATTGATTCATCTGGAGCTACAGAACTGAAGTGATGTGCAGTGTTGAAAGCCCGTGATTGTAACATGGAGTCTTGCAGGTTTTGCTTCTGCTTATGGATTTGGCTGTGTGAGTTTTGCTTTAGGGTCTTGGGTGGTGGGCAGGAAATGCATTTTTTAATTTGCTGACTTTCAAATAGATAATAAAGAGAAAATATAACTCGAGGGAAGCATTAGGTTGGAGCATTAGGGAATAGCCTAAATAGCCATTCACAGGTCTGTGCTGTCTCTATTGATTACTTCATTTTCATTTACTTTCCTGTGTTAGTGTGGTTGGTGTGTAATCTTCATCATTTGCCAGCTGAACATCACAAGGAGTACATAATCAGCAGGCCCTCCTGCTTTATTTCAGGTGTCCAGCAGATGAAAGCTCAGCTGACTGAATTGAGTTTAGTGTTTGAACAGAGCTCCGAATAAGTGCTGTGAACCAGTAATCCTTCCTTGAAAAATTACACATTTTAAGGTCATTACTTACTGAAATGTGTAGTTAAAGGCAGTTTAAGAAGTCAGGAAGATGGAGTGATAATTTCTTCTTATTGCCTAGTTGAAAGGAGACAGTTCTGTGTTAGGTACTCCCACACACCTTGACTGTTCTCAATTTGGCTACACCAAACTCAACCAACCATTAACAAAATTTTGCATGTGATTTGTGAACTACAGACAATATCAGTTCAAAGGCAGCTTCTGAGTGACCCCCAAAAGCTCTGTAGTGAAATAACGTTTTTCATTGTGACAGGTATACCCACAGCAGAGCATGCAAATCTATTCTATTAGCTGTAAAAAGATTAGTTATAAGATACATTTCACAAACACAAAGTGGTTGGACACTCACATCATGAAACTGATCAAGGAGTTCAGTTTAACCTGATTTTCTAGATTTCTTCCGTAGACACTGGAGAAAAGAAGCAGTCCCGTGCATCCTGTATGGGACGTGTATAATGCTGAGATAAACTACGCATTAAAGTCTCTGCCCCTACATGGACTCTAGAGGCACCTCACTGAAATGGCTGGAGTGCTTGGCACCTCATTTTTGATAGATACAGTTCACTGACAGGTTTCTAACTACACCTGTCTTCTTCCATGTCCAGGGTGTTGGTATATACAATGTGGCACTACAGATGCTCTCAAGGAGCTTTATTTTATATCTCAAGTGGTAGAAACTCATCTTGTGGTCTTTAGAAGCCCTGACTTCGTACCAGATGTCTACAAAAATGGTGGCATTGGGTTAGATATAGGAAGCTTTGTCTGAGAATTGAAATATGTTAGTGCTGAGATAGCCAGGTTTCCTAATTTCTTGAAGAGAGTATAGTCCCTCATACTCATTATTTATATTCATCTATGTTTAACCCATGGATTTTTCTTTAGTTTATTTTGTGGAAATTTATTTAATTCTGGGAATTCCAGTTTCAGTCCATCATAAGCTGAGGTGGTAACCACCATATATAGGTACAACTAGTTCTTGTAACTAGAATGAAGCTGTGGTAATACTTAAAACCATGACGCTGACCAGGCAGATTTGTGTAACTTCGGATTTATCCAGTTGTTACATTCTTCAAGACTATCCAGGGCTTGCAATTTTGTTAGGTGATGATGCAAAAATTAATTCACAAAGAAATAGTAAGGAGCAAAGGAATGGAGTTGTTATCTTAAGAATTTCAGAACACTTGCACAAACCATTATTTTGAAATAATGAGGTCAGGTATTTGATGCAGAAACAATATTGGTCACCAAAATTTCAGGATTCTTTTAAGTCATCCTGTAAACACAGAAACTTTTTTGATTGAATCAATATTTTATGGAAGATTTCTTCTTAAAAAGAAGATGCTATAATGAAATAAAGATATTTGTAATGACATCTGTTCTTTCACTTCAGCCTTATGGGGTTAAGAGAAAAAAAGAAGAAAAATCAATGTTTGTCTTTTTTTTCCCCTTTCTTTCAAAATATGGAAGGAAACTAAAAATACTAAATGTCATGGCATATGCAAAATCTGAAGCTTTAGGAAGATTTGAACTGTGTTGATCACTGTTTTTTTTTTAAATGGTGCAACTGAGACCCTGTTACCAAATTATTTCTAATCTCTGTCACACTACAGCGATTTGCAATAATATTGTATGTGCTATTTCTAAAAATATTTTTCACAAAACAGGGACAAAAATAAAATGTCGAGAGTCAATATTTGCTGTATTATGCTGTTTGCATAATACATAAATTAAGACCTAGCCTGAAATAATAGTAAAAGAAGACTTGTTTGCCAAGTCTAACATTTTGTGGTTTTGGAAGCAATGATCTTCACTTTTTGGTGTTAGAATCATGCGTGACTTTTCTGTCAGTGGTGATTATCTGGCTGAAGATGAGCCTTCAGGGCTTTTTCTCATCATTTGGTCATTTCTGATTAAAATATCAGAAACTCTGAACACTTGTTCAGTCTGCTTTGATTCTGGATTGAAAACAGAAGAAGGAAAATCATTTTAAAGCCAACATAAAGAAAAAGAAGTCTTTGATACTGCTAGCTATTTGCTCTTCTGGTTTAGATGCAATGAGAGTTGTATTTTCTGAGCAGCTTGCTCAAGAGGGGAAGTAGTTTCAGTAGTCTTACTCAGAAAAGCCCAAAATTAAAATATCCCTGCTTGGCTGAATGCAGGGGAAAGCTGCAATATTTCCTCATATGATAATAAGAAATATCTGTCAGTTCACACTTCAATTTTCAGTCTCAGTTGACATGTAGAAATTGAACGTTAACAAATGAAATTTTGGGAGAAAAAATGTTCTTACAGAGCAGATAAGTTGTTAGACTTTCCGTATTTATTTGCTTTTGATAGGCAAAGGAAATTAGATCCTAAAAAAGAAAAAATCAAATATTTAAATGCAGTCTTTTTCAAATTATTTCAGGCATTGTTTCTTCTTACTAATCTAGCTATTTTATGTGTGCGTGGTTTTAGTTTTAAAAGAAAGTGATCTATTGTGTGTTTACTTTATAAAGAATTTGATGTAATGGATGTTAAGATGTAAGAAATATTTGGAAGTGAAAGCAGACAAAGGCAAGAAAATATTCTTGAAATTACGACTGATTCATTACTGCTCTCTTCCATTTTTTCTTTCTGTAAATTTAAATCCAAGAAATTACATCAGTGTAAGCAAAGAATGCATTGATGACTTAGTTCATGCTTTGCTCCCAGCTACTATTATGTAAATGAGAAGTAGCTGGGACTACAGTGGAATGAAATGGTGACAAGGCTATGGACACACACAGCTGTTGTTGATTTAAATTTTATTATATTTGACAGAAAGATAAAATTACACATATAGACAAACTCAGAAAAGCAAGGATAATTTATGATGTTCTGATATATGGTATTTTTATTGAACATTTCTGGTTAAATGCCACTTCTTTTCAAGACAGACTTATGTTCCTAAGAAATTATTTTCTAAGTAATAATGCAATCATTCAGTAATTGGTAAAAAGGAGTGCTTCAGGGAAATTATTCTCACCTATACAAAGCCTCAGTTCCAAGCTTTTTAAAGCCATTGTCAATTTAAATAATATCTGAATTATAGGATTTGGTATTTTTTGAAATATTCTAAGGCCCTTTGTTTTGAGGCTTTATAATAATGGATGTTATCCTGGAGTGCTCAAGACAGTATGGTAATGGGCTCATACACCAAATCTTGCTTAGCTAGAAAGTCCTGTTGACTCAAATAAAAGCTGACTTGAGCACGAGGTTAAAAAGTCCTTTTTGCATCATGCATAAGAGAAGACAAGTGCCATCTGTTATTATGAAAACACTGTGTAGTGTTTAGCTGACACACTGCTGGTTTGCATGCATGTATTCCTATTGCTGGAGGAAGCAAAGGAGTTGTTGAGTGAATCTAATGAGCATGGGAAACTTCTAAGTTTTTTCTTACAGCATTTCCTTCCTTTCTTTCAGTGCAAACTTTTATTTGCTTTTATTTTTTTATTAAGAAGCATTATTTTTGCCTAAGTGTTAACCTGTAGTTGCATCATGCATTCCCGGACAGGAAAATTTCCAACTAATGCACTCTAAGCCACAAATTCTTGCACATTCTTTCAGCAAGTGCATTTCTTACTCTGTTACTGGCCGTATCAGAGTCTTTAAAATAAATCCACTGATACTGCATTTCTAAAGTCATACTAAAGTCTTTAAGATAAATGCTTAGGGCATTCCACTTCCTTTAATAGTATATTTGGTCCAATTTACTGTTTCCGTTTTTTACTGTGAACCGTGTCTTCAAATACTGTGTAGACTTTCTGAATGTAAATTGAATGAATTCTGAACTCTGAATTATGAAAGCAGAAATCTTACTTAAGCTACTGTGGTTTGTGTAAGACAAATGCTTGAAGATTCAGCTCAGTATTTGTGGGGAGACTATTTTACTGTTTCTCTTTACCATACAGACTTATTGTGGACATCTATTTCATATGTAATTCCCTAAAACACACTTTACAACAGTTTAACTGCATGAACTGCCTTTATCTATCAGTAAATTCAGCTTTGCAGTTATTTTTTTTGATGGCTAGAGGCTAGCTGAACTTAAAAATAATATCTGACATTATAGTATTGATACTGTTATTTCTTCTTTCTTTTAAAGTAATCATGGAATTCAAATAAAATCCTTATCCAAGATTTTCCCAACCTCAGTCACCTGAGAAAATAAGTATAATTGATTTTACTTGAGCAGTGCCATTCTGAAATGTTGCAACATTCTTTTGTTCTAACTTCTTTTTGATTTTCTCCAGAGATCAAAAATAGCAGTGTATGAAAAGATGTGGACCTACATGAAATCAGCTGAGCCATCAGTGTTCACTAGGACTACTGCAGAGGGAGTAGCTCGTGTCCGCAAATCCAAGGGCAAGTTTGCCTTCCTACTGGAGTCCACCATGAATGAATACATTGAGCAACGAAAGCCATGTGACACCATGAAAGTGGGAGGAAATCTGGATTCGAAAGGCTATGGCGTAGCCACACCGAAGGGTTCTCCATTAAGGTGGGTGGAATAGTATAACAATATAAAATGTGTTGTTATAGTATTCCACCTTCCCTGATGTCCCTGATATAGCTCTTTTTGTTTTGTGTGTGAACATGGTATGTTATTTTTCTTTTCTTCCATTTCATTTTTTTTTTTGATCAGCAAAGGTAACCACTTCTAATTGCAATATGGATTTAGCAGCTATAGTTGGCATATCTTTCAAGGCCATATAAAAACCAAACTGGTTGAACACTAGCTACTTGAAGTCAGCCTCGATAGAATTAACATCAGTTATTCTATTTCATCAGCTTTTTTCACCAAATTCAACCCTTTGTAGCAGTATTATGCCTACATTTTCTACACCAGTATCTGCATCAATAATTGCATACATTTTATGTTTTGTTTATTGATCTTGGCTAATTTCTGAGTAAGAAGCTGCTTTTAACATCTTTTTTCAAATGTCCACACTTGGAGGCAATTAGCCCTTCATTAAAATACTTTTTGTTAAAGCACCTTCTTATTTAGAAAAAAAAGTTTGTGTTTCTAGCATTATGCATTTCAGTACTGCCTTCAAACTCACCAGTATTTTCTTTATCATGTTATCAGATGCATTCAGTCAAGTAGGAGAGGTTTTGATTCCCAGGTAGAACATCATTTGCTTTTCATTCAAATTGTCAGGGGTCACAAGTCAAGGCATTAGCTCTGTGTTAAAACTGGCAGTATTTACCGTTCTGTTGTCTTTAAGGCAAACAAATTTGCCTTTTTCCTCTGGTAGATTTGCCAGTTTTCTCCAAAGCAAAAGAACAACCAGCAGATCAAGGGAGTGTGGCCCATGCAGTCTGACAGCGATAGGGTGCACAAGGGTGGGGGAAGGGGAGCAGTCAGCACCCCATTTCTCACATTTCTGCTCATGATAGGGAATTACAATGTGAAACAGATTAACAAAGGGCAGGAATTAGGTATAGGGGAGGAGTTGGAAGTACAGATGGAGCCCTAGTTCTGTGGAAGAAATAACTAAGGAGGTGTCTCTCTACATCTCTGACTGCAGAGCAGACATCATTACCGCTATACAGATAACTAGACTCACTTGTAACTCATCAGTTTGACTTGAATACCACAGACCTCAATAGCTGTATTACAGGGATGGTAATAGGAATATCATCAGAATCATTTCTATCCACAACAAAAGATTTGTATGTGCAGGGGAAAATCAGGCAAGTTATTTCAGTGACTGATCATGAATTTTTGGTCCTTAACATACAGTACCTCTCAGATTTAAAAACTGCTGTCTTCACTGCTGAATAAAGTAGTAAGAGAACACAAGGTGAGAGAGGGAAAATTGTAACAATAAAAATATTATTTATATGGGAAAACATATCCAGACTCATGGAGTTGTTAAAGGTAGAAGGCAGTAATAACAGGAAAGGCTGTTCTATTATCTGGGAATATTTTTGAAGTACTTGTTTTTTTATTTTGAATTTATGATAGATTGCTATCTCCTTCTCACTGTTTCAGACAACCTAAGAGTAACAGGCAGCACTGCAGTTTAGTGGAGCTGCTTTCTGGTAGTAAGGATATGCCCATTGCTGACAGTCACACTTTACTGTGCCAAAACTAGGGCAAACTTTTTAGGAGTCACTGTGGCTGCTGTCGTATATCTCCTAGCAGTGGGCTGTTTGCTTTAAGCATGCTTTATGGTGCTATTCAGCCCCTTTCCCATTTTTCTGCAGAATATTCAATACCAACAACTAAAGACAGCCTGTTATAATGAGCACTAGTAGCCAGTGGAAGTAGATCTGTGTAAAATTTGGGTTTATTTCATGTTTATTCAGACTAGATAACAATATCTAGGAGTAATGGAGATGAGACATAAAGAAGTTAGAAATAAGAGGGCCTAGTATGACTGTTTAATAAGAACAGAGAAGAAGAGCGCAACCATGATTTTAGGGATCCAGTGTGAAATCCTGGTTCCATCCCAGCTAAAGACCAAGGTCCCAGATGTTTCAGTGAGGCCACAGTTTGGTCTAACTGGGGGTCAGCAACTGTCATTAGGGTGATGTGATCAAAAGTGTGTAGTTTTTCACATCCTACCTTCAAATATGGTTCGAAAAGGAGAATAGGGGAAATCCTACCCAACTTGAAAATTGGACCAAATCTTCTTTCAAGCTGTCTCGACTGGCTGTCCACATCCATGCCTTTCCTGAGCCTTTCTTTCACATGTGCTAAGCTGCTTGTTCTCCTGCTGCACCTTATTCCCTCTCCAGCCCCAGTGACAATCCAGCAGTGCTGCTTACCTACTAAAAACATTAAGCAACGCACTTAATGTTCTGGATAAAAATAATGAACAAGCAATACCTCACACTTCTACCACCTCTTCCATGTATGTCTATAGAGAGTAAAACCTAGTGAAGAGAGGAAAAGCTTCCTACCCCTGTGCTTTTGAACAGAAAAGACTCAGCTGTAAATTTTTACTCCATGTTTCAGTACTTTCTGAAATGTTTAAATTTTAGAATATGCTGCTTTTTCTATTTTGACTGCATCCCACATGGTAGTGTTTCTGTCACTGATCAGATGACTTATGTAACTACTGTCTGCACAGATAATTGTAAATATTGAACATGCAGTTTGAAATCCATGAAGGGCAGGTCAGCTAAGCTCATTACATAAATTAGTCAAAAGACATAATTTGCTATGGGAGTTGTAAATTCTATGTTTTATTTAATAATCATAATTTCCTATTTGAGTTATATGTAGACCACAAATTGCTTGATGTATTTCACATATAATTGCATATAAATGCTAAACATTGACAGTCTATTCAGAACTAGGAAAATATAAAAATTTTTCCAAATTAATTATTCATATCAAATTATTCACTAAAATGTTCGAACACCTATTTCATTAGAAGTGGTTTAGTTTTGGTCCTCCTTCTACTTACGCTGATCATAAATCAGGAGTTTTTTCCCTGAAAATGTCATAACAACTGAATAAAATTGATGTGAGTGGAAAACTAGATCATGTATTTTCACACATCTAACTAACAGAAAGTGGAGTGATTCTTCCTGTAACGATGGTTCCCTGCCATCACATCACCAGGCTCATGTTCATTACAGAGCACATCCCCATCTCTTTGCTCATGCAGATGAAATCCACTTGTCAGAGTGATCCAGGGTCTGGTCTCTCTGTTGCTCATGACCATACACATGAGCAAGGTGGTGGATTTTAATTTGAAACTCTTCCTTATTGGGTTCCATGCTACACTCCTGCAGTGTTCAACCAGTACCCATTGGCTGATTTGAATGATTTATTCTAAGTGCTGGTGCTGTATTAGGATTTATGCATATCACTGGATGCAGGAGAATGGGAAATGCCTGATGTGTGTTTCTTTTATGCCCGCTGGGCAGTACCACATCACACATCATGTGTGTCTCCTTCCTTCCTTCCTTTCCAGTGATATTCATTTCTGTATAATGTTGTCAAAATACTGACGTGTTTGAGAAAGAATTTGGGTTGAGGGCAAAGGCTCTCATCACAAAAAAGACTGAGTTTATCTCACGGCACTGCCTAACTGCTCTTACTATTTCCTCCTCTTACAACGGTAGGTATCCTTCCAAAGCTACTGTGTAGTACTCAGTGCGAATTAATGAGTTTTTTTCCTCCAAAGGTGGTGTTTTCAAAGGTGGTTAAGAGAGTGCTGCTTGTCTGCTTAGTAAGACTTGCCTTTGTAAATGTGTTGTCTTTGGAAGATGTTCTCGTGGACAGACTTCTGGCCATTGTGGATCACCCCAGGGTCATCTGCCTTGCCACTTGCAGTAATCTGTGTTTCTAGAGAGCAGCACCTGGAGATCTTGTACTACACAAATCCTGTGCCTTGCATGCCTTTGCGTTTCTGTTTTGGATATGTAGGCATCATAAACAAGTTTCCATAGTGAAGAACATGAGAGTTCTCCACTCTAGGAAGTAATGAAAAAGAAATTAGTGCAATATTGTCTTAAAGGTACACTAAAAGCTTTTTCAGCTTTTTGTACCTTGAGGCTGTTTAATATAAAGGTGAATGACAGGTTGGGCTGAAAACTGAGGAGCTGTCATTTTTTCTGTTATGGTTTTAACTATTGACATTTGGCTGTCCTGTCCTGCAGCCAACAGTATGCAGCATAGATGAATGAAACCTGCACAGGTCATAAGTGGTGAGACATTTTGAGCCCAGACAGATGAAAGTGGCAGGATTAGATCTAGAGAAATAATAAAAAACCTGTTGTGACTAGATGCCTCAATGTATTTCAGAGGTTGGTGATGTTTGTTCACTCCTCTAATGAAATCCAGAGCTCTATTAAGTTCTTGCTATTGGAATTGCAATTATGTTTATATATATGAATCTTGGATTCTATATGCCATTATTAAAGGCTATACTCCTTTTATGTAGTAAAGGAATAACTCTACTATTGACCTGAGGAGGAATTTGTTATGTTCCAGAGAGACAGAAAGGTCCACCTGGTGATATCTGCTGGGGTTCTGCAATGTGTTGGCTGGTAACATGAACTGACTCTACACAGCCTGAAGTGCTAGTTCTTTATCCATTCTTTACTGTGTTTAACATAAGGTGTGCAACATGGGTAGCGCATCAGTGAAGCAGGTGTTGCAGATGTAACTTTCTGATCATTCTAGCAACTTGTGTGAAGAGCAAAGTAAAATGTAAGCGAAGTTACGGATTTTAGTTTCCATCCAATGCAAGGGAAAAGTGCCCTGGAGATTGCTGGGGATGCAAAAGGCATCCAAAAACTGCCGTGTCAGCAGTGTATGGATTCTCCTGTTTTATATAATTGTGCAATACCTGAAAGAGCTTTACCCTAGAAGTGAGGGATCTGTGGTAGAGGCAACCTTTTCACAAAGAAAAATTAGTTTATGTGTGTAAGATTAAGATCTGTTATGAAACCAGTCTTTGTGTGCATGAGATTTATAACCTACCATCTTGATCTCAGTGGCTTCATCTAGTCCTTTTTTTCTTGAGGTAAATCTCTAAAATTGCTGTTTGTTCATTGCTTCATTTAAATGTGGTACTGCATCTGGCAGTGTTACTTTTGGTTTTCACAGATATATCCAGTATGGTTCCTTAGAATTGCAGAGTTGAAAGTAAACCTATTATGGAATGCATGCTCATTCATACAAAATTTTGGCAGATTTTACATAGGATGAGATATTCCCTTTTATTGTTTGTTGTGTTTTTAAGAGTGATATTCCATATTTTTTTTTCATTGACCTGAAACAAGCTTGGAAAAATAACAATAAATCTGATAGTAGTTCTTCCAGTGGGACAATGTTTTATCAGGTGTTCATTGTCCTTGATGTTTTTGGAGACCAGAGTATAACAAGCTTATTGTGGAGGAATTCCCAGATCATCATTCCCCACCAAAGCTGTTTATTGTGAATTTAATATATTATTCTGAGATAAGTTTTCATTTTACCCTGGATTTGTAGATCAGTGAGATGGTGATTTACACCAAGCTCTGTAGGAAAAGAATCAGAATCATTACATGGTAGCCATCCATAAGGATAGATAAAAATGTTTGCCCCGAAACTTCTTGCGTACTCTTATCTCTTATGCTTTCGCTAAACTGGATTTGTGTGTACAAAAGAATAGATGTGGATATTCACATGTTGACCCTGAGTAAGAAGAAAACTAGAAAAAAATGTTTGAGCTGACCACCCAAATTTTTTAGTCAACATTTTTTTACTCCAGAGGACTTCTTCCACTAGTGTTTTTCAGTGGTTTGTACTAAAGAAATCCATGAATATTCATAAAAATAGACTTTTCCCATGAGTAAAGCTTCCTTGGACAATTTGTGTTGTATCATAAAAGAAGAATTTCCCTGGACCACTCTTCAATGTACCTTGTATTGTTCAGTTTTCAGGGGTCTTCATAATTTTTTTTTTTATTTTGAACCAATATTTTTGACGTAGCTATTCTAGTTTGGTGTGTTTCTGTGTAACTTGGCTGCATTCTTCACTCAATAGTGTGTTCCTGTTTTAAGAAAGGTACGGAAATAGGCAATGGTAATGTATTCTTGGGTCATCATGTTGAGGTCTGTGGCCTATGTGCTTTTGAGTATTGTTCTGGCAATTCAGAGAAGAATGAGTATTTCCTCTGCTGGTCAGCTGTCCTCTGGTTGGCAAGACTGGCATTCAAAGACCTTCCCAGGTCATTCTGAGACAAGCAGCATTCACAGTGAGGACAGATGCAGAGGAAGCAGGTTTGATTTTTTTTCATGTTTCTCTTCTACCAGAGTAGCTGGTCTTGGCCTTTCTCAGTGTGTTACCCACAAAGGCAGTCATTTTAGGAAAGCACTATAGGAGCTACAAGTTGGTGTTATTTATATATGATGTAGAGAAGATATAGAGGCAACAATAATTGAGGTTTGAGAATTAAAATGAATGATGTGAAATTACTAAGTTTGACTTCTGTTCTTTTGAAGCAAGGGCTGTTGGAGGAAACAAAGATCTCTGCATGGTTATGGGGTGCTCTGCTGACATTTAAGAGAACAGGATTTCAGTCAGCTTACCAAGATTTTACAAGGTCATTTCTTTTTGTGATACAAGATTATTTGAAAACTAGACTGTGACCTATAACATTTTATACATACACAAACGTTATCCTGTTTGACTGATGGTGTAGATCATACTGTATGACTTTGCATAATATTTTCCCCTACACTGCAGGCATAACAAGGCTTGAATTACCACCTCATTACCATTCAGCTTCAGAGCTTAAAGCTGAGATATTTCTCAAGCAGGTCAGAACCTTCGGAGCTTGTTGGGTTTTCTATCAAATAAAAATAATGTTTCCTAGGTAAAAAGGCAGGGAGAGGGTCACTCCTTAGCAAGAAATATAAAAGTCAGGGGCCAAAAGAAGATCAGTGAAGAGAGAGCCTGACAATGCATGTTAGCAACTTGTTCTTTCAGCTGTGCCTGGGAGGCATACTTAGTTTCAGTTACCTGGATTATTTCTATCTGGAAACAAACTATCTATTTTAAAAGTAAATATAAAGCCTTGAGAACAGAGATTAGAATCCAAACATGCTCTTTTTCCCAGGGATGTCTATTGGATTAATTTCATAATTTTAAATCAAGATAAGGGTCTTTCCCATTCAAAAATGTGCATTAAAAATGAAAAAAAATTGATGATGGCTAATGAGATCCATTGCAAGATGTACAAGCAAATGTATTTAGGCAAAATCTTCTACTTGAAAAAGTTTTGCCCTTTCTTGCAATTTTTACATTTAGATGAAGGAAATTCTAGGATGTAAGTCACCAAAATGCAGTGAAGAGGATTGCTATTGAGGTAATTTCTGAAATTTGTATCTCAAAGAAAACAACTCATTAGTGTCCATGATGCTGCACTTGCTGAATTTTCTCTGGCCTGTGAGAAAAAAAAATCACTATATCTTTCAAGTACTTCAAAGAGTCATCTCTGACCTGTCTTGCCTCACAGAGCCTATTTGTTCATTGCCACTAGCAGGAAGTTTTCACCCTTAGACTTCAGGAGTGATTCATAACTGAACAAAGCTCTCCGTGGTTCGGAGGAGAAAGTAAAAGTCACAGGAATTTGTTCTGCTGCTATTTCTGTTTTCCTACACTACAAATGACACTAGAAGCAACTAATGGAAGGCAAAGCTCTTCCAAGAAGGTCATCTCCCATTTTGGTCATACACTCACATCCTGGTCCTTATTCCAGGGAAGGTCCCAGGATTTTAGTGAGAACAGGTTTGAAAAAAGGTTCTTCTGAGCAGGAGTGAAAGAACAGAGCGTGGAAACAGCAGTAAAACTATTGCATAGAATGACAGTTTTTTATCTAAATGTTTCAATGGCAATAGGTATTTTTAAATTAGGAGTATAATCAGTAGGAAAGGTGAAACTACCATTCTGTCTTTTGAGCTTCCCTATGGGCCAGTCTGTAGCAGTCAGCATGGGGACAAGTTTGATAACAGGCCTGTTTTCTACAATTAGAAAGAAATCAACACATCAAAAAAAATTACAGTTCTTTTTCTGTTTGTATGTTTCTGAAATATGTGAATGGAAACAGGTTAGGAGCTTCACAATATCAAAACTATCCAAATTAAATTTGTCAGGCTGTTCAATTTCCTAACAAATAAAAGGGGCATATATTTAAGTATAACCAACAAACTTGCCTCAAACTATCAGCAAAAGCCAGAATGTCTCAAAAGTACTGATACCATTGTTGTGCACATGTCTTACTGATTTTCTGGACATTTGCCAGCATTTGATAAGTGTTAATCCCCAGTGTATGCCAGTGGGATGCAAAAAGGTTATGGTTGTTTCCAATCTATAGATCCTCTGAGAAACAAACGCTGCTCCTTGGCACTTCAGAAATAATTTTCTCTTGCCCTTTTCCCTGCCATTTCCCCAATCCCTTGTAAAGCATCTCAGCGAGGGCAAGATGCAGCCCTTTATATTTTAACAATGCAGCTTGTTATTATTTCTCTCTTTTCTTTTCATTACAACTCTCTGGCTGTTTAGGTGTCAATTCCCAGGAAACTGCCCTTTGAAGTTGATGGTACAGTTCCTGACAAGAAAAAGCCTACCCCACTAAGATAATAATTGTTCAGGTGAATTGTAGGTAGACTAAAGCAAGGGAGCAGGCCACTGAAAGGCATCTCAGCAGCTCACAACAATACCTCTCAGTGGAAATGACATTTGGGGAACAAATAGCACCTGAAAAACAGTTTGCAATTAATCTGTGTGGTAGTTTCCAAACTGCCCACTTCCAACTGACAGTAAGTAGTAGATGGACTCCAAAAGACATTAAATGGCCATTTAGTCTTTAGGCAGCCTTGATTCTTATGAGAAATCCCAAACCAAAAGTAGGGAGAAAAGATTCTTTTCTTGTGGTTTCTTTGAGCTGAGAACAGTGTCTCACACTGGCACACTGTGTGACAGAGTAGGTGTTATGGACTGAACATCCTAGAATGAAAGGTGATAAGATGTTGACAGCACAAAACAAGATTCAGAAGTTTTACTATATAATTGAAGCTTCTGTGTGTCTTGGCATAATAACTCTAAAATGCAGCTTTTTTCCATCATCATAAATGTTTTCAAGGTGCTTAGGTTCCAGATAAAAATGGTCACATGTTCATCTCTCTGAACAGTACAGCTTTAAAGTATTGTTTGATAAAATGGTGTCTTGTGGTCAATCAGTAATTATTCCTCCTAATTGGTCTACTTTGTGTATGGTAGGAGGTAGTCAAAGTAGTGCACTTCTTCTCAACTCTAGATATCCTTAGCTCAAATCTCTGTATTTTTGTAGCTGAGTGCCTTAATCCCATATTCTTCCTTCCTTCCTCTGCTTCCCATTCCAACTAAGTCACTGAGTGAGAGTTTAAATCAAACCTGAAGAATGATTTAGGTCCTATTTAACTATATCTTTTTAGCAAATCACATGATGCTGAACAATGCTGTGTACTCTTTTGTTGAGTGGGACTCTCTTTTAACAGTTTTTGGCAGGATTGGCATTTTTCTGTAGTCAAAATTTAACTATGATTTTCCCTTCAGTTTTATCAAGCCAACAGTCACCCAGATAAAAATTATCCAAGCCTAACTTGAGACACAGACCTATTTTATTGTTACACTTCAGTTATTTCTTTTTACTCTAAAAGAACACATAAAAATAATAATCTGCTTCCAGCACATAAAGAAAATAGAGCTTTTTTGTTATTTTTTCCCCCTCCACATGGGTAGGAATAGCATCTGTGCACAGGAAGATCCAGATCCTTTGCATCTTCCATTACTAGCAGCAGGGCTGAATGAGGCCTGCAGGTGAGAGCAATCCCAACATCTGGCAGCCCATCTGTTGCCTCCAGAAAAGGCTTTTTCTGTATATAATTACACATCAGGCTCTTTCCAATTTGTTGTTTATATGGTTCCATTTAGTGCAGCCCAAATTTGTAACTGTGTCTTTAGAGAGACTTTTACATTTAGAGTTAGATCTTTGTTGTCCTTAGTATAGATGCAGGCACCTGATTTTGCACACAACAGCATTTTATGTCATTTGTGTGATTCAGATCTATTTTGGATCTTAAAACTCTTGAGCCTACAGAAAAACTCATGGGATCTAGTTATTTCCTATATAATATCTTGACTTTTTCTAGATAACCCAAATCATCTATATTTCATGTGCCTAAATGCAAACATTATAGACAGTTTTTTAGAATTTTACATTTTCAACCAAAATTTTGAATTCTAAGGTTTCCACAAGAGCCCTTTTCTGCTTGCAAACCAAAACATGAAGAGCCGAGTTTTAGGATGATGCTCATCTTTTATTGGTTTCAAATAAAACCAATAATGCCCTGTGTGCAAAGCTGGGGGATCAACCCACATTGTAATGCTCTCCACTTGAAAAGATCCCTCTCTTCAGGTTTTAATTGGTATATGATACTATTCTAATTATAGTCTATACCTGCCAATGATATTTTTTCCTTTAAAACCACATGAACACTTAAAAATTAGTTTTGATTTTGCAGAGTTTAAATAATGTGAATTCAGGCTATGCAAATGTAGTTAAAAGTGAAAAAGTCATCAAAGTTTGTTGAGGATTTAGAAATTTGGCCTAATACAGTTAAATAAGAGAGCTGCTATTTTTGGCCTCTCTTTTAGACAGTGGGCGATTATCCAAGGCCGTTTCCAATTAGAGTGCTTTTAGTACATCCAATTTGTAGGCCACAAGAGAAGATATTGTAGCATCAGATAAAATAATTACAAACATTCATACTACATCTAGGCACTACCTCCTTTATTTTTGGCCTCTTCATTTAAGAAAAACATCAATAAATTGAACCAGCTTCATGGAAGACAATCAGGATGGAGCTGGATATGGACCTGGAGTTACTTTGGTGAGAAGAGGCTGGGGAAGCTGTGCTTGTTCAGCCTGGAACAGAGATGGCTTTTCGGGGTCCTAACAGCAGCCTGCATTGTCTGTGGGATGGTCTTCAAGGAGATGGAGCCAGACTCTTCAAAGCAGTGTAGGGAGGGAAGGTAAGCAACAATGGGCATAAAATTAAATGGGAGAAGTTCAGACTAGATGGAAGGAGGAACTGTTTCCCCTCACTGGCTGAGAACAGTTTGACAGTGACACTATCTGCCCAGATTGTGCAGACTTCATTCTTTGAAGTTTACAAACCATGACTAGTTGAAGCCCTGAGCATCTTGGTCTGACCTGAGGACTGACCCTTGTGTGAGCAGGAGGTTGGACCAGACACCTCCTGAGGTGCTTTCCAGACTGCACTATGCTATGTTTCTTTTTTGACAATTATGGATATGATAGGGATATCTTCAGCCATCATGTTCAATATCATGGAGCTACAGGAGTATTTGGAAAGTTGTAGTAGTTTATGGAGAGTGATGTTTATCTTTTCTGCATGGTAGGTCTTCTCCCATACTGCTTCAAAAGCTGCTCCTGGCCTGGGTTTTGTGGCTTTGGTTATGATTTTTATGAACTAAAAGTCAATCACATTGTTCTCATCTGAATAAAATTCTCATGCAGGAAAATCAGGAGAGGAAAGTATCTGAACTCAGTAAAGTAAGTGACTGCTTCATATCTCGTCTTCGCCAGGGCAAAGGGAGAACTTAATTTCCCAGGCAGCCTTATACAGTTTCTGAGTGACTGACAGCATGGACCTTTGTGGAACTCCTAAGTAGGGTCAAAATATGGAAGAATTTCTCTGTTATGGGAGTCAGGGCACTCAGGTTATCTGTCTCTCTCTTTTGGCAGGAAAAATTAGGAATATCTTGTGACTTGAGACTGAGTTGAGGAAATAAGCACAGAAGTTAGAGCTTAGTCTGTCTCTAGGAAGTGGTTTCCATTGGGAGACCAGAAAGATAAATTCTTTATGAAAGTAGCATGAAAAGACCCCAAGATTGCTGAGAAGAAAGGATGTGTGGTTGGCTGAAGTCATGTCATACTGGTGAGCGTAATTATGACTTGGCCCATATTTTCTGGGAGTCTTGAAGGAGATACGTTCACCTTCTCACTTCAGGTTCACCTTTGCAAATCAAGGGTGATGACAATTGCTTGTCAGCCGCAGAGGAACAGTGAAAAATAATAGCATATGTTTATTGTGCTGTGAATAATTGAAATCTGTTTCTACTTCAGGTGTTTGTATGATTATTTCAAATCCATGGAGGTCTGTACCTCAGGACAAACACCATGGTAGATTTCTGTGTCTTTGGTCAAAGGAACTGTTCTGGAGAGAAAACAATAGGGCAATTGTAACTTTGACTAATGGGTTCTTAAATAGTCCATGGTCTGTGGCCACATGTTTTTTGTGTTCCCTTTAGAAAACAGTGGTAGAAATCTCTATCACCAATGGACCCTCCTCCATCTGGCCTTTTTATTAGAAGTGTCATATGTGCATGTGTCCAGGACAACAGCAATTACATTATTTGAATCTCTATATCCACTGTGGAGATCTAATAGTACTTTCAGTACCTTGTTTTTTCTGTAGCCTGCCTGCTTGTATTGGAAACATGAGTATTACTATATTGTTGTGACTGTGCTTAGTCCAACTGGTCTAAAAGTTGCTATATTTGCATTTCACAGAATGGTTTGGGTTGGAAGGGACCTTAAAGATTATCTAGTTCCAAGCCCCCTGCCATAAGCAGGGACACCTTCTATTAGACCAGGTGGTCTACTGGATGAGAATGAGTGGTGCATAGTAAGGTCCTGGCAGAACCATTGTATCACCCTGACTGTGGTCTTTGCTTCCCCACCACCAGTCACAGTGTAGGGCCACAGATCTGTACAGAAGAGAAAGTGCTCCATGCCTAAGTGGACCATGCTTCTATGCTGGAGGAAGGTGAAGGGTTTGCTGCTGTGTACATGGCTGTACCAGTGGTGGCAACATTATATAGCTGATTGCCAGAGGGGTTGGATTGCCCTTGTGATCATTTCACCTGATCTTGGGCTGATGTTCAGTTGGCTTCAGGGCATTTTAATTATCAGCACACTGACTATTGGACCAACCATCTCATCTGGTTGCTGGCACTGTTTCTGTTTGTCTAAGCATATCAGATATTCCTCATTAACTTCTGCAATAATATTCAAACAGAAAGTCCTAGGAACTTTTCCAGCTAATCCCCATTTTGGCTGCTGACCAAATAAGGCTTTATATGGCACAACTGTAATTGCTTAATTTGTATGGTATTGATCTGCCATTAGGCAAAACACAAGCCAGCATTTCACTAAGGCCAAGTTATGCAGTGTTCTTGATTGTTGCATTGCAGTTGCAGCTACAGTTCCCACCTGGGAAATGGCTCCCCTGTTTTTTGTTTCAGTCTCTGATTATAATTAAAGTAATGAACTTCAAAGTGCTTGCATCATAACTAGAAAAAAAGCTTCAAAAATCATCTCTTAGCTGGAATCTTTCCATTTATTGCCTTCTAATCCTTCTTTATGAAAAACATCAGTGTGGAGTCAAAAAGAAGCATGTATGTAATGTTACAGAAATCTCTCGTGCCTCTTCTCAGTCTAAGTTCAGATGTAACAAAAGTGTATCAAATGTGCAGATCTTATGAATCAGTCATCTGTTTCTGGCAACCATAAAAAACAAGCATCCATCCTGATACCTGTGTTGCCAGTACCTTTGACATAGTGGCCATGTTCTGTTAATAACTTCATGGATATTGATGTTAGTGGATGAATACCCTCAGAAGCAAACAGTAGTCTTGCCCTACAGCTTTCTCTTGTAGAGATGCTGTAAGAAAAAATAAATGGATGATCAAACTGTTTGTGTTACAGCACTTTTGGCACAGTACAGAATGCTGATAGTATTTTGCTTCACAGGCATTTCATGCTTCATTCTCATTAAGGTGAGACTAGGACTTGGTGACTGAAAAGGCTAACCAGACAGGCAAAAGGTTAGTGCTCGTCAGAAAGAGAACCTAAGATAGTGGATTTGTATAGACTTTAATAGAACCATAGTATCATGGAATAGTTTGAGTGGGAAGGGATCGTTAAGGGTCAGCTAGTCCAACACTCCTGCAATGTGCAAGGACTGAGCGGGTTGCTCAGAGTTCAGTCCAACCTGACCTGGAATGTTTCCAGGGATAAGGCAGCTCTCTGGACAACCTGTTTAATGTTCCACTGTCCTCATTGTAAGAAATTAATTCCTTATGCCTAGTCTAAGTCTACCTTCTTTTAGTCTAAATCTGTCCGCCTTTAATGAAAAGCCACTACTCCTTGTCCTGTTGCAACAGGCCCTACTAAAAACTTTTGTCCCCATCTTACTTATTGGCCTCCTTTCAGTATTGAAAGGCCTCAATTAAGTCTGCTGAAGCCTCAGTTTCTCCAAGCTGAACAACTCCAACTCTCTCAACCAGTCCTCCATGGGAGAGCTGCTCCATTCCTCTGATCATTTTTTGGCCCCACTCTGGATCTGCTCCAACACATCCGTGTCTCTCCTGTGCTGAGGAGCCTAGAGCTAGATGCAGCAGTCATGGGAGCAGAGTAGAGAGGCAGAATCACCTCCTTTGACCTGCTGGCCATACTTCTTTTTGGGAATTCTACCGTATTTATCTACTCCACGAATTCCTGAGAACAGCAATAGTATTAATTTTCTTTTCCAAATGGAGCTACTGAGAGAATGGCAGAAGGTTTTTTTTTCCTCTCACTGTAGCTCTTGTCAGAGATACCTATGTCTCTGTCACCCTGAAAGTGGATAAATGCAATTTCATTTGTAACACTCTTCTCTGAGGACATGTCAGAAATATTAGCTAGGATAGAGGACTTCACCTTTTATGGAGCATCATAAAATGATAGTTGAAGTAGTTTATGACAAAAGCTTGCAGAGATGCTCAGTTGAATGCCTTTACTTGTGGAAGTCACTCCATTGTGACTCCTGATGTTCTTCTGCCATTTCTCAATCTTAAACTTACATCTTACACTAATCAGTTCCTGTTGTGAGATCCTGATGCTTGCAAGAAGGAAAATACAGCAACATATCATAAGTAATAGAAAACAGAAGACCATGTCAAATACAGCTGTTCTTACCCATCTTATAATTCTATGTTCATAAATGGTGATATTCAGTCTGACATAAATGAAAAATTTGAGAAGTCTGATAGTGAAAACTCTTCAAATATTGCCAAATTTGAACCAGGCTCCAAAAATGCCAGATATGTTCAATATTGCATTAAAATCTTGGAGGTATTATTATGCCTGGCTACCCACTGAATAGAACATACATATATATATAGCACATTGAAATATGGGGCTGGTTAGGAGCCAGAAAATCTAATTTTTACAGCTAGTCCAACAGGATATTTTATTTTCCATGATTTGTAGTGAGATTCAGCAATGAGTTCGTGGTGCTTTTGAAGGTCACAGTAACATTTCATCTTGGATAGGTGTTTCAGCCTAGGGCTGGGTCTTCATGTGAATGAAAGCTGTGAAATGCTCAGTTGAAGGTGCAGTATTTCTGCCACTGCTGGGACATGTTGAATGGAGTGAAAAATTAGAAGCTGCTGAAACAGCTGCCACTGGCTTTGTGCTGGAAGATTTTGATGTAGTAAAATCTTCCTCTGCGTAGGGTGGCCAGAGTCTGTGATCTTAATAGGCTGTCTAGTAATCCGTCAGTGATATCAAATGGATTGGGATGGATATAAAGAAGGAACAACTTTCTATGTTTCTATTGAATAAGCACTGAATTGCATCTGAAAGAGTTTTTTTGTTTTCCTAGCCTTATTCTGGGTGGAAATAGTCACTTTGTGGCATTCAAATGCATAAATTTAAAATCCCTTACAAATGTGGTTAAGACATTATGTAAAAGAAAATTTGAATCTACTGGCCAAGATCAGTAATGGTGAATAATATTTTCCATCCTGTTAAGTCATCCATTTGAAAAACAATTAGATTGACAGTAAACTGCAGCATTTGGCTCTTTCTTGTGGATGGAGTGACATAAGGAGTTTCAACAGTGTGTGCCTAGGTAACTTAGCATAATGCCATTTCAAGAGGCTTGCACTAATGCAATCTAGGTAGGAGAGGAGGACAGCATGAGATATGATAGATCTTCACCTCAAGCTACTACTCCCTCCCTGACTTTCAGCAGTGCTAATCCAACATGGTTGGAATCTCTGCCTGGCGCTGAACCACATGCTGTACTTTGCCATGAAACTCCTACATGTCTGTGCCAATACTGCAGTTTTCTTTCAGCTGAGTGCCCCTAAACTAAGGAGTTACTGGAGAAGCAGGTGAAACAGCATCCAAACACCCTGCTGTGATGAAACTGTGAGTCAAGGTCTGCTTCACATAGGGTGTAAAAAGAAAAGGCTTTCTGCCAGCCATGCCAGAGGTGAACATTACCCCATCTGAAAGTGTTAAGTAGCTAGAATAGAATAGAATATATTTCTAATATATTGTAATTTATAATATATAATTATATATTATATATTTAAACATAATTTTACACATTTCAAATTTTAAAATATTACTGTGAGTGCTTTTTGCAATATTGGATGTATAAAAACTACAAAGGCTTCATGGTTCTGAATGTTTCTGAGGTAAGGGGGACTTTTAAGGCAGTTGACAGTGGGCTAAGCTTATCCTGAGAGCAATTTCTGCTGTGTGGAGACAGAATTACACTGGTGCTCAGACACTTTTGAAAAATACCACATAGGCGAGGGATTTTCTGAGGGTGGAGAGGCACCGGCACAGGTTGCCTAGCATTGCACATCTTTGGAAGTGTTCAAGGCCAGGCTGGATGGGGCTTTGATCAATACGGTCTAGCGGAAGGTGTCCCTGCCCATGGCACGGATGTCGAAAACAAATGATCTTCAAGGTCCCTTCTAACCCAAACCATTCTGTGATTCTGTTATTCTAAGCATTTAAAACATGTATTCTGAGTTGCAGGTGTTGGACTTCAGCAGCCTATTCATGTAATCCTGCTTATGCTGGAAACAACAAGGAAAAAAGTTTCTTTAAAAAAAATATTTTACTGCTTGATGAGAACAGAATTAGGTAGTTGTTAGCAAAAGCTAAAATAGCTCAGAGTTGGGAGAATCTACCATTTGTGCTACTGCTAAAGACTATCTACTGAAGCAATGTGAACAGTTACTCTAGGGACAATTTTATGTGTTTTTTCTTTACAGCAAAGGTTTTTATAAACGGAGAAACAAGCAGAGTTGCATTCCCAGGTCAACTGCTGTTCTTACACAAGCAAAATATATATTTAATTGCTTGCACCAAGAAGTGTTTGCATACTGTAATTGGAATATCTTGCTGCAAAACCGTTTTCAATATATATATGAATATTTTAAATGACAGTCATCAGACCTCTAGCTGGTGTAAATTGTCAGAACCTCTTTGAATTCAAAGTAGCTACAGCAATTTTTAGCAGCAGTGGGTCTGCCATTAATTGGAACTCCTGCTGATCCTCAGGGTGTCAGTTTGGCTCATATTTGTTTACAAAGCTTGGCTCAAGTAACTAAACTGTATACTTAGGATATACACAGAAGCTGTAAATAGCCTCTGCCCCTGGAAATTAAGCATCTTATTTGGATGGCTAAATGAAGAGCCCTGTACTTATCTTAATTAGCTGCAATTAAAAAGTATTTGAGTGCTGTCTTAAATTTACCATCTCTAAATAAATAACAATATATAAATATTCTTGTAAAAATACTTTATGATTATTTTTTGTAGACCATTTTGATATATTTTTCTGTAAGAGGTGTTTTTAATGCAAATGGACAAGAGATTTTAAAGTAATGTTTTTAAATTATATCAGCTTCTAATGCAGCACTGCCCAGAACTTTTTTGCAATACTTTGGCTTTCTACAGGTCAATTGATTCCTCATGGGTATGTGAATTTGGCAAGATGAAATTCAAGAGGCATCCACTGTCCTGGTGGGCCTCAGCTGGGCCTGAGCATTCTGCTGAGATGGCTGATCATGTCCTTTCTTTGATAAGCACAAATACAGAAATGGAAGAGCTTAGCAGGAAAGCCTGAGAGACTCATTGCTGAAGAGCTAGTATTGTGAAGACTGACAACATGAACACTAGTAGTTCTGTATTTAATATAAATGCTGGGCAAGCTATAAGAGCTAGTGCCAAGGACACCATCAGCTACATGTGAAAATGTTTTGATGTGTGCTGTTCTTCGGTATTTGAATGCAGGTTTTTTTCATACAAGTAACATTATAGCATGCAAACCTTTATAAATTCCAGTACAAATATTATCCCTGTAAGCCCTCGAATGTGTTTAAACATACATTATTTCAAAGTTCATACTTTGTCAATTAAGTTATTTTTCTTGTAAAAATACTCTTGCTTGTAAAAATACTCTCTTTTTTAATATTTACATTATTGATCCTTCAAGCCTTCTGAGTATACAGTGATGTAAGCTTTGGCTACATCTTCCTCGTTAACAGAGTGCTTGTTTCTCTCCTAATTTATCAAACATATTCAGCCAGTGCCGTGCAGCTTTACACTTAATTTCTCTTGATGAATTGTCAAACACGCTTAAACTGCTCTATATTTGTGTCGTGTTACAATCTGCCATTCATGCTTTTCAAAACAAGGATAAAATAAACAGCTCAGAAGAAGGGCAGTATTTAATTTTTTGCTTGGTAAGGTTGCATTTTAATTTTTCCTGTTAAAAATCATTTGAATGGATGATATATACAAGCTGTAAAAATGCACCCACTTGTGTTTCACTAAGTGCATTTGAGACAGATCTGCAGCTGTATCCAGGAAGCTGTAGGCTGGGGGGCAAGGGAAGGCCCCTGGCAGCTGTGGCCTCCCCATCCCAAGCCACCTGGGCTGGATAAGATTAGATCATGAGAGAATAACTGCAGTTCACATCACTGAAATAAGGTCACTGAACGTGGCTTCACCGAGCTCTCTCTCTGCCTTGTCCTGAGGGAGGATGCCCTCCAGCCTGCATGAGGAGTGCCCAGGGGCTGGTCTGCATGATGGCTGCATCAGCAGGTAGCTGCAGGGAGGGATGTCCAAAGTGCAAGGAAGAAAATGAGCTTTGAGTTGCTTGAAACTCGTTATCAGTTACCAGCACTGGCTTCTATCACTGGCTGTGGTATTATGGTCTTGGAAAAGCTTGTTCCTTCAAGGAACTTCTCCTGCTGATGCACCACCACATCTGTGGCATAACTTCCCATTGTGCTGTAGTTATCCCCACTTCTTTCTAGGCACTAGTTAAATAGAAGTGCATATACAACAAACCTACGTGACAATTTAGTCATGTATTTTACCATAATAGAAGGGAAATCTCTGTATTTTGCCTGTTGGTCCATACCTCATATATGGCCCATGTAAGGAGCTTTGATCATTTAACATTCAGGTAGTCTTTGTCTGAAGTTTGTTTATATTCAGAGAACCTGAAGTTAATCAGAGATAGCATCCCTCTGCACCATGTGACTTCTAAGTGACTGATTTCTGAGGCTTTGAAATCCCATGTGGGAGGGATTTGTGAGAAGCCTTTTAGAGGGCTGGGGTCTCTGCTCAGTTTCTGCCTCAACAGCTGCAGTGGAGGCACCACTGGTTTTAGGACGATGAGTAGTGCAATGTGGCTGCAGTTTAAACAAAGCTGTCTCTGTGTATGTAGAGTCTCATTAGTGAGTCATGTTATTTTTCACATCTTGCTCGTTCATTACTGTAAGTGAACAACATCCCCAACACTAAGCAGTGGAAACAACAGTGCCACCATCTGTAAAGAGAAAATCAGAATTGCACTAAGAATCTACCCAAGATGCAGGAAAGTATTTTTGCTATCTAACATACCCATTACTCAGAATTTATGAGACTAAGTTCAGGAAAGGGATTCAGAAAAATGTCAAAGCTGTTTAAATAGCTAAGACATTTAAGTTTTCCTGGCAAAACTCTATTGGCTGCCTAAAATACTGTTATTAAATGTTTACAACCGAGATCCTGCCCTTGTAATGAGTACGTAGGGACCTGTCTGTGTCTTTATCCCATTTAGTATTCAAAAATGGATATGCTGAGACCTTATTTCATGGAAGAGGAGGTCTCCTTAGCTATGTGTGCTCAAGCCAAGGCTGAGTCCCTGGAATTGCATGTAGGATGAGGCTGAACAGTGCAGATGGGTGGAGCTTTCCACCCATCCTATGAACCACTGTGCATCCAGGGATTTTGGATCTAAATGACTTAAACAAAAAGCAGCAGCAGCTGAGACTGTGGACACATATTCAAGTCTAATCAGACTAGACAGAGACTTTTCTATCTGTTATTTGTGTTCAGGCTCTGGGCATTAGGCTGTTGAAAACAGGCATAACTTACTGTGCAGAATACATTTCATGTTTTAGTTTCTGGTTTCTAAGAAAAGCAGAGTTGCTGTGCTGAAATAGATGTTGAAAGTGTTGCATTAGGCAAAATTTGGTGCCCCTTTTTGTGATGTTCCTCTGTGGCTGTCTCAGATTTCCAGCAGTGCTTGTGATGTTGGCTGCAGTGGTCCCTAGGCTGGACCTCTGTCTCATTCTCTCATGGTGCAGGGACCTTTGTGTCTGTCAGCCTTGGAAATGCCCCTCCTGTGGTTGAACATGTATATGAGCTGAGTTCCAGGGTGTTGTATGCCATAACATTCAGGTGATTTGTTGCTTGCCCGCCTGTCTGCTTCTTATGGATTGAAGTCCCAGGTGGGTCAGCTGTTAAGCATTGCTGTGACCCAAACTCACTGGAAGTCAAAGCAGACCTCTCTGCCAGCTTCCCTGGGCTTTGGGTAAGTGCCTTGATGCAGTTCTTTTGGGTAACAAATGAGGTATCCCTGTTTGGAATCACTGATGTTGCTTTGCAAGGGACTGGGTAGTCACACTGTCATCTGTCTGTGCAGTTTTATCTTTTGATACCTGTGGAAGGCATATCTGCAGTTGGCACAGGTAGGCTCAAAAAAAAAAAAAAGGTGATACTAAATGTTCTAAATGGCTTGCTACTATTTATTTATGGGGAGATGGACAGTAATTTAAAATAATAATGATTTAATTCTCATCGTGTTTTTCATACTGTAATTCTAAAGGTGGCTTAAAAACAGCTGTGATCCACACATTGAAATCACTGTCCATGCACCCAGGTACTTGTAAAGTGAGGTATCATGTAACACAAGGGCTGCAGTTTTGTCTGAACTGGCTTGACTATTGCATACAAGGACTCTGTTTTCTTCTAAACAATGGAAAAGACAGGACTGTGCAGTAACACCAAGGACTAAGAGTCAAATAATAAAGCACTTGCGTGCTTTTTACTGCTAAACTCTGACTCTTGCAAAGACTTCAGTTCCTTTATTGAGAACACATTGTTCTTCAGCAAGAGTTTTGAGTAAGTGTGGTATTTAGGATATAGTCCTATTTTTTAAAATGAAAGAAAAGTTTCTGCCACGGATGCTCAAGTTTCAAAATGGTTTTTTCCGTGCCACAGTGAAGCACTTGCTAGGATGAGTATGGGTGGTCTAGCCTGGCTCTGGGGTCTCAGGATATAATTTTCAATGCAGTCACCGTTGCACATTTTAGACTCTCAGTTATAACATATCTGTGGGAGGTACAGCAGTGTTGAGCAAAGGTTCTCTGTGTTTTGCTGACCAGAAGGAAATTATTTATTTCCACATGTGGAGGTGGACATGGATAACAAAGCAACAGAGAAAGCAGTGTGAAACTAACCTGGTTTTACATGGCCTACTAGACATGATGAGGACAATAATGTGTTACATTTATAAACAATAATTTAATTTCAGAGCGATGATTGCAGCTTAAATCCACATTTACTTCTTCATCCTTTTTATTTCCGTTTCTCTATTGTGCTGTGAAACTGTCTATGGATATGGCTAATAACCCAGCTAAATAACCCTCTCATCAATGGGTTTCATTTATTTATTTATTGCTCTAGTATTACTATCAACCAGCTGCAACTTCTCTAAATGACTGTGGGAAAATTTTCCTTGATAATCTTTAATGCTTTCAAAGACAAATTTGAACATCTGGCAAATGAGAAAGCTCTTTACCTTCAACATGAAAATTAAACATTAAACTTATATTAGTTGTCAAAAAAAATCATCTACTTGTTTTTTAATTCATCTTAGAACATACAGATGAAAGCTCTAAGTAGACATTAACTTGAAAAGCTTGAAAAAAGAAGTTGTAAATTATCAGATACGATCTTCACCCAAGGTAAAGATCGAAAAGAAAAAACTCTCTAAGGATTTTAGAATAAAGATTTTGTCTAATTTGGTGAGCTTTAATGTTCACACTTGAGAGACTAAAGCTTAGAGGAAATAGTATGAAGATGCTTTGACAGATAGACAGATTGATAGGGCTTCCCATCTACTGTAAAATCAGACTGAGAGTAAGTGGCCTGTTGAATTGAGAGTTAGTGATATTCCTTGAGATACATTTCATTTTTCATGGCAGTGATCACTCCTGCCTGCATCTGTAACACTGTCAAAACAGCTGTTTACATTATTGCTACCCAGTGTGACAATTTGACATAGCAGCACTAAATTAGACCTTAGTTTGGATCCTGTTGAAGGGAGAAGTAGTTTTGACATTGACTGTGTAGACAGCAGGCTACAGACATATATCTAAACCATTTTCAGAATAAATTATGTAGCTCAGCATCAAAGAAATAGCATTTCTAGGATCATCTTTCATCTGTGGCTCCATCCCAATGTCCTTAGAAAGGTAAATTTTATGTTTAGTAAACTGCAATTCTGTCTGTTAAGTGGTAAGGCTGACTACACAGTTACCTTTCTGAATGGGGCAAATAGACCAAAAGCACAGGCTTTGTAATTAAAATCTGAGTATGAACAATCTGTAGTAAATATGACTGGTTCAAAAGCAATTGCTTCCGAGAACAAAATGGACAAATGAACAATTTCATTCCAGTTTCGCAATTGCTTCTCTCCTTCTGGAGTGTGAACCCTGATTAGAGCACTTATACAAAATCACATTTGTCAGCCTGGTTGCTAAATTCCCCTTAAAAATTTATCCACAAAGAGTAGTCTGTTATCACTCCCACTATAAACTACAAATCTCGTTTTCACTTTTAGGGATAGACAAGCCATTACTTTGTCTATATTGAAAATCTCATATAAATCTAATGACACTGAAGCTAGGTAAAGTCAAATCTACATACAAGCAGTTTCCAAACTTCATGACTAGCCAGCAGAGAACTATCTTGCTTCCAGCAGGAGCTATATGAAAATCTGTTACCAGAAGACAGTCCTGAAGCTGACATTTGTCCCACACATGGCCCAATGTAGTAAGGAACACTCCATAAGCTGTGAAGTACCATTGTCTGTACCTGTTTTCCGGAAAGGCATCTCACCTAATAAGTGTGAGAAAAATTTCCTTTCTAAGTCCGGAAGGGACCCCCAGGGACTAGAATCCAGTCATCTCTGAAGAGGATGAATCACAGGCCCCAGTGTCTTCTGGTGCCATATGATCTGATGGAGCCCCACCACCAGAGAATCTCTTTTCCCAGCCCTTGTCTGAGTGCTTTGGAGGTGTTGCATCCTCGCATTATTGTTGAGATGACAATGCCATTGATGTAGTTCTTCTCAACTCCCACTCAGACCTGATAGATAGATCTTGACAGCATTTGGAGAGAGAAACTCCATCTTTCTCAACCACATATCATCCTTGAAGAGCAGTGAAGCTACTGACACCTCACAGATCATTTGGATATGCATGGTACCACTGCTCCATGTGCACCTGCAGATCCACAAGCAAGCCTGGGCAGACACCCATCAGAAAGAGTGCCCGTGTCTGATAGGCATGGGTGTGCTAGGGATCTCTGGATATTATAATAGGATGATAAAATGTTATTATGAATTATGAATAAATATTGATGTAACTGTGTACCTATAGGATACATGATTGTTGAGGGTCTTAGGAAGTTGTACACTTAAACACAGATAGGAAGTTGTACACTTAAACAAGGGCAAAGTTTCATCTGGAAGTCATGAAAGCTGCATAAATACCTTGGCAGATTATTTATCAACTTGTTTTAAAATATTACAAAGTGACTGTAGTACCTAACATACATCCAGATGCCATACGTTTGGGTTTGTATAGTGATCTATACTGTCTACCCTCTGCTATCCAGTCCTAATGCTCTCCGGACATCTAAAGGAAAACCTCTGACCATGCACAGAAGCAAATGCATCCTGGGACCAGCTATGTCCTAGTTCTTGGCTGAGTTTCAGACCACTCCCAGCAGCCTTGAGTTCATATAGAAGCAGTGATCCTGTGCTATAGCCTTCATGTCAGCAACACTCCTCTGCCTGTGCGGATCCAAAGTCTCTCTCAAGTATTTCTCTCATCTGAAAAAAGAGTATTTAAGGACACCAGGCTCACAGAACCCCTTTCAGTCTGTTGTGCCCATGCCACTGTGTTACTGGCAAAGCTGGATTTGTCTTCCATCCAGTGGTAGCATAAACTCTTCAGGGAAAAGTCCTCAAGATGTCCTTCTTGTATCTCAGCACCCAGCTAATTGGCTGGCTTTGTTCTTCCCAGTGCTTGAGCTTGGAGTGTTTGGCTCCACTGATCACAGGTTTCCCCAGCAAGGATGCCCTCCACCGCCACCTTCCTCATCCATACCGCAGATGCCCTTTGCATTAGGAGACAGGGTGCTCTCCCAGAATAGCAAGGCAGTCCCCAGAGTCATGGCACTAAGCTAGACTCCAGGTCTTGTATTTCAGCTAATTCTATACTATGCAAAGGGATCAGGACTCTAGAGCCTGCAACCCAAATGTACAGATGTGCCTATAGCAGAGGATGGAGCTTCAGACAGACAGGACTCTTGACACCTTTTCCAGTGCTGTCTATTGACTGGCTCTAGACAGCATCTTAGTGTGTGAGCTGTTAGCGCTCCTCTTCAGCTCTCCTTTATACTACCTCTTTCTGGAGCCTTGTCCCATAACTTGTGTGCATCAGTCTGGAGTGCTGCATGTCAAAACTGTATGTGACACAGTGACTAGCAGTGTCTAGCACAGGCAGTCTGGATCTTGCCTCTTAAGTACATGGGGATGCATTTTCCCATCTGCTTGAAAAACCAGTCTAGGCCCATACAGAAAATATTTGAAATATAGATTAAAATAAATCTGTGTAAATCAGTTATAATTCCAGGCAGAGTTTTATCATCATTTTGCAAAAATAGTTTGGGTTGGTTGATAGAATTTTCCTGTTAAAATCCAAGCCATTTTGAAAATCATTTCTACACTGGAAACACATTTTTCACATTTGGAAGTAACTGCAATTGCTTGTGCTGCCAAGGGCTTTGAAATATGGAAATGAGAGGTTTATTTAGTGTGTGGATCAAGCTTATAAACAGCTTAAGTCCTCATTCCTTCTAACATCTTAACAGCTGTGCAGTTTCTTACAAAATATGTTTTATCGTTTCAAGAAATGCTGTTAACCTCGCAGTTTTAAAACTGAATGAACAAGGCCTCTTGGACAAATTGAAAAACAAATGGTGGTACGACAAAGGAGAATGTGGCAGCGGGGGAGGTGACTCCAAGGTTAGCCTCAATGTCACCAAAAGCGGGTAAACAGTATGTAAAGTAATTGGTGCATCTGCTGGGGTTTTACCTGCAACAAAACAGCTTCACCAGTAGCACAGCTCTGCTGGTACCTGCAGTTGAAATCGAGGTGTATGCAATTACTGTCAAAGCAAAAATATTTGCTTTTGTTTAGGCACCCCGAAGGGAACTCATAAACTGTCTCTGGGGTGAAATGTATCATCAGTTTTCAGAAACCTGCATCTTCTGAAATGATGGTGAGCCTTTTCCAAGCTTGCTCTTGTGAACAATCAGTTTGATACCTTCAGGAGCTTGCTCACCAGCTCAGACTTTTTTCCTACAGTATGGTACTACCCAAAATATTTTTAGTGACAATAGAGGAAAAGGCTGAAAATCAGTGTGACTACCTCTGAGGAATAATTTAATGTATGGTCCAGGCTAAGGGATCCATTATTGATTCAAACAATACTAGTACAAATTACAATTTTCATGAGTATCCAAGATACAAAGACAAATTGCAGATAAATTATCTTCATGCTGAGATTTCCTGATATTTTTTTTAGCAAACTGAAATCCATGGTGGTTCCCTAGGCATAATTTATCAGAATTTATCAGACAGGAATTTTAGGCTGCATGTTAGCCTGAGGTGTTGACAGCGTTTTATTCTTTCTGCATTCCCATATCTTGCATATGGGTCAGTACCAGTACTTCCTTACCTCCTCACAGCCTTGTTTGAGAAACTGCCTGGTGCTGAAAAGAAGCAAAAACATGGAAGATGGTGAAGTGGGGGAGAATGAAGATACCAAAAGTACCCTTCCATGCCAGGCAGCATGTAATAATATTTATTTATGTGCTTGTGTGTGAACAATACATGAGAAAATGCTGCACAGGTAACTGTGCAGGCACAGAGCTAGTCAGATATAGATAATTAAATTCGACTGACTTGTCATACACTGTTTATGTGGCTTTCTTTACAGTTGCCTACATATATTTTTTTCTATTTTCTCTCCTTCTTTAGTCCTCCTGCTCTTTCATTCTGTTTCCTGGCCTCAGGGACCATCCCTTGGGCTGTTCTGCACTCACCCAGAACTGGTCTCCTAATCCTCTTCACTTTGCCTTCAATCCCTGCTTTACCTATTTTCCCCCACACCGCTTGCCAGCAGTCACAGTTTCAAAAATGGTCTCTATTTTCTCTTCCAAAGTGCTTGGATATATTAGACCTGATAGCACTTCTACTAAGAAAGACACCAACTTCTAATAAGAAAGTTGATAAATGAACCATAGCTCTCCCACATTGCTACTATCAAATGTTCCACCCAAACCTGTATTTTTGCATTATTGGGGGAGGGGTATTTATTTTTTAAAAACGTCACAGGCAGGGAATTCAATCATTAAAATGTCTCCATTTTCTTAGAATACACTCCTCACAAACCTGCTGTGGTTGCAAATTGAGATAAAGGCTAGGTGGCAGACTAAGGATGTTTTTAACTTACTTTCCCTGATTACTAGTCACAGGTGCTTTGAGTCATAAGGCAGGGAAAAGGGAAGCAGCTCATGGTAGAAGGACAGGCAGGGTTTCATAAGGGAAATGTCTAAAAGTGCTGAAGGAGCAAGTTTGGTGTGATGGCAAGTGACAAAAAAAGGAGTGGGGAGAAAAAAGTAGAAAAGGAAGGCAAGAAGTGCAGTCCATGGAGAAAAAGGGGGAACCCATGAATGCAGGAGGGAGGAAGGAATACATTACCAGTGGAAATAAACAATAGGTGACACAGATAATTCAGGATACAATAGAAAATGTGGTGAGCAAGACAGCATTAGCAAAGGATGGAGAACATGACAGAGCTCAACCTGTGGTTCTAGGACTATGTACAGCCTGCCATGAGCATTCAGCTGACCTCAGGCCTGTTTCCTGCCACACTTTTTCTCAGACACAGTTGAGTGAGTAGGCAGTACTAGTGCTCCTGGGAAGCTCCAGGTCTATCCTGTGCCTGCACTGCCCACGTTTGGTAGAACCAGGCACATCATGCAGATGAGTAGGCATTACTATTCTTCTCAAATTCTGCATTGCAGCAGCATCTGATCTTGGGCTATAAACAGTCTGATTCTCTGAAGTGTTAGTTAGCCATTTATCATCTATAAAATCAATTTTCTTGTCCAGGAACAGTCTTGATCAATAGAAGTCAATAAGATGCTTTCTATTGAAATACTGGAGTTCTAAGTATTTTTATTTTTTTCTGCTAGAAAATGGTTGTTAGTGAAATAACCAGGACACTATGCACTGTTGTTAAAAACCTGACAGCTACTAATAAGTTCTAAACTAAGTTCTTAAGCATCTGTAGCTAGTATGTCTTTTCACTGTATAAATTGAAAAAGAATGGACCCTGAGCTTGGTTAGCAGCTCCAGTCCAAATTACAGGGCTTCCTGCTATCATGAAAAAATAAGAACATCCTCTTCTCTTGAAAGAAATACAGGACTTGAGGCTTGACTGATAACTGTGCTGCTACTATCTGAGATTCACAAGTCAGAATATGAGAGTCTAAACCCAGAATAACCCTTCATAATGGTAAAGAGGACTACAGAAATGAGGGAGTTTATTGGAACCTCAGCAGTTTTCCAAAGGTTTGTATTCCTCTGTAAAACAAGATTTCTCCTACCTCCATTCTGTGCTCTTAAAAGGTCATCTCTAGCCTCCACTATTACTGTTCCCTTTAAGGGACAATCTTCCAAAATTCAGAAAGACAGTTCAGAGAGCTGCTCTGTGTGAACAACCTGTGTTTTAGTGACCTCATTAATTAGCTCATGGTTGAAGATAAAACTGAGGTCCCCAAGTCATTTGAGTACTTTTGAAAGTATTATCTCAGATCCTAACTGTATGCCATCATCATTTCATGTGGTGCATGGGAAGGTACTGAAGCACAGTTTTCACCACGCTGCTTCACTGTTTTTATAAAAGTGTGAGTGGAAGGAAGCTGTGCTGATGAAGATCTTCTCCATTCGCTGCTGGCAGCCCTCAGGAGAACACAGGAGACCTTCTTTTTAATTTCAGTACATGAGATTGACCTTACACTTACTTAATGGCTCAGCCATTAAGTGGGTAATGAAAATGCTTCTAAAGCATAATCATGATTGCTTTTAAAAATCTCTGTCTGCTAGAATTCTGTATTGGTTTCACAATCACTCAGTATTGTGATTTAAATGCTATAACTGTCCATTTGTTGTCCTGAACACAGCTAGCTCACAACTCATTAATGCCATTTTAAAGCACTGTGATTTTGCTGATATTGTTGGCTCAAGATCCAGCCTGAGGCTCTTAAAAAACAGCCCTTCCAATAGCAAGTGATTGATGACAGGAAACAAGGAAATGAGTAAGAAGCCAAGAGAGAAGATAGAAAGGCTGAGAACATGATGAAAAGGTAGAAAATGAGTGTCCTTTTGCCTAGGCTGGGCTGTGCCAACACCTGCTTCAGCACATGGGTGAAGAACAAGGTCTCT
>VWZD01009182.1:178188-203850 GCA_013396695.1 Sakesphorus luctuosus
AAAAACTCAGTCTGGATCTTTTAAATTATCAGCAATGCCTGCCACAAGTACAATTACTGGTTTTTGTAAAGATCAAGCAGAGTCTTGTCTGATATAAATGGATTTCTGGATTCCAAGCCTTCTGAAATTTTACATAAATGCAATTTCGTATCAGCGCTGAAATGTCCCCTAAAGAGAGCTAGACATGTCATTGCTTAATTCTCCACTTAATGGAAGCAATGCTTTGCAGTACACAAGCAATGACATCCTGATATATTGGCAATATACTTACAATATTTTTTATGCTGACCAGGAAAACTAGTTGCTGCAAATATATTTTATAGATCCAGATAGGTCAAACTTTGGGAAAGTATGTAAACAACTGTCAATAAATTTCAGTTAAACATTGTTATTTATTTCTGTTTCCAATGTTTTAATGTGTAGCTTGTGCTCCTGGGGATCTGTTTTCCAGGGTTAACTGTATCACTTCTGTTTTCCCAGGACAAGACGAGTGCCTTGAGTCTCAGCAACGTTGCTGGAGTCTTCTACATTCTGGTTGGAGGCTTGGGCTTGGCAATGCTGGTGGCTTTGATAGAGTTCTGTTACAAGTCCAGGGCAGAGGCGAAACGAATGAAGGTGGCAAAGAGTGCACAGACTTTTAACCCAACTTCCTCGCAGAATACCCAGAATTTAGCAACCTATAGAGAAGGTTACAACGTATATGGAACCGAAAGTATTAAAATTTAGGGGTAGGACTTAGGGCCTACTACAGCAAGTGGGTGATGCATCTTGTAACGCAGTGTTGTGACATGTCTGTCTAGTGGTGCTTGCTTCTGAACAGAGCTTTATATTTTGGAAAACTTCAGTTCAAAGTGGTTCAGTTCTTTTGGCTGCAGATGTACAGTATATTATTCTATGTTGCTAATAGACATCTGCATTGCAAGGAATTTTTAACATGAAAAATACATTTTGAACAGCTCAAAGTTGTCAAATCACTTGGGAGATGACAACTAATTGAAATCAGAAAGCATTAATCCAGAGGGCCAGTGTTTAAGTGAATGATTTGGCAGTCTGTGTTGCTAAAGGTTTGCACTCTACTAGTGACAAATTGCAGCAAGCCTGTATTATTCGATGTTGGCCCTATCTGGAACTTCATTATAATCAAGATTTAGGATAGGCAATGTCACTGAACCATAGATAACCTAATGGAAGAAAAGGCACTGTTACAAGAAGTCTAAATGTTGTTTTACCTTCTCTCCCTCCTCCCCTCCATGTTCCTTTATCCTCCCTTTGATACATGTTTTATGCTAATTGTGTGGCTTTTTTTTTCCACAATATTCTGCTTCAGGTCAATCTTTGCCCACTATAATAGTCACGAAGAGACATTAACCAGTGGATAGACCTTGATTATTGTCCTTAGCTTTCAGTAACCTTACCTTGGTCAAGACTAGTACATTTTAGATATTCCCACAGTGATTTCAGAGGCTGAACCACTGATGGTGCTGAGCCGCATCCTCCATAGCTCTCCCGAGTAGGGTTTACTAATGTACTTGCTCTCATCCTTACAGTGAGTATCTTGCCAACTAATCATTAGACAAATCAACTCTCTGACCTTTGGAAATGGCACATAGCAGCAAATTGAGCTTCTAAATATAACTTTTACATAGCTCAAAGCTATGGGCTGCTTTATTAGTGAGCGTGCAGCTAGGACCCTACCCTGTCATGCTGTCTTGAGCTCCCTTGCCCTTGCAAATAGCAAGCCACATATCTCCTCTGTTAACAAAAATCTTGAGCTACATTTTCCTGAAATCACTGAGCCATCCCTGTAATGGAAGTAAGAAACACAGATTTAGGGAAACAAGATAAGGAATATAACACTTATGTTGCTACCTAGAAAAAGAAATGTAGGAAACAACTGGAACTACAATTATTATTTTTTATTTATTATTTATATAGCGCTGGAGTACACGGCGCTGTACAATAGGCGAAGTGTGCCAAACACATAACAGGTCCCTGTCCCGAGGAGCTTACAGCCTAAAGGCACAGCCGGTACAATACCGAACCATACAGTACAGAGCAAACACAGAGTGAGCAGAGAATGGTGTTTGAGCATGATAGCTGGAGCGCTGCGAGGAATAGGTGGGTTCTCACGGGGCGAGGGAGGGGGCTTGGTGTATGCTGGCTGGGAATTTTTCCCGAACATGCTGTCGCTGTGTAGTTTTCTTTTGCTCCCTGTTGTAGAAGTCATGATCCCGGATATATTGTAAGTGTAACAGAGCTGCCTAATTTACCCCCTGTTAAAAAAAAAAAAAAAAAAAAAAGAAAAAAAGAAAAAAAGTGGTAGCTGCGCACTTTGTGCCCTACAGAAAATGTGAGGCATAGTACGTGTCAAGGAGAGTCCAAGGGTATAGGCCAGTGTTCATTACTGTGAATTGGGAGTCAGGACTTCCAGATGCTAATATTAATCTCCCAAGTTCACTCCCTACTGTCAGTAGTAAGGGGCTTAAATAGAAGTAATCCTGTGCAAAATGCAAATGAAGAGTGCGTTTTCCTTTAAATTGTTTAGTGATGTGCTCATAACTGACAGTGTCCCCAGGCTGGTATAAAAGTAAGAGTCCTGGAAAAAGGAATCCTTATCAAGTTTGCAGAGTGCAATGCATTCAAAACATAATCTTAAAGAATGCAAACAAAATAATTGAGCTTTCATTCAAACACTGACCTGACTCAAACTGTCTGAACACACTAAACATGGCTTGACAATGCCCACAGTTCCACACAGCTCTGTGATTCCAGTGCAACAGACACTCTGAGTGTAGTTGTAGAATTTTTTTTAGCCATAGTGTTTTCTTGTGATAAAAAATTAGAGCTAACTGAGTTTTATTTTTTAAGGAAAGATTATAAGTATCTTTCTCTAAAGCTTGGAATTCTGTAGGACTTGTTGCAACACAGAGATGAATTCTTATAGGAAAAATACATTTTAAAAGATACAAAAAAAAGATATTAAAATGTTGCATTTTATTTTATAGAAAATTCATGTTTGGGTCAGTCAAATCTATTAGTCACTTAAAAATATTTTAGGGTGCAGACTTTTAATATTCACCTACAAATCACTAGGATTTTGAACAAATATTTACAGACTTCTGAGATTCTTTATTCTGCTTATTTGACATAGTATTTACCTGAGAAATTCCAAGTGAACTTCTTACAAAAATGCTATGCTCATATGTGGAAGACTGCCAAGGTCCAGTCATCCTCTCCCGGCCAAACAGGCAGCGCGTGGTACCTCTGTGCCACACTCTGCACAGGGTGACCATGCCATCTGTGCTAGTCAGAAAGCCCAGTTTAGCTGGCAGCAGTACAGAGCCCATAACGCTGGCTGTACATATTTCTGCACAAATATATCTGTCTTATGCATTTTGAAACCTTTAATATGTTTGTTTATCCAAGGACTAAAGAGATCTATTGAAACTAAGACTTGCTAATATGGAAAGATGCTTGGTGGTTCTAACCTGCATGGGTAACCAATGTGCTAACTGTTTAAGCTAACAACAAATAGTTTTAATGGTATATGTTTTAAACTAATATAAAATAGCTCAAATAACCCTCTTGACAATTAATATTCATTACCATGTGTTTTATTTTAGTTTCATCCAGTCAAACGTGCTTTACCTCAGGGAAATTCACCTGACTGTGAAGCAGAAGAAAATGAAAATGAAGGACTAGTCTGTATGTATAGACTGGTCTATACAATAAAGGACTAGTCTCTCTGTGTGGGTTAAAGACATTCAGAAGGAATGACAGGCAGTTGCATCTGCTGAAGGTGGGGAATAAGGTTTGCTTTAAGGAGGCAACAATCCCTTCCTCTTCACCTAGGAAGTAGTTTTCCATTTTTGTGTATCAGTAGTAAGCCCTTCATATACATGCTGAGAACAGTGTGGAGCCTAACATCCTTCTCTCCAGCTGTTCTGAGTTCTCTACCCCCAACCCACAGGCTTTTGAAGGGATTGTCCCAGTAGCCAGCCAGCCACCACCTCTGCCTCTCCATAGGCTTCTCGGTGGGCCATGAACCTCAGGAACCAGCTTCCAGCTCAGCTACCTTCTCTTGCTCTCCCATCCTATGCTATTGTCTATAATTAATGAACAAAATTAAAACTATAAAAATAACTACAAAAAAAAGGTGAAGTGCTACAGGATGGCTCAGTAAATGTGTAGTGCACTTATTTTGACTGGTGTATTTCCAATTTCATAGTCAGGATAGAAAAATCCATTGAAAGTTCCTCTTAGATATTTGTGCCAAAGACACCTCCATGTCACACAGGTAACTAGAGGAGTGTGAACAGCAAAAGAACCCACCCAGGCTAGGACATTTGTATTACACGGACTGAGGATATTAATTTCCTAAAATCCCATTTCCCATTAGGAACAAGGCAGTCAATGTTTTCACATGATTAATTCCACAACTAATTTAATGAAAACTAATGACAAATTTGAAAATACATTATCACTATTAACTGCATACAGTTACTGCTAAGAGACTCGCAATTTGGGTAATATTCACAGTAAATATTGAGACTTTTCCCTCTCATCCCAGCCACTCCTGAAACTGTCTGCAGGCAGTCCATAAATCTGAAATTGTAGCAGCGCAGTTAAGGAGAGTATTACCCTGGCTTGTTACCTATTGAGTAGTTAAAAATACAAAGCAACAGCTTACCTGTTACTTGGCTTTATGGCACAGTCCCAAGTGTAAGTTTGACCTGGTCCTCCTGGCTTTATAATTGTCTGAGTTGTTTCTGTGGTGTGTTGCTGAGCTGTTGTTATCTCCTCCATGAGAGGAGAAGAGTTATTTTCTTGCAGCTTTTCTGCTCTTTTGTGGAAAGCTGCTGAGAAAGTGTTATTCTCATTTGAATTTCCCCCCCTTCTCCGGATCCTTTTTGTTGTCTTTCTGTCCTGAGTGTGTTGTCAATGGCTAGAAAGCTATATAGACTGATCTACTAAACCACGGTTATACACAACTTGTATATCCCATATAAATCTATGCTCTTGCTCTTCCCAGTGGCAAACTCTGGATGGCCATGAACAGATAGCTGATCAAAGCAGTAGTGAGACTCTGGTACATAATGATGACTTGCTGGGAAATTTAGCACATGTGGAGTAAGCTGTGCCTTTTCCACCCAAGTTTGCTTTCTAATCTGGTTTGCACTCAACCTTTTCCCCAAACTAAAACACCTTTGTTTTTTTTTTCTTGCCATTGACCAAAACATGTTCTGTGCACTTCTACAGTTACCAGTCCTCCACATCCCATTTGCAACAGGACTCTGGTTGTGCACTGTGTGGTCCTACACCACATTGCATTGTGTCTGTGCTTTGCAAATGCAGAGATTTTTATTTGCTGCTGGGAAGTAGTTGAAGATTTGGTACTGTATAGGCCCAGGTCCCCACTCCCTCATTACCTCTGCTGCACTTTTTGTATCTGGGTGTTGTTTTAGCCAAGGTATGTTTGGTAACAGTCCCTGTCACAAAGTACAGTGGCAGCAGGGAAACTTTTCAAAGGGTCACTTTGGATGTTGCAATTGACAATTACCAAAGCCAAGGTTTTTCAACATAAAGGGAATGCCATAATGCCCTCTGTAAGCTGAGGCCTTTTCCTGAATTCAGATACTTGTGAGGGCTGAAGTTTTTAGGGTAATTGATTTGGAAAGTTACTTTTATATCCAAACTGTTTGTGCCACAACAGTTACTATATTTTTGACAACTCTTTTTGAAGGAGCTGCTGACAGCAATGCAGTATTGGAGGGTGCATTTCCATAGAAGTGCATCAGAAGCAGTGGAAATGTTTGGGAGTTTTAAGGACTCTCCCTAACCCCTATACACACACACTCATATATTAAATTAACTTCACATATCAAACACTAGCTCAGGATTTCACTGCTACCTCAGAAGGAGAACCCGGGCTCAGAGGGATAAAGTTCTGATGCAAAGATCAGTATTAAAGCAAATAAAATGTTATTATGATGTTTGTCATCTCTTTGCTCCTGTTTGAATGCACCCTCCATCTCTGTTTTTTCCCAACTGATATTTCAGACTGCATCCCTCCACATCACGTACATGAGTTAGTTGGAGATAGATATATATATACACACACACATATATATATATGTATCTTCTGCTGACTAGAAATCAGATTTACCCACTAATATCTTAACATGGTTATCTTTGAAATCTCTTTAAATGTAGCATAGTTGGAGTGCCTGTTGTTCCAGGTGTCTTTGCTGCATTGTTTGACCTTAGACAACTCTCCTAATTTTAGTCATCTGAAAATCATTTACTATAAACTAGTCCTCTCGGCTTTTTTCTGTCCTCACATGAGAATGCTCTATTAGATTCAGTTACTGATTTTTGGATGGCTAAAGTTAAATAGTGCAAATATTTTAACAAATCTAGATTTTTTTTTTTGCTTGAGTAATTTAGTTCCTAAACAAGATATTTTATTCTGATTTACCTAAAAATAATGATTTCAAAGTAACAAAATAGTAAGCCTTATTGTGGGAAATTTACACAATGTAGAAAACTGTATTTTCTCTCAATAAATTGCATTGCCTTTGAAAGTTTCTACCCTCTCTAGTTGTAGGAAAATATATATATCTGAAAGAGATTTGAGGACAGTTCTCAGATTTTCTGATACTAAAAACATGCATTGTGAAAAGGTGCGATAATTTATTTAGATTTGATTTGACACCAAGGTAGCTGATCCAGATATTGCAATTTATAAACAATTTTCAGTAGTTCTATTTTATCGTGACATTCCTAGTTGAAGATCTAAACCTATAAACACCTATGCATGACTGTATTCACAGATGCTAATACTTTTAGGTTCATAACGATCTTTTCACTGTATATAAATATAGTTTGACACAGTTTAGATGAAGGTATTGCCTCTTCAGTTAATTTTATGGTCAAATTCAGATTTTATATTTAAATCAGTAACAATTTATTGTAATGATATTGACCCTCAGAATTGCTAGTCTTTTTTTCCCTAGTAGACTTAAATGCTATGTACTATTATTTATTATTATTACTATTTTTATATTTAATGTTAACATAAAAAAATGCAGATGTCTAGAACTTAATATTTTGGTGTTTGCTGTGTCCTGGTTGTTTGAAGGACAGAAACATTATAACACTTTCCTCTTTTCTGCTTTCCCTTCAAACCTAGCTTACCTTTTCTGAAGCCATAAGAAACAAAGCCAGATTATCCATCACAGGGAGTGTGGGAGAAAACGGACGCGTATTGACTCCTGACTGCCCGAAGGCCGTGCATACTGGAACTGCAATTAGACAAAGTTCAGGATTGGCTGTAATTGCATCGGACCTACCATAAAAACCAAAAAAATAATTGAGTGCCTTAATCAAACTGTGTTGGTGACTGATGGGAACACAGCACAGACTGTAACGACATGGGAGTGTCATTGATGAACTAATAATTTGGCTGAGAAAGGGAAGTACGTCCAAATGCGCCAGACATCATCAGCAACAATGTGTGCATGAGCTCAGCTCGGAAACCCAAACTCAGATTTTATATCAGGAAAATTCATAATTTAGTTTTGTTGGGGGGAGGGGGCTGGGAAGGGCGTATTAACAGCAACAAATTTCACTTGAGTGGACTTAAAACTAATAAGACTTGCCAATTTAGCGCATTAAACTGTGAAGAACATGCTCAGAAAGGACACCATTTTGGTCTTTGTCTTGACAAAGAGAGAAAAATAGCTATAGAAGTCAATGAACATGCTAACCTGTGTCTCCAGAACATCAATATATACAATGGAAGAATACTCAGCTGTTCAGCTGTAGAAATTAATCACTAAACTGTGATAAAAAAATAATAAATATGTAAATCCTGTGAAAAAAATAAAGAAATTATTTACATTTTCTTTGGAAAAAGAGGAATATTGAGACATGCTTGCTTTTTAACTGATGTAAATTCAGTAGAGGACAACACAATTCTTTTTTCTAACCATCTTAGGGAAAAATCATTGCAATAATTGATATAAAATGGCATCACTGTAATAAAATTCAGAGAAATTTTTTTTTATAAAATTGTTGGTCATCCTCTTGTTTGCTGTTACCTTCATTCCGTTCCATCATTCTGTGTTCCACAGATTTGCATCTGTCTAATACAAGAAACAAAATGATAAAATGTTTAGAGTATTCATCAGTCTGCAGTGTAGAATCAAAAGAGACTACGGGTCACTCATGTTACAGTTATTATTTATAATCTTGTTCTGTGTAAGAAACTGTGGTTTTTGTACCCACCAAAAAGAATAAAACAACAAATGTTCTTATAATATTGACAGAGCTTGAGTTGTTTTCTGATCATTAGGGATGTCCCCTGGAAAATAGAAAGAGGTGGTTCATTACTTAAAATAGGATGCAGAATCTTATCAGAGAAAGTCTGAGTTCCTGCACATTTTTGACATGCTTTTAAGTCTAGAGGGAAGAGGGAAGAGGGACCTGGAAGCAGCCCAAGTATTGTTCACTAGGTATTTTAGTACTAGTTGCTAAAACCCTTTCTGAGATGTTAGGGAACCATTTAGTAATAGCATTTATCCTATGGGTAGGTTAAGGGACAAGATGCCAGGGAGCAAGAAAGTATAGATGATAGTCCTTCAGACTGATGTGATAGATAACACCTGCTTGGTACTCAGCAACCTCGGTTTTCATCATCCAGCCTATCAATGGCACTCCAGGGAAAGACTAGCAGCCACGATTTGAAAAAAAAGTCAAATGTTAACAGAAGCAGGCATGCCTGTAGATGGAAAGTTGCAGTAGGTCTGATTTCTGATGGTCATTCTCCTTGGCCACACTAAATCTGGCAGTGGTGTCCAAATCCAGAGTATTGCCACCAGCACAACAACCTCATGCCAGAGCCCAGACCACAAATCAGATCAAACTTAGATTAATCATAGCCTTAAATGCTCTTGTGATTTTGCCAGGCCTAGGAGGAGTCATGTTTCAATGGCCTTCATTTCACCAAAGCCTTGTACTAGTGCTTCTTTCAGCCACCAGAGCTCTCATGAAGCAGAGTGTAGGCGCTGAATGGATCCTAACACTTCCCAATAATGACCAACTCTCAACAGCTGCCACAAAGGATGACCAAAGGCCCTACTGAGGTGATACTCTTTCTATGCGATATAGACAGTTACAAAGTAGAAAAGCAAGTGCTGGTTTCAGTTGAGATATCAACAATATAAATACAAATTTCTTGCCTCAAATACTCCAGAGACTCTATAGTTACTGGGCGGAAATAACCAATGAGAGTGAACAACTTAAACTAGACCTTAAAACATAAGGCGGCTGAATCACAGCAGGGAGAGACTAGATACTTCCACTAACCTTAGTATAGGCTGAGGGCAACCTGTTCTTACACAGAGCTTGACAATGCAGGCAAACGTGAAAATAAGATGATGCTTACCCCTAAGACACAATGCCTACAATGTGTGCAAGGGTCCTGGAGAAAAAGACATATAACACTACAGTGAATCACTGTGACTAAACTTACTTTACATCTGTGTTTTATGAGCATGTTTAGCACTTTCATGAATCACTGTGAACTGTTTTGTGTTTCTTTGACTGGATAGATGAGTTGTCTGGTGTTTTGTCTTGTTTGAGCAAACCTGGAAGTCCCCTCTTAGACTTCTTTTTACAGATAAATTTAAAAAACAGCTTCTAGGTGAATTGGTTTGGGGGTTTGGATTTGGGGTTTAGTGGGGGGGGTGGTTGGCTTTTTTAGGGGAAAAAATAGTGTTTGCCTCAATTTTTCATAAAGTAACAGAGGCTGAACAGATTGAGAGACTGAATATGAGGAATGTTGTCTATTTTATTTTACTGTCTTGGTGTTTTTATTTCTAGGAGCTTGTCTTCATCCTTTCCTTGTCCAGGACTGTGAGCAGGGCTGTACTGGGACATTTTACTGTCTTCCAGTGTTACTCCTGTTATATGCTCCCCTTTCTCTTTAACACATTATAATTAATTTTCACCTTCAGTAAACAGCCTATCATTGCTGTTAGGAATATCACTCCATAGAGCTCATTATTAACTCTCTAAGTCAGGTTTCCACTTGGCTACAAGGCACTCACCTCCTCTGAGATGTCTTGTCCATTGGTGGTAATCAAAGAGGATCCCCATCAAGGATTCAGAATTGAGCAGCATGAGCAATGCAGCCACTGAACTCCATGGCCATGAAGTGGTGTGACCCTCCAAGGGCATGGGGCCAGCAGCCACAGCAGGGAACTTCCAAACCTTGTCCTTGCCAAGGGACTGCTTCACTCAGAGAAAACTTGGTCAGATGAAATAGAGACTCTGACTTTGCTGGTGACTGTAATAAGCAGATATATATAGATATAGATATATAGATAGAGTTGTTTTGTTTTTTTTAAGGAAAGAAAACTAGATGGAAAACTGTGAGCTGAGTACAGTTCAGATGGCTGAGAAAGCAATCTCAGGGTATTGGTCTGCTGTCTTCACAGTAACTTACTCTATTGTCTTATTCCAAGAGATCAGCTGATGGCTGGCTGCTGTGACCATAGAAAGCAGCCCTGGGGAGAAGCACTTGGGCTTTTGGTGGATGAGAAGCTGGACATGTCACAGCCATGTGCACTTGCATCCCAGAAATCCAACAGCATCCTTGGGCTACATGAAAAGCAAAGTGGCCTGCAGGTCAAGGGAGGTGATTCTGCCCTTCTACTCCACTCTTATGGAGAGTCCACCTGGAGTGCTGCATCCAGCTCTGGGGCCCTCAGCGTGGGAAAGGGGTGGACCTGTTAGAGTGAAGAGGAGAGCCACTAAGCTAGTCCCAGGGCTGGAGCACCTCTCCTGTGAAGACTGGCTGAGAGCTGAGGTTGTTCAGGCTGGAGAAGAGTCCTGGGTTAGATCTAAAAGCCCTGTGCAGATGACTCAGATGGCCTAAGGTATCTCAAACAGTACTGGGTACCTGTGGGAGAGCAACTGTATTGTGTCCCATAGTCTGTTAAGCAGAGTTGTTTTCAAGCCTCCATCAACTAGATTTACATGGAGCATGAAAAGACTATAGGCACAACATTTTCCTGTAGATCTCTTCATTTAGCTATTGCGATGATGAACTGGATCATAATTTTATTCATTTACTTCTAAAATAATTTCAGTTTCAATGTAATCAAGAGCAATTATTAACATTCACAACAATATTAGACTCATCTGCAAAATAAGTGTCGTCTAAGGTGGTGTGAATCATACTGAAGGGCCAGCCTGCTTTGATGTGCACTGTTACATTGGTATTTTTTTTTGTTTTACACATTCAACTCTCCCACACTGGTTGTGTATTCTGTTAAACACCTATTAAATTTAAAATCAGTACAGACTTGCTGGGTTGTCTGAGGACCTCTTGTGCAAAATTAGTTTTATGCCACCACTTGTTATTGCTGAATTTCACTTAGATACAATCCTGGAAACTGAATGTACATGTTCTGAATTGAATTTGCCTCAGTGCAACTACAAACAGAGCTTTGGGAAAGGAGTAGAACTTTATACAACTGGTTGTAATCATTGTATGTGGTGAAGGAGGAGAATGATACCTGTTCACATCAGTTCCTTTTGATTCTGTACTGGCTTTTGCCCTGAGATGATGTCCAAATGAAGAGAAAATATTCTTTAATATTCAAAGTGTAAGTAGACTTTCCTTCATTACTAGAAATATACAGCAGAAGGAAACTCCTAAAGCTCTCAGTATGCAGAATTTACCTATCACACTAATGCCAAAAGCAAGAAAGGCAGGGCAGCCTGCAAGGAGCTGCAGAGATTTGTTATAGACATGGATTAATTAACACTGTTAGAACAAAATATGTAATTGGCATGCAACAGCAGGTTTAACTTCAGCTGCAATTTCTAAGGGTAAGAAGTCAGCAGTAGAATTATAAATAGAAATTTAGAGCCACTTCCTTTTCTAAATGAGAGGAGTGTCACAGATTCCAAATAACTTATTGATTTCCTAACAATTGCATTGAATGTAAGGTCAGGCAAGCTGAAACTGGTAAATTGGAAACATGAAATAATTTAGATTGGAAGGGATTTCTGGAGGTCATCTCCTTCAAACCTCCATTTAGCGTAAATTGAGCTTTGAAGTCAGATGCAATTTCAAAGTCTGAGAGGCTTTTCAGTGTTAGTCGATCAAAAGTTTAGTATCTCCAGTATTGAGATTGCATAATCTCTCTGGGCAACCTCTTCAAGAGTTCTGACCACCCTCAATATCTTCCTGAGGGCAAAATTTTCCTAAATTTTTTTGTTGCTGTTCTGCACTGAGAGTAGGTTCAAAAGTAGCAACACATATCCCAAACTGCTTACTTAAATGAAAATGGGTATTACTATTTGTCTAGCCAAGCTCAGAATCTGAACTGCTCTGTAAGGAGACTAAGGCACACTATCAACTCACTACAGAGAAATGTTCACTGCTGTCAGCCTTTCCTTGTGGCTAAAACAAGGACTCATGCCCCTAGCTCACCAATCCATCATCTTCCATTAGCACCAAATATTCAAAAGCTTTAAAGGCTGTACTTTGATTGTCTTTTTAAAGTGATATATCTCCAAGAGGTCTAAAGACCTTCAAGAAGGAAAAACTGTTGAAGTGGACTTTAAAGTGCTTTAAGAGAAGTTACACATTTTCCTAAGTCCTTGAAAAATAATTGTACTACTTTTCCAGTTATTGTATATTTTTAGCTATTCCTGTAAGGATTCCAGAGCTAAGGCCATGATTCTACCCAGCCTTATGACTGACATAATGGATGCATAATGGATGCAAAACCACAGCCACTAGTGCAGATGGGATGATCTGATATAGTGAGCTTTTGAAACCTGTTTTGGTCTAATTGTGTTGAAGCTGCATAGAATTTGGAAAGCACAAGACTGCAGCAGTTTAAATCCAGTAATTCTATTAAAAGAGTCTTTCTACACATTACAGTAGTCATCAAGTCCATAAAAATATAACAGATGTAGTATGTTTCCTTCTTCTGCCATGCCAAGACATATGAGATACTTTCCATGTTTTAGTGAGCAGACTACAAGACTTAAAAAATTAATTTTTTGCCTATATTGTAAAAGGAACACTCTTATGTTCTGGCTACCTGCAATACTGTCAATTGCTGTAATTTCCCTGACATTTCTAAAACAACTATAAGAAAAAAATGCTTTTTTTTGGCTAAAGGACAGAATCAATACTCCAAAAAACCCCTCATATGTTAAAAGCTCCATCACAAAGATTAAGAAATAACTGCTGGAAAGCCTATAGTAAATGCAATGGCATTCTGAGAACATCTGATGATATTTGGGGTGACACCCATTGACTTTAAACATCTCTAATTTAACTATCCAGGAACTTGTAGAATGCAGTATATATAACTGACTTTAGTTATATTTTTGGGTAGGACACTCATGTCCTAACAATCTTTTTTGAGTTTTGTTGGAGAACAACCAAGAATGACTCATTCAAATGTTGAAATTTACACTACAGATGCCTACATTTGGCCAGATGATGTCTACACTTAGCCAGATGACTCCTGTTCATGATGACCTACATCCAGCCACCACATTGTGAAAGGAAGTGAGACTAGCATGATCACAGCATCAGTGTCACAGGGAAAAAATGAATGAGGTTCCACCATCACTTCCAAACAGTACCTGATGCCTGAAGTTTGCTTGTTTGCCACTCTGTGAAAACACACAACTTTGGACTCCCTATTGCTCTCATAGCTGCCTTTTAGGTAACACCAGCCCCTAGAGATGACTGCTTTCCCTCAACTCCAAAAGATTATATTGGTGGGCACACATTTTATTAAAATTATCATTTAATTAATATAAGCCAGTGGTGAGCTGGCAGGGACCCTGGTTAAAGCACTAGCTGGATGCTCTGAAATCTGAATTCTCAAAAGAGAAGTGAGAGGAGGTAGAAACACATTTCCCTATTGATAAATGTATCTTCAATAAACCTCAGGCATGACACTGGATCAAGAGTGCTGAAGGCAGGTCAGTGCAGACTGAGGACCTCTGGAGGTGCAAGGAAACTACATTTGACTACATTTTCATTACAGCTCAAACTTGAACCTGTATCTCCTACATCTCAAGTTAGTAAACTATTTGTAATATAGAAATTGCCATGTTCATGCTACTCTATTATTGCTTAATTCTTTACATCAAGTGGAATGCCTACAGAAGAAACCCTAGCTAGGGGCAGACTGGTTTCCACCCTCATCACTGGGATCAAACCTGAGATGGTAACAAATAAATTGAAAATACATGAAAATGACCCCATCTATATGAAGACTAGATATAAGATTTCACTTCATTTCTTAATTTATGGAATATTTAAAACTAAGTAACACAAAGCAACAAACCAAAGTCACCGTATGAAACACTGAATTGCATCATTCCCAAAGAAAATGTACAAAAGTATTTCCTTTTAAAACAAGCAATTATCACTCTGAATAATGTTAGGAAGGAATGCCTGCTGTTTCTCCAGAGACATTTCTGAGTACAAGGAAGCTGTAGCAACCCTGAAGAAGGAGGCTGTCAGACAGGTTGAGTTACACTGATGATAACTGTGTCAGATTAAATTAGGTTTGATATTTTCCAAGTGTGTGATCAGTCGCTGAGGGCTTTGAAGTGGCAAGCATGATGCAATCGAGTCTGAAATTCCTGCAGAGTTTCTGAACAGAAGAGGAGGTTTCTCTCTTAAACATGTGGGCACAACTTCTAACCTTTCTCCTCTTTCTCCCCATCAAACAGAATCCATTTCAGAAGAGAGAGTGCAGTTAAGGTCACTGCTTTCAGACAGGTTCCTCAGTGCATAGAAGGCAGGAAGCTGATGTGGAAATGCTGCATCCTTTACCCATGTTATTTGGTCACAGGGGCTTGCAAAGCCTGAAAGAAGGCTGTTAGACAACATCTAAGCCATTAGCAAGTACAGCTGATAGGATTTGGCCCATCATGGTGATCTACTTTCCCATGCATTCAGACCCATCCACCTGATTATCCTCTGTTAGGAACTGAAAACCAGGAGTCACAGTGACATTAAATTAACCCAGGAAAAAAAAGAACTTACAAGCATGAACCCATTCTTTCTACTTTTTGCAAATTCTGTGGTATGGTTCTACGAATAAATCATGAGTCCTGACCAAAGAAGAAATTGGCTGATGCTTCCGTTCAACATTGTTGTAACTGTGTCATTTTCTGAAGGCCACTGACAATCTTGGAGACTGTGTGCGGTTATCCAGCATTAGCAATTTGTGGTTAACTTGAAAGAAAGTCTCTGGAGATTTTACTCCCACAGGGCATTAGAGGCTTTTGAATTTCCACCAGTATAGTGAAAGTAAAGTTCACCCAAACCAGTCATATTGTCTCATCTTGTTACGAGTCTCAGTAATAGCAATAATCCACAATCCACAGACAAGTCACTTTGTGGGATGCACATCTGGCCACTTGTGGATCAGCAATTCAGTGGAGCAGAAAGCCCTTTTCCCAGGTGTTTTGCTTCAGGTTCTGCTTCTGGTCCCATCCTTTTTTCTCTTCCCTCCCTGCTTGGCCATCTTGGACCTTTTCCTTGTCTGTGAGATTCTAGATTAGAATTCTGCCTTGTCGGGCATCAATGGACTAGAGGCAAAAGGAGGAGAAAATGGATTGATGGAAATGAAAATTTGAATGGGCAAGTTGTGGACCTGCTCTACTGGTTGCTCTTTGGGTGCCTTTCCTCCCTACAGCTCTACTGCTGCCTCCCACACATTCTTAGATCTCTTTCCTTATTTCAAGCCTCACTGCAGTTCTGGTCTCCAGCATCTTCCTGTCAGAGCTCCTTCTGTCAAAGCCTGGCTTGCCACTTGGTCATGCATTTCCTCCCCTGCATTGAGTTTTTCCACCTCTGCTCACCTGCATCAAACCCCAAGACTTTCTCCCACCCAATGGAGCTTCTTCCACTCTTGCAGCGTTTTGTGCCAAGATGATAAAGGTTGTGATCCTGTAACCATCCAGTCCACCCTTTCAAGGCAACAGAGTATGTCCAGTCCTCCAGGACAGCTAACCTCAGACTAACTTCTAAACCTCAGATCAGCTTCAGTGGTGTCCCTAGGACTCTTCCCAACTGAACCATGTCCATCATGAAGTCCCATATCAAAAGCTTCCTCCAGCCTCAAGCCTGGTGAGTCATCATAATTACAGCACAAGGATTCCTTTTCAGGTTCATTGCAGAAAGAATTCCAAAATTTTATATTTGTTCTATCTGCAGGAGTCAGAGAATGTTGGTGCATTTTCTTCCTCATTTGTTCAGTAAACCACAGAGGCATTCTGCCTTCATTCTGCATCCTGAGGTGAATTACTCCTACTTAAACCTGCAGTTTTATATTCCTCCATCTTAAATTGCATTCAATTTTTCTATACTATTTATCCAGTATATTACCTTCATGTAAAACCTCTCAACATTTTATACAATATAGAAAATAACAAGGGAGAGAAAAAGGAAAAAGCATGTTTTGATACTGAGAAAAATTTCATTATGAAAAATTACAAGCTGGAGTGCTATTAATATTAGGTACAATAATACTTCATTCAAAGGTTTCCTTATTAAAGTGGTGATTTTCTGCAAAACATTTCAGAAAGACTGCATTTAAAATTGTTACTTCAGAGTTATTTTCGAAATTATGGTAATGCAATGTTTTTTTCACATTAGCAACAGATGATTTTGGGTTGTTATAGCGATAGAAGTGATGTGGTGACTTTGTGGAACTGACTGACAATATGGTGACAGTTTGGGAACAGTTGCTTTGTTTGTGAGCTTGGCTTTGAAGAAAAAAGACAGATGAAGCTTTGCAAATCTAAAGCTTCTCTTTGTATAAAATGCCAAATATCCTAACTTCCCTCTGACCAAATCTACAGTTGAAAGATAAATATTTCAAAAGTACTTCCACAGGCCCATTTTCTTTAATATCCATTAGGAAAATAAGATTTATACCCATACATTAAGCTTGTAATAATCGATAAATACCAGTTTAGTAAAACTGATATATCTGAAGGGTTTCCATTAAATGGAAAACAGAAGAAGTAATTTCTAAGCAGAAGAACCATTTTTTTTTCCTGGTTAGGTATGAAGTCATCAATCAGAAAACTTTATCTTCTGTTTTTTAATTAGCCCTTTTGGATAAATGCCAAAATAAACTTTAAAAATATTTATTCAGTAAAATGATGTTAAGACAAAAAATGTCACTTTAGAAAACATCCTTTCTTATGTTCTTTGTCCAAAGAAAGAAGAGGAAAGAAAAAGAACTGTACATTTTCCAACTGTGATTTTGAAATTTTTATAGAGAATCAGCACACGCCACTGAACAACATTTCAATCCATCTGAAAACTGGTGTCAGCCCACAAAAACCCCCAAAACAATTAAAAAAACCGAACTCCACAGTTGCAACTACAATTAGTGTCAAGCAGAAAATGCGCAAATAAATCAGAAACAAAGAAAGAACTTCATCAGCATTCACAAAAGTGGACAGGACATGGAGGAAGTCCTTGGAATGAGACATAAAAAGGCTAACTCTTTCGTACTGAGCTGTTCCTAGTGGTCAAGCAGAAAGCCAAACATGTTAGAGAAAATCCAGTGGAAGACTGCTCCGAGGAAAGAGAAAGTATCCCTGGAAACATGAAGTTGAGAGTAGCGTACAGACTTGAAGGGGACATACAGGCAGTGAAAGGACAAGATGCAGTGGAGAGAAGTATCAACAGCAAGTTAGACATTTGTAAACCAAATTTTTACAGAAAGGTTGGTCAAACACAGAGACAGGCTGCTCAGAGGGACTGTGGAGCCCCCATTCTCAGAGGTAATTAAAAGTTGTTGGACACACTCCTGAGAAACCTGTTCTAAGGTGGGATGTCCTAGCTCTGAGTGCAGGTTGGTACAGAAAGTTGCAATGGCCTTGAGCCTCTTGCAAATCAAATGCTATTCTGAAAGTATTTTTTGGTGGAAGACCCTGACACTAGCTCTGCAACATGGAAAAGTATTGCTCCTAGACTAGACAACTTAGAAAGACATAGAAACAGTTGTTTTGTGGCCAAGCAGCTCCTATGTAGTGAATCAAAGAGGAGAAGGTGCCATAGCTGACTGGCATGAGAATTCAGGGCCATTATAAAAGTACATTCCATAAGTGTCATTTTCTGACTTTCAAACCCTTTGTGGCCAACGTGGCAGCAATGAATCACACAGAAGAGGGAAGCAACAAGTTTTCTGGGACAGAAGGAACAGATTGCTGAGCAGGAGGTTCATGCTAAGCATGTGGTGCAGTGGTGTGTTCTGGGAGATGATGTGAAGAGTACAATTTAAGTTGCAGATCATACACAAAATTTAACAGTCAACTTGCACATCCACAGATTCTGATTTGTCCATTCCAGTGGGGAACTGGCATGCTTCATCAAGGATTATTCATATCTGGTAAAAGAATATTAAAAAGATGAGACTATATATGGTCTCCTTATAAGGCCCTGCTTCTCTGTAGCCACTTTGGTCTATCTACTCCTTTCATGACCAGGTACCACCACATAATTCCCAAATCTCTTCTACTAGGAGACCCCCCATTTTGCAAAATTGTGCAAAATGTGATTGTTCAGTTCCCTATATAAAGGAAAGGGGGATATTTTAATTTCTAAAAGAGGTTTAAGGAAAATATAGCTATAGAAAAGCCCCGGCAGAGAAAAGGAGATGTGTGACAGATGCAGTGCTGAGATGGTTATCCTTGCTTGTGGGAGCAGTCATTTGTAGCAGAATAAATGCAAATTGTTGCAAGTGAATCATACAATCATTTAGATTGGAAAAAAACTTTTAGAACTGTGAGCCCAACTGTAAATCTAGCACTGCCAAGTCCGCCACCAAGCCATAAAGCCCAAGGGGTTGCTGGTTTCTTGTGTTTATTTTGGAAAAAGACACTATAATGGCAGGATTGCTAAAAGAGAAGGAGTATTTACCAGCATACAATATAATTTATACCATATACAGATGACAGAGAAAACACTGATGGCAACAGATACACCCACACTGGGGTGTGGGCTGGTCATTTGGTTTCACAAGTTAATTTTTACGTAGTGCATGCTGATTCCCATCTCACGATAACCACCTACCACCTGGGGTGTTTATCTTCTTCAGGCACTCAAGACTGTGATAATTTATTAACCCAGACAGTTAGGGTAATCCGTTGCTCTTCTCAGAGACTCGCAGGTCTACTGTTGAGAAGGGAATATTATAAGCATCTGATCAGAGGGCACATATGTCACAGCCTACAGCACCTCCTGACTTAGAGATCTTGAGCAAAAGAAAATCTAGATCCGTAACTGTTTTGATTCAAGCTTTCAGGGGTAAACCCTGAATTTTTACAAGGTTAAACACAGTTATTTTCTGCATCCAGGAACCCGACTGTGTTGTTTTGACTTTATGTTCTAGAACATTCTACCATCTGAAATCTCCTGTGTAGATATTTCTAGACTTTAATCAAGCTATGTTGCCATGACATGTTCCCTCAGATAAATTAAATTTATTTATAATTTAAATATCTTTTTGTACAGCAGGTTTTTTTTCAACCTGGAGTGATTCTTGTTACATGTGTCTTTGGGCTGTGTCAGCACAGTGCTTTAGTCAGCCATATTTTATACTCCTGAAAGCTTTGTCAAGCTGAGGCCACTTTGGCAGGAAGGAGGACAACCTCACTACAGGCCTGAGAGACACATTCAGATGTGTGCCCTTGAAGACAGAAAACTCTGCCTTGACTGTATTCAGATGCAGATCTGCCTGCCTGCTTCTCTCTTTGAGAACGTGGCAGGTTTGCTGTCCCACCAGTAACCCAAGTGATGAGATGCTCCCATCTGCTGCTACCTTTCCCTCAGAAAGGGGTCAATGAGGGCACCTCCCAGACACCACCAGAGCCATCAGCCTCAGGGAAGAGGATGAAGCCAAGTTCCCACCCGGGACTCCTTGTACAGGTTTTCCCCTCAGAGCTGATCCTAGAGCAACACCACTGGCCAAATATCAGGGCAGCCACAGACTGCTGGGGAGAGCCCAACCATGCTCAGCAGTGAGTTATTATCACATGCTGCAGTGAACATGTGGTGGCTTTTTCCCTGCCTACTCCTCGTGGGCCCTCAACTTTGTTCTGTTAATTTCAGTGGGAAATGTGATGAGTAGGTGAATATGTCCTCTGAATTGGTAGTTCGGGCAGAAAAGATTAATTTATGCATATTTGATAATTGATGATGCATTTCTTAGTTTGATTTCTTTTGGACAATTTCCTATATGCCCACACATATAGGCACACAAAATAAAGGACAAAAAGTCTTTTGGCTGCTGTACTTTGTATGCATTAGCAGTGTAGTGCGTAAGGTTTTGGTGGGTTGGGTTTGGGTTTTTTTGCCAAATACATGAGTGTTCCTAAAACTTACGAAACAGCCTCTTTAAAACTGAAATTTCTTGTATAACTCTGGTAAAAATATTGCACAGGCACTAGCAGTGCTGGCTGCCCCAGATCACACCAGTAATTCCTGACATCAACCTTGTTTTACAGAAAAATATTCATCTCGGCTATCATTCTGCATCAGTCTTTGCATCCTCATTTGTGCTTCTGGAAATAAGTGCCTGGTATTTTGGTGATGAAGCTGTCTGTCCATTTGTAACCCTCTTGGGTCAGTTTGGTAATGTCAGACTTGGGTGCTGATGTATGGGAATACACTAAAGGCGCATGTGCTGAGAATTGATCTGAGCCATTCCTTCTGCTGCTGATATAAAAATGCTTAGCTCTTGCAAACCTGTTTGTCCCTGAAGATTCCCATCACCTACGAAACAGCATCTCTCAGGGTTGCAGAGGCTGACAGCGGTTCCATTGGAGGTCAAATTTCAACAAGTAACAAGCCAAAAATGCTAAATTTAAAATCTTTGGAGGTATTTGGTTTTAGTTCTCACAAGTACCTTGACCAAATTTCCTCTTATACTTGTTTAAAACAAGTTCTTACCATTTCTCCTCCCTTTGTTCAGTCCTTATTATTTCCCTTCATTCTCCAGCATTAAAAAAAAAATAAATAAATTTACATTGGGCAAAATTTGTCCAGGCAGCCGTTGTACCTGAGTTTGGGGAAACCTGAACTGGACACTTCAGGTTTACTCCTTGTCTCACTACACCAATTTAAAAAAGAATTTAAAATTGCAGTCTGAGCTCCAGGTTGATTGAATATGACAAAGGAGCAGAGAAAGTCTAGAAAAAAATATCTCCAATAAAAGTGCAGGATTAGTAAGATCAGTGTGAGATTTACACTAGGGAATATAATAGAAAATAGAAAATATAATCTTAAAGCTCGCTGTTTCCATCTGTTTTCTTTCTGGTATCCATTTTTAGCTATCCAGTTAAAATTAATTCTAAACAATGTCATTAAGAATCGTGCCACATAAATTGTATTTGTTCCATCTCTAGACCTGCTCACTCTTCTCAGCCACTCATCCCAGCACAGTCCCATAGCCCAGGCCTTTGACAAGAAATATTCCATCAGGAAAATATACTATGCAACTAACCTGAGCAGCTCCACCCTGTCCTTCCAGTTCTGTGATTTCCTTTTCCTTGGGTGCACCACTGATTTTCTGAAAGTTGCCCCCAAAAAGTTCAACATTACTTTTGGAGGAATTATCTCAGACTAAAATCCTTTTATCTCAGTATCATATAATCAGTTTGAATAACCAGTATAGTCACTTCTTAATAATGGAACTTGTTTTTATCTTTCCTTTTTTCAGTCTCAAAGAGATGCTTTATTTTTTGACTTAGGAGACTTTGAATCAGTGCCCGTGATGTTCTCTTGGTCACTTGATAGGAAAAGTGCTTTACATTTCCTTAGGATTTACTAGTGTTGTTAATTTGGTCTCTTCCTGAGGGTATCTCTGAATTCTCCAGCTGTCCTTGCTCCCCACCCTTTTCTTCTCCTCTAACTCCAGTTACAGAAGCACAGCAACGGTGGGCAGTCTGTGCAGCAAATGGAAAATGCCCTGCCACAGGACCTGGAGTGCTTGTGCCACACTGACAAGACTAATTAAGGGAAACAACAACCTCCTTTCCTTCCACCAATGAATATTGCCCAGTTAAAAATGTCACATGGGTCAGATTTTTAGTATACACCTGGGTAGATGCACACCAGTGCAAGGGATAAATGTTCCACTGCATCCCCCATGGGCTGAAGGGCAGCTCTTATCCTAGGGAACATGGGGTCCACTTCCACCAAAACCTATATATATTCTCCTAAACCTCCTTAGGCTCTATGCACTTGTGCACACCCACATGGACACTGTTGCACTGCTGAGCTTCCGTTGATGCAGGCAACAGTGAGGACTGTGAGACACAGTGCTTGTTGGAAGAAGGACCATGGTCCCCAACACAATCTGTGCCATGCAGAAGGTTCTGCTGACCCCAAGAGACGGTGGCAGATCAGGTCTGGAAGTTGCTCCCCTCCCTTTGGCAGCATCAAAGTGGGTTCGCGAGAAGCCTTTTCAAAGTCTGCTCCACTTGCACTGTTTTTGTTTTTCCCCTATCCTCTTTCTGAACTCTTGGATGAAAAGCTCTGAACTGCAGCTCACAGAGCTTACTTTCTTTCCCAAAAGACTTTTTTTCTACAGGAAATAACTCTTTTCTATAAAAAGAATAAACATATGAACTACTCAGACTTAACAATACTCATATATCAAAAGAGGCAGTGTGAAGAGGGCACAAGGGACTTATTTTCTGAATGAATTTGCTCATCCTGAATAAAAGTTGGCATCTTCTAATAGGCTGAGTTTTCTTTTCCGGCAAACAGTCCAGTTAAACTGACAAGCTTCTGAGTACAGCCTCCTAAATAAACAGCCTTGTCTTCTTCTTGCAGAAACATTGCAATTATTATAAACACTGCAGATGGGAAAACAATTTGAAGGAAGGGAAGCTGGCAGCCTCCAGGAAGGAGGAGGAGCTGGCACGTGCCCTTTAATTCACAGGAAGGGTCCTTTTGTGATAAAAATGCAGTAGAGCAAGTATTTGTGTTCATTTCTGCCTCTGAAAAAGCTCATTCCAGAAGATATTTTGTTATCAAGAGGATCTATGACAAAAAAAATTAGATTATCTACATTTCATATATAAGGTCAGCTATAAATCAGTTCTTAGAAAAGTATGTGGCCATGCACATTTGACTTGACAGAAATGCTGTTTCTTCATTGTGAGACAGTTCAGAAGTTGATGATAACCCTTAGCTTGTCCTTTAAGAGTCAGAGCTTACCTGGATACCATTTTGGATTAGCCCACACTTTTTTCCTCTATATTTCTGAGCCAAATGATCTCTCCAGTTCCAACTTGTAAGAGAAATAGTGCTAGTTCTTTTAGCTATAGCCTGCTCTGAGTGACTTAGAAAGCCATTAGTGCACCAACCACCAGCCCCGGAGCAGATGATGTGCCAGTGCTCTGGAAGATATCTGCAGGGAGATCTGAATATGTCTAAAAGCAACTGTACTCTCGCTCATGCCCTGTCCAGGTCTTGAAAAGCAACACCCATACAACCAAAAAACAAAATCAGGAAGTTTTTAATGTTTACATTAGATTGGTTCCTTTATGTCTCCTGCCCTTAGCGCTGAGATTTTTTTCTCTGCTAAAAGCAATACAAAAGAATAATAACATTTATCTAAGGGGTTTTTGCTTTCTGTCTTCTGTGCAATTCTTTAAAGTTTTGGGCACTTGGATATGGAGAGTCACAGCTCAGTGGGATGCTGAACCACTCCTCCTGCCCCAGCTGCTCAGTCTCAGCACAGACTGGTCCCCGGGATCCCAGGGTAGTGGATATTCATACTAACCAGGGGTCTGTGCTGCCTTCAGCCATCATCTTGGTTTCACCTCCTGGGCTCTCAGATTCTCTCCAGAAATCCTGTGGCATATTCCACAGGGAGGGATCACCAAGCAGTCCTCATTTCTGCAACTGCTCAAGGCACCAGTGGGCTAAAGCATTGTTCATGTTTAGTATATCTGAACCCAGGCATAGTAAAATTAACAATTCATGACTTCCCCTTCACATATTCAATTTCCCCACTTTTTCTGATGTTTTTCCTTTCTTAATTGCTATTCTGATGTCACAGTGCACAAAGATACATACCAGAAGTGGAGTGGCTGATCAAATGATCTGTCTTCATAGCATTTCTCCTGAATCCTCTTGCGTGGAGCAGTTTGCTGTACTTGTAAGCAACCTGAAGTCTTTCAGCTAAAAGACCTTTGTGTTAGCAGTAGCATGTGTATAAAATAGTAGTGATGTTTCTATTTAAAAGTCAGTTGAATTCCTGAATCAATAGAAAGGCATATTGGTCCTAGAGAGACAAAAAGGGAGGTGAGATGCTATTCAGTTCTGTAGCTGCCATCGTTCTGGGCCTTCACCTGTGTCCCTGATACTCACTTACTGACTCTACCACTGTTCTCCAGTCCCAGATTTGGTCCTTTTGAGTTGCTCTTCTATTATTACAGCTGGCCCTGCATGTTGGTTTTACTCAGCTGCCATGTAGGGGATGCTGGAAGGAACTGTTTTAATGGAAAACCCAAAGCAATGCTATACTGTTTCTTCCTGAGGAAGGGAAAGAGGCAGTGAAGTCAGGCAGGCAGCCTCTGTCCACCAAGAATGCTCTGTCTAATGCCTAGTTTCCCCATTTTCTTCTCTCTCTACTTGTTAAGTATCACAATTAACTCCTTTCAGATGTTTTAATATTCATTGTCACAGCAGAGTGTGTACTACCTGCTTTACTAGTCTAGTCCTCCTGTTGGCCTCTGTCCTTTAACTACCTCTGACTGCTGAACCTCAGATCTTTCCCAAAGTTTTGGATACAAAATGACCTTGACAGACTTTGCAGACACATCCACCTCATCTTGCTTTGCTGGGATGAGCAAACTCCCTCCAGGGTACTGGACCTTGTGCTTCTGAAGTTTTTGTAACTGTCTTATTTCTGACTACTAGGATCTTACTGCTAGTCCTTGGAGGAAGGATGATATTGTCAAATGTTCAAGCAAAGAAAGGTGGTGGGGGGAAGGTTCCTTCAGGAATATTTTTCACCCTACCAACACAGAGGTTTGGAGAGTTGAAGTGCCAGGACTGAGAACAAAGGAGTGGTTGACATCTCTAGATTCCAAATTAATGGTGGGGCAGAGGTGAGGAACACACTCCCAGAACCTGGGAGGAGGAGAGGCTTTTCCTGTGTGCTGGCTTCACTTTGTTTTGGACAGCTGCTGGGAAAGGCCACTGTTTTGCTGAGCTGTTGAGAGCTTCTTCTGGCTCTACTCTTTGCCTTCCCCCCCTTCATCTCTGGGCACCCTGAGCTTCAGAGAGAGAGAGAGGAGAGAGAGGAGGGTCAGAGCTGCTTCAGGACATACTGCAGACCTTTTTCTCCTGGGGACCAACTTTGACTGTAAGGAGATTTCTGGGAATTACCACCATGCCTCAACTCCCACCGTTTCTTTCTTTGAACAAAGGACAAAGAGAGAGAGAGTCTGCTTTTCCCCATGGAAAAGACTCCATCCTGCCCCACGTGAGTCATACACCCTCCTTGTCTCTGTCTCACTGGGAAAAGACTGAGAATTCACCTCACAGCCAGCCGAGTTGTGACACTG
>VWZD01009182.1:203961-219664 GCA_013396695.1 Sakesphorus luctuosus
GTAGTTAAGAACAGTTATCCTTCTTATATACATTTTCTAATTAAAGGGTTTTTTTTAAATTTAATAAGGGGTAACATGGTTATCTCCTCTGGTCTTGGTAAACACTTCGGTTTCCCTTAAACTAGGACAGATATATAAAAAGGATGGCAGATAGGAAGTAAGATGGAAAAGTCCAAGATGTGGCCCTGAGCAAAAGTCAAAAAGCAACGAAGACAAGGGAATATTGAAATATAATCAAGAACATTTTATATTTATATTCAAAACATAGGACTAGGTTTTGCCCTCACATAATGCAATTCTATAAAATACACAAGGACATGAACATTGTTTTATTGAACCAAAGCAATTGTCTCTCTGGCCAGAAACTCTGCCTCTGAAATTGGGTCCTAGCAGATCCTTCTCAGAAAAGTGTAAACATGTCCAACTAAGATCAAGCTTTCCTCTGCTCTCAGGGCACCAAGATGTCACTTGTTCCTTAAAGACTACAGCCCTCTCCACCCTTACTTGCTTGGCATGGCTATCCCAGCTGTCCTTGTGACCCGTGTTGCACTCTTGTAACCCCACAATTGCAACTGTTCCCTTGTTAGGAAAAGGAATTTCCTACATCCTATGGCTGTTTGAAAGTTGACTGACACTTCAGAAAATTGTTTGATTTCAAATATTTCTAGGACTGAGCTCAAAATCTTTGGAAATCTTTTTTTTTAGAGGTCTACTACTGAGCAGTAAGACCATCCTCTCATTTCACATAACCCTTGGAACACTTATAAGAAGCAGGTAATAGTTTTCTTCAGTACATTAAACAGGTGACTAGAAGATTTGCAATCCATTAGCAGATGAGCACACATTAGCTTTCTGTGGAAGAATGTCTAATTTATATCTTTCCTGTTTTGCAAACCAAAATTTTAGAGAATGCTTTTCAAACTTCACTTCTCTCTTTTAAGTTCTCGTTTGTGTAATCTCTACCTATCTCAGTGCGATAAATACTGGTCTGAAAAGTAGTATTTGAGTAGCTAAATTGACAGAGGAACAAAATTAAAAATTTGCTTCTTTCTTTAACTCCTATACACTGTGTGATAGGGCTATCCATCAAAAGTGAGATATCTCAGAATTGATCACAAGTCTGGCACAATGTAATTACTGAACCAAAAGCATTGTATTATATAGCATGAAATGAAATAGCAACTTTGCCTTCCACATTATGAACCCGTTGACTAATGATGGAGTGTGGCAATTAGAAAATATGGAAGTAACAAGACAAGGTATTTCACAGTCTGCTAATGTATAGAATAAAACTACTGATAAAGTGAAGCAGGGAAATTAAAAACAATAAAACTGGAACAGAAAATAACAATGGTATTCTTAATATCTGTAAAAGGAGAGGATGGCAATGTCCTCTAAAGTAGGTCAAGTTTAAAAGGATTATGTGTAGTGTTTGAAAAGGGCTTCTTCTGGCCTCGTGTCAGTGGACCTATTTTTTTTCCAGTATGCTTTGTGATGGCTGAGAACTGTTGCATTCATTGGCATAGTGAGCATGACCTAGCACCAGAAAATTTTGCTTTAAGAGACCAGGAAGGGAAAACGATGAGCTGTGGGCAAGAGCTGCCTCAGTCCCATTGCCCAGCGCTCCCTCCCTGACTCCCACTTGATGCTGTGCAAGTGGCAAATGGCTAGATCGAGATCGCCGTGTCATTGCTAGATCGCCTGATGACACCAAGCCAAAAGCATGAGTGGCATAGCTAGTGGTTTGAAAAAATCATTGTTCTGGTGCAAATCCGCAAACCACCACCACCCCCCCCCCCCCTCCCCCAAAAAAAAAACCAACCAGGAATGAGAGGAAAAGATGGAGTACTATAAGTTGGTCTGAGTCCATACTGCAGGCATTCTTCCCTGCCTCTTCCTATTTGCTTGGAGCAAGCATCTTCAAACAAGTTGATGATCTGGAAACTAAAAAAGGGTGAGCATTTGTTATATATTTTTTTTAATCTGGATTAAAATCTTTCTATAGTTCTAATACCAGCTACAAACATTCTGAGTCCTTGGTACAAAACACCATTGCATGTGGTAGTATTTTTGGACACTCTCTGGCTGAAATTCACAAATCGATTTCAGTAACAACGGAAAAAAATCAGTCTTTCGTCCTCCCTCTTCTCCCACCTCGTACTTCTGTCAAGGTTCTTGATTGACACAGAGTAGGATTTTTGAGGGTATTTTTGTGTTTGTCAAATATCAGCCCTAGGTCTGCCTCCATCTCCTTGGAGCACTCCATGCCTTTCTGAAGGGAGCTTCTGGGGGAGGATGAGCCACAGAGGCAGATGATATTGTTGAGGCTCTATTGTGGCAACTGTATAAATAGTTCTGTGAAAAGGTGAAGAAATATGAGTTACAAGTGTCTGTTCCCACTTGCAAGGGGAATTTTAGAAACTCTTACTCTTATGGCTGATGACTCTCTGGAGAGTAAAGACACTTTGAGGTGATGACAATACTAATGCTTAATCTGAGATCTTATGAAATCCTAACCATCTCTTATTGGTCTTGGTCTAGATAATAATTTAATAATTTGTCTTAATAAATGAATATTTTATACCTTGCATACACATTGCTTGCAGAATCTCTTTATGCAAAACGAAAGTTGCTCAAAATGTCCCAGAAATAACACATGACCACTTGTTCAAGGGAACGACGTTGCCTTTGAATCCTACTATGCCCTGTTAGCTATGTTCTCCGGGGGTTATGGCTGCTGTTCGTCCTCGGCTATTCTTGGGGACCGTATTTACAACCTTACCCTAAGATCTCCTCTGTTGATAGAACACTGTTAAGCATTAGCCAGGTTGTCTCCAAACAGCATTGTAAAAACACCTGGACACATGTTGCTTCTCTTCATTAATGTCTTAGCCAGGCACAAATTACTGAGATCCATCATTAATAACAGACAAGGAGAAACTCTCAGAGGTAGCTTTTATTTTACCTTTGTTATTTAGCCTTCTGGCTCCAGTATTACAGGCCAGAAACCTCTTCATAGGGTAGTGGACATAACGGCATTTATGAAGGTCCCAGCGTATGTTCCCACTGCAGGAACAGAAACGAGATGGCACACATGAAGTCTGTGAACTGCTGCCTTTGGCAGCAGCTGTGAAGCTGCCTGATGGAGGTCAGGTGCACTTTGTCACTCACATTCCCTGTTCATAAATCCCCTTGGGGGTCACAGAGCCATGGGATCAGATATCAGTGCAACAGAAGAAATCCTAATAAAGAAGTTTAAAATGAAAATTGACTATTTCTTTATCACCATTTTCTCCTGGCTCCTGTTTTACTAAATGTTTGATCTTCACCTCTCTCCTTTTTTTAGTTCAAACACTTGCCTCTTCGTTCACCGATGTGTGGTTCCCCCCTTGTCTTAAACCTCTTCTCAGTTTGAAAATATCACTCATTACTTAAAATCCCAGGTCCTTATTTTAAATAGGATTACAAATATCTGCCTCTCTATCACAGAACTGAGCTCATGTGAATGTCCTACCTTCGGTGACATTCACATGGTTGAAATCTGCCCTTAGGCTTTGCTGTCAGGATCCCAGGTTGGTAAATAAAGCAAAGGAAGTTTGAGAGATTGCAGATTAGTTTTTAAAAATATGACATTTACATTCAAATTACCATAAATTGACTGTATTTTCATTATGAAAAAGCAAGCTATAAAATTGATGTATTAAACACTGTAATTTTCTCAAAATTTTATGTTGAAACTGTATTTTCAATGATTTATGCCCACATTTAATTTCATAATTCAGTATTTTCCAAGAGGTTTTCTATAACCAAAATAGCCATCATGTCCCTAGGAGGCTGAAAAGTTGTTAGAAAAAGCAATTCTTACATACTGCTCTATTAGCATTTGGAAGTGTTCAAATTTCTGAACAATTTAGAATTCTGAAATGGTTTAGATTTATCTATATTTTTTCCCTGTAACCTTTAATGCTCTTGGGGTGTAATTCTGAAGATGTCCAATGTAAAACAGAAGCTGTTATACTGACAGATAAGTCATACAATTGGAGTAAAACGTGAAGAGAGAGGTGCTGGCGTAAAGCAGCAACTCAACCATCTGTCAAAACAGGAGCCGGATTCCACATTTTTTCCTTCTTTGCCAGATACTTTTTACAGATAAGACTATAGGAAGGTTCTCTCTGTCCTGGTTTGGTCCTTCTGGTCACGTCACCTCTTGCAGAGCTGGTTATATTGCCCCTTGTTCCTACTCACCCTGTTTGGCAGTCAGAATAGTTACCCAAAAAGTTGGTCACCTCAGGATACAGCAATAATAAAATCCATGTTACTCCACTATCTCAATGTGCTAGACAATCCTGACAAACCTTCTGAATTGTGCCTCTCTCTTGTTTTAAAAGGAGAAGATAAGTAATTTCTCCAAATCAAAACAAGCTATTTTTAATATCAATTTGTTTGATATATATCAGGGAGCTGAAATTTTGTCACTTTATTTCAGTGTATTGGATTTGTGTTGCACGGTCTTGGTAGCAGGAGGAGCTACAGGGGTGGCTTCAGTGAGAAGCTTCCAGAAGTTCCCCCCACATCTGGCAGAGCCAATGCCAGGCCAGCTCCAAGATGGACCTGCCACTAGCGAAGGCTGAGTTCACTGGCAACACTGGTAATAACTCTGGGATAATGTTATTTAGGAAGGTAAAAAGTTACTCCACAGGAGCAACTGCGGCCGGAGAGAGGAGTGACAGTATGTGAGGAAAAGCCCTGTAGACACCAAGGTTGGCGAAGGAGGAGCAGCAGACACTGGAGCAGAGATTCCCCTGCAGCCCATAGCGAGGCAGATGTGTCCCTGCAGCCCATGGAGGCACACAGTAAAGCAGAGATCCACATGCAAGTTTGTGGATGAGTCCCATGCCAGAGCAGGTAAAAGCACCAGAAGGAGGCTGTGACCCCATGAGAAACCCATGCTGGAGCAGGTGACTGGCAGGACCTGCGGCCCCATGGTGAAAGGAGCTCACAGGAGAACAGGTTTGCTCAGGACTTGTGACACTGCAGGGGATCCATGCTGGAGCAGCCTGTTCCTGAGGGACTGTACCCTGTGGAAGGGGCCCACACAGAAGCAGTTCCTGAAGTTTGTGTTAGAAAAACTCATGGAGGACTGTCTCTTGTGGGAGGGGTCCCATGCTGGAGCAGGGTGTGAGAAGTGCTCCCTGTGAAGAGGAAGGGGCAGCAGAGACAGCGTGTGATGAACTGAGCAGTCCCCCTCCCCCTGCACCACTCAGGGGGAGGAGGCAGAGAAAATCAGGAGTGAGGTTAAGCCTGGCCAGAGGGTAAGACTGTGGGAAAGGTGTTTAAAGATTTGCTTTTATTGCTCATTACCCTACTCTTATACGATGGGTAATAAGCTAATTTCCCCAAGCTGAATCTGCTTTGCCTGTGTCAGTGATTGTGAGTAATCTCTCCCTGCCGTTATCTTGACCCAGAAGCCTTTTGTTATATTTTCTCTGCCCTGTCCAGCTGAGGAAGGGAGTGACAGAGCAGCTTTGGCAGGGCACCTGGCACCCACCCAGGGTCAGCCAGTCGCATTTAGTAAGAAAAACCTGATACACTTCCCCCTGGTGCATTTCTGTCTAGCTGGTTAATGTCTCCTTCCTTCTTCCTTTCTCAGGTAAGTGGTGGTTGATTCAAGTCCAACTCTGAGGTGCCCCGTCTCTCTGATTTACTACACAGGGAATACAGGCACCAGTAATTTTGGGGTGCTGTAGTGTTGAGTATCCAGGTTTCTGTTCTAGGCCCAGCCTTATTTCTCTGTGAACAAAGGCAGCCTCAAGAGCCATTCTGGAGTGTAGTAGTCAAATTTATTTCCACTGTAGAAGCACACTTGTTTCAGTAATAAAAAAATAACATTTTCTTTGCAGAATAAAAGTAAACCTGTAGTGGTATAAATATATTTACTTGCACAAGAATTCACATAAGTCACTCAACATACAGACTTAGAATTCTCATAGTCCTAAGTTTCAAACGGAGTCAACAACAGACAGTTAATCGCAGAAAGATGAGATGTGAAGTTTGGCTCAGTTCAGATTCAAATATAGAAAGCTTCCTTCCTTGGTGTTTTTTTTTGTTAAATGAATACACTGCTTATGAAAATATTGACAGCCTTCAGCAAGGATTATTTCTGTTTGTCTAATAATACAATATACAGTGACCACAGAAGCCTCTTCTGGCTGCCTTGCAGGCATGACCTCAGTGCTGGCCAGGTGGAACCAGCAACGAGCATGTTAGTGTTCAAGCTCAGTGCTCCTCAGTCTGTGCTTAGCCTCTGTGTCTCCACTCCTGAGACTCCCATCACCAGCAAACAAACCAGGTCTAGCAATTTCCTTCAGGGAGTCATTACAGACTCACCAGAGAGCATGCCTGATCAATCCGTAAATGCCTGTGCTATATAAGACAAGTGCTATATTCCATATAGCATTATTAAGGACCTGGTGAAACCCATAGTCTAGCTTATAGTAGGTATGGTTGATGTCTACCTTTCTTTAGCATGAATACTTCATGCAAAAGAAAGAATATTATTTTCTGCACTCTCATTCAGTTCAAGCCATGGAACTGCAGTAAAAACAACTGCAACAAATTTATCTTGCACTTTAACTTCTACAAAACTCTTCAACTCTTTTCTCAGTTGTGGGGGTGGGAAAAAAAAGACAAAAAAGGGGAAACTAAGTTTAATGAATCGATCTCATCGTGACTCTTATTACTGTAATACTTCATTACCGTATGGGTTATTGTCAGCGCCATGTCCTCACAACATATGTTGATTTATTCTGATCCTTCCTTACTGTTAGTACCGTGAAAAACAGCACAAGGTTCAGCCGTGATTCTTCTTAACACATCTACGAGAGGAGGACACCGAACTAATACAGCACAATACTGAAGACAAGAGAACATAACACTTAGTTCTGATACACTGAAAAGCAATTTCACACATAAGCTCATTTATGTAGGCACACTGACAGATTGAGCACCATTTTCTTTTTCAGTTTAACATAATGTTCAACTCGAACAGAAAAATGTTAAGCCTCTAAGACAGTTTCAGTATTAAGAAAAGAACTACCTCTATTTTAGAAACATCAAAACACTAATGTTGACACTTGAAAGTTGAGAAGTTCACTGCAAGTGACCCTCTCTCTGAATTCGAAGGCGCTCCTTCTCCACTTGCAAGCGTTCCTTCTCAATCTGCAGCTTCTCCGACTCGAATTTTAGGAACTGCAGCCTCTCTTTCTCTAACTGCAAACGTTCTTTTTCAAGTTTTAACTTTTCAGTTTCTAAATCCAGAGGCTGCATGATGGGTTTTTCTGCTTGAGTGAGGTCATTTTCCAGGGCAGGTTTTTCAGCTTGCAGAGTCTCCAGCCTCAGTTTCTCCCATTCAATCTGAAGTCGCTCCTTCTCAATCTGAAGCCTCTCGCGCTCCAGATCAACATGCCGCAACCGTTCCTTTTCAATTTGCAGGCGCTCCTTCTCCACTTGCAACCTTTCAGCTTCAATGTCCAGTCGCTGTTTCTCCAGGTCCAGTTTTTGCTTCTCCAGATTTACAAGCAAGTGAGAATCTTCATAGGCTAGCCTAGCTTGAGCAGAGCTTAGATTTCCAAACTCTTCAATATGGGGGAAGTCTGGTAGATCATTTTCCTTTTTCGAATCTGGCAAAACTGATGACAATATTTCTTCTTCTTCCTCAATAGGAAACTGCAGAAAGGAACGCGACAGACAAGAATTACACTCCAGTCTTTATGCCAGAATAAATGTGTTACACACAATTTGACTGAAAAGAACATTTTGCATCTTTAAAGCTACTCAGAACTTTTTCACTCGCACATTGTGAAATAACCATGTTAGATCAGAAGATTTTTCTATCATTACACAGGTAGAGAAATACAGTTTATCTGCAATGAAAAATGGAAAATCCACTCGTCAGTGGACATGCAAGAACATACAGAAAACTTGTCACAGTTGTTATTACAGATCATTCAGAACCACTGACAGAAAAGCAGATCTAAAAAACCATATGTTGTTCTTATTTCTCATAGACCTGAGTGACACTTATGTAAGCCACTAGGAATTTGTTGTGACTAATTATTTATCAGAGCAGATGGATCCATAGGCTATGTGGTATGTAAGCTAAACTAATCTTCACTAACTTGAGGATTCCATTTTCTAAGAAACATTTAACACTGACATTTTTCACACACTCTTAACGCTTCCAATTCCATTAAGTGAGTCTATACAGAGGACTTTAACCATTCTATATTCCCTTTGCTGTAAAGCTATTTATGCAGATGAGGAGGTGGGTTGGACCACTGCTCCCAGCAGACTGTAACAACTTATGTAGAATTATAGTTCTTACATGCTACAAATTCATAGTTAGTGCACAAGAGATAATTGTCTCACAGTAAGCATGTTGCAAAAGAAAGGCAAACTGAGGAAGATGGGGTTCAGAAAAACCCTAAGACTATGAGAGTCACTGCCAGTCCTCTAGCATTAGAGAAGACAGACTCTGTTCTTCAGCACTGTCTGGCAGGAGTCTCACTACCATTTAACAGCTTATGTCAATTTTTTTCCCAGCACACACACCAAGTGAGGTAAGACAGGAGTCGCTTCCCTACCCCTACCACTCAAAAAACAAAAACAAAAGAAAAAAGAAACTATTTGATTACTCCTTTTTGAAATGAGAACTATATATTTGTAGAGGCATAGTAAAACTATCCCAACAGTTGACTTGACTCCAGCTGGCTCTAGGACAGTCACAGTACTACTGGGAGTAACAACCTGTCTAAAAAACCCACAGCTGCTAGTCAAATTCATGCTAAAATTTTAACAGAGAGGAATGGCCAACTGACTTATTCAAGTACTGTTTTCATCTCCTGTGGGTTTATTTTAAGACCATGCAAACAGTGGTCTATTTCTTTCTGTATTCTATTTCTTTCTGTATCTGCAGTTAACAAACACTTTCATTTGTTAAAGCAGTGCACTCTTCATCTCTGTTCATCCATCCAGACAGCCTGAATATTACAATAACCAGTTTCCTTCAAGAAGGTATTTTCATTCTGCTGACTGAACTAATTCTTATCTGTGGCACATACAAATAGAAAATACACATGCAAAGACATATTCAAACTTTAGGGATATCAATTTGATAACTGACATCCAGGATCTTACACACAATTCCAAGTTGCTAGACATGAAAACCATCTCTCTGAAATATATTTGTTTCTTTAATTCAAACATTCAGAAAAAAACTAGGAACAGACACTATTGAAAAACACAGCAAAAAGCCTTATGCTGAAATGAAACAAAGGCCATATTGCATATAGTTAAGGTATGTCAGTCACTCACTTCAAAATTCTGTGGATCTTCCTCTTCCTCTTCCACTTTGATTTCTGTTAAAGATCCACTGGCTTCTCTGAAGTCAGAGATATTTTGCCATTCAAAACTAGATTCAATTGCAAATCCCATTTTCTCATCCATGTCTTCATTGAGAGAGTCATCTAAATTGGATGAAGGAAGGTGAAACCCAGCACCTACTACTTTGATGTTTGCATTCAGACGTTTTCTCTTCATGAGTGCTCTCCAGTCAAGGTATCGCCTTTTCACTTCTGTCCCTGTTCTTTGCTCTCCTTCACCTACAGCATTGACACACTCTGCTATTTCCTCCCAAGCTTTCCGTTTCATCTCATTAATTGTTGTATTAAGTTGCTTTGAAAAGAGTACTTCTCTCCTTTTTCTGATTTCCTTAAGGAGAGTTTGAGTTTCCTGAACACTAAAATTGCTTTTTCTTTTTCTTTTCAATTGTTTCATTTTTTCCAGCTTTAACCTAGTAATTTCACCACAGTAGACTACAGAGATGATCTGACACTAATCAGCTATTAATATAAATAAATTTAAAAGCCAATGAAAGCAGAGCTCAGTTCTCGTGAAATGAATTTTCTCTTCACTTGGTAGTATTTTTCTATTTGTCAGGCTTCCTAAGAGAAAAAGAGCAAACAACGTAAATCTCCGGGGTACACACCATATATTTTCATTTAACAACTTGACTCCTATGTCATCATTTAAGACACATGCATTTTGAGTTGACTGTTCCTTTGATAAAAGAAAACCATTTTGTTAGACTCTGAATATAAAGCAGCCATAGAAACCTTCTCTAATCTCCTATGAATTACAAAACCATTAATATATCCATGTCATGAACTGTTAAGATTGATTTGATATTTCCATTACAAAAATACAGCTATTTTCCTTCAACTCTTAAGAGTTGCCAGTCGGGATTTGCTTAGGACTGAAATTTGACATACTCACTTCAGCCTGAATGCTAAATTATTTCCAAAAGAAGCCTAAATTGTTATATCATTACTTCAAAAACATCAAGTGTGTAGGGGACTGAAATTTCTGAGAGACATTTTAAATGAGACACTATTTCCATTAAAAAAAATAGATTAATATGGAAAGTTGAAATTTCAGAAGCTCTTCTGACTTATCTTCATCAGAAATAAAAGAACTGGAGCAATCCTGTTGAATGTCATACAATAACTACTAGTTCAAAGAGATGTCATACACAAGAGATGTTTTAACAGTCAACAGATATAAGAGTAAGTCACAACATGCCTATGGTAAAGCATCTCTGTCCTTCTCACACTGCATGTCAGATGCAATGGCAGCTTCAAAGTCCATCTAGTCCTCTGCCTTCAACAACAGCTGGTCCTGTCCCTGACGCTGAAGAGAACACTACCCCATAAATACACCTGACAGATTGTGTGCAACTTTGTACAGAGGTGAGCAGTTTGAGAGGAATAAAACAGGGGACTACTAATGCAGTAATGAATATCCTTGCATTACCATCATAGACCCCCACAAGAACAAAAAGAACAAACAAAAAAATCCAAACAGCCCCCCAAAACAACCAAAACCTGAAAGGAGAGACACAGAATCAAAAATGGTTCTTGGTCATAACTGCTTGGTAAGCAGTTATTTTGAACTTTCTTTTGTACCATGTTACCTACTACTATAGGCAGGTTTAGAAGGCTTTAAAACAAGCAGGACAGGGATTCACTTATCCAGTACATATAATTTCAAGCTGCTGTGTTGGTTCACTATTCATGCAGTACAGGTATTTGTCTATGGCAGTCCCGTGGTGTAACGGAGAGCACTCTGGACTCTGAATCCCAAGGACATGAGTTCCAGTCTCAGTGGGACCGTCCCCTGGCAGTTCAATGCCTCCCTGCCATCCCATCCCGTCACATCTCGGATGCTCAGCAGGGTCAGCCCCGGTTAGTACCGGGTGCTGGGACAGTCCCGAGTACTTCACTGTCACTGTCCAAGCTCGCTCAGCCGTGGCAGATGGACCTTAGGACTTAAATGGTGGGGCCAGTTCTGTGCACGCTGTGCCTCACCTAAAACATCCACTGTGCAGGCTGGAAGGGCACACCCACGTGGGGAGAGCCCTGCCCAAATCTGCGTTCACGAAGTCTGGCCATACACATAGGCATTTGTCTACCTGAAGGCAAGCAGCTTGCAGATCATATATTCAATTGCTACTGACTTTTTCATTCTTGAAACACTCCCCCTGGTTGCTCCCTGAGCTACAGAGGATTCTTAACATACTAAGTATTTTTTCTTGTTATTCTACCTAAACTTGGTTAAAACATACACATTGGCATATTACATTACACAACTCTCCATTTGGGGGATAATGTAGTTTAGACATTGTTATTCATCTCCTACGTGTCACTGACTGTAAATAAGTCGTTCACTTGCAGTTTTTCATGTCAACGAACGTTCTTTCATATCCAACAGGCAAGCATGCTGCCATGGAGTATTTTTTAGAATTCTGCATTTAGAAAACTCCTTTACTATTTTCCCTCATTGAAATACTGTGCTCACTGTGAATCCACTTATTTCCAATAATTATTAGCTAGCAAATATGCAAAACCAAGTCCCAAGTGGAAATCAATTGCATTAAGCATAAGCCTGTATTACCACACACCACTGCAGTGCTCCCATGCAACTACCCAGCACTCTGGACTCCTCAGACTAAAGTAGGAAGCTGCATGCTGTTCTTTAGGATTTGTGAAACCTTTCGCCCTTCTGAAAAAAAAATTCTAATTGGTTCTGAGAAAAGGGAATTATTTTTAAAAAAATTTTATGGACTGCTTTAATGCAGATCCCTAACTTGACATGACCAGAAGTAAAAAAACATTGACAATTTAGAAAGTCAGATTTACACCATAACAGAGCACTGTATCTACTAGAAAGCAATAATTTTTTTCTGAGACCTTTTATTGATCTTGAAGCGTATCCTTTAACCTTCATTATTATTAGCTTACCATGAAAAGGTATCAAGAAAGAAGCATCACATTTACTTGTCTGCCAGTAAATCAATTTATTTGGTACTTGCTGTGCTTTTCAAATGCAAATTACAGCATTAGTACTTTACTATTATTATGTCAACTGAATGTCTTGACCTATGCACCAAATTCTAAGTTCATTTTATGTAAAGTGTTTGGCTGAGGTTTTTTTAACCATTTAGTGAGTCACTGAGCAAGTAAATTCTTCAGGAAAGTTACTTGCACAGAACAAATTTAGAACACATTTAGAATCACCATTTACAAGGCAATTATTCTGGACTGATAAACATACTACTGAGGAATGACCAAGTAGGAGTATCTTCATACTGGCTTTAGAAACACACACATTTGCACTTACCTCTTTTCAGGTTGGGGAGTGTGTGTGAAAGATACACAGGTATCCATTCTTAGCTGCTTTTCCAGGTAAAAAGAATTACATAGAGTTCGCAGGTAAAACCCAAGTTTCACAAGAATTACAGTATTTCTAACTTGTCACTACCAAGACATTAAATCTCCATTTATAAGATCACACTTATTTCTACCAATGCCAGTAGAACTTCATGTTTGGTCTTAAGCACATATTTAAATGAACTCTCAAGTACTTTGCCAACTATGGAAAAATGGATTAAACTTTCCAAAGTACTTGCCAGTTGGGCATGTCAAACTCTTGTAAATGCCAGTAGATATGTAATTTTCTCTTAGAGTATCTAAACAGCACACTTCTCATCTCAGGTATATACAGGCTAAGCCCTTTACCTAGCCCCAGCTACAAGAACAAGGTTCTGGTCATTCCCAGTAACAGGGAAGCACAAGATTTTAGAGCCTCATATAATATCTCTAGTTATCCTGCCCCTCCCTAAATTACTCAGTGCCAGCACAGTAGGATAATGTGGTCACAAACACAGGAAAACAAAAAACCAAAAACCAAACCCTGCGTTTTCAAATAAAATTTTCATCATCTTCTAAATATAGTTTTCCATGAACGTCGAAGATGCAGCCAGGCAAGGTTTCTCCTTAGCCCTAGAGAAGTCTCAGAGCTAAAACATGCAAATGTCAGGTTACCCTGCAGGTCAGCCTCGCTGCACCCTGTGCCAGCGCTCTGCATCACCTGAGTGATATCCCCAGCCACTATTTGTGAAGTGTCAAATCTTGGTTTTGGATTTTATGGCATAAACCAAGGACATAACCTTTAAGAACTACACGACTAACTTAGAAACTACTGGCATCCAATTCCTTTATTAGGTAAAGGTTTTTTTAGACTTTTTTTCACTTTTGCTAGAACACATCTGATATAAGCCCTGAATTTCCCAGAAAAACATCAGCAAAACCTATCTAAGACTCCTGACTACTAATTTCCAATTGCTAAGGACATCTTGCCTTTTCTAACTCTTTCCTTGTTGAAAGCACATCGCCTCACTAAAGATAATTCTCTTCTTATTAATATAAATGGGTGTTAGTGAATTGTTTAACAGTGTATTTACTCCCAGGGCACTGCATACCTTTCTGAGGTACTAACTAAAAAGCCTTACCTAAATAAACCTGAGGTTTGTGATATTCAGTTTTCTGACACTGCTAGATGGTCTCCAGGATAATACTCTTTAATGCAGAAAAATGAACTGTTACATGCTTGGAGTACTTAAGAGACAGGAATGGCAATAAGTTAGGATTTGTACACTCTAGACAGCTACAGGAAAAAAACACCCCACGGCCACTTTGAAAAGCTTGATTTCCATAAACATGACATACAGCATTGTCCTGGTTTCAGCTGGGATAGTGTTGATTTTCTGTCTAGTAGCTGGGACAGTGCTGTGTTTTGAATTTAGTGCTACAGTAATGTTAGTAACACTCTGATGTGTTGCTTGTTGCTGAGCAGCGCTTGCTCTATGTCAAGGACTTCCCAGTTTCCTGTGCTCTGCCACTGAGAAGGCGCACAAGAAGTTGAAGAGGAACTGCAAATGCAAAATACATCTTCTTACAGTTTGGATAGAAATGCAAAGTATTGGCTAGGGGGAAAAAAAGAAAAAAAAAGCAGCAATTCTAATTATATGATAAAAAAAGACTTCAAGGGTCTTCCAGAAAAGATGGCAACATGGAGCTATGAGTTTCAGGGTCTTGTCAAGCCACAAGCAACCCAATGGCAAGAAGGTCCTTGTCAGCGGACAAATGAAACACAAACTATTTATCAAAGTTGAAATAAAACAAGTATTGTAAAAGTAAGCTGGAAACTCCTCAAATAGGCAGAACACTGACATACTTACTGGCAGAGGCATCCACTTCCTACCTCTGTCTTTTCTGTCTCCTTTGTTCACACCTTACTGTCTGATGTATTGCTAGACCAACAATAAAATGAACAACCCCCTCACAAAATAAACAAAGGAAGCAAATAAAAAGATCCATGCATTCACCAGGACCAAAGGGGCATCAAAAGTCTTAGAATTACTCTTTAGGAAAATCATCATGGCCTTTTTTTTTTCCAAATATGATGTCCTGATGGTCCTTTTTCTTTTTTCTTTAACTTTCAGGGCTCACGCTTGAATAAAAAACCAGTTTAAATTAGGAGGACCTGCTACCTGTACATTTTTTTAAACAAAATTCGACCATCTGAGTATCTTTGCATGACACTAGAACCTAGAGCTTCCTAGAAAACTTCGTACATGATTCCAATCAGATGGCTAAACTGACTTGGAGCAACTTCGGGTTTTGTACAAAGTGAGGCTGGGTGTTGGTCAACACATCGCCCAACACAGCCCCTTCCTGCAAGGAGCCCGCGGTGTGCACAAAAGAGCAGGCACGCATAGAAGGGAACCACTACCACCTCCTAAAAGAATATTTAACGAAGTAGCGGAGGCACCGAGGACGGGAAGCAGCTGTAGATTTAGGCTATTGAATCCACGGCCTCATCAGGCTTAAGTTCCTCTTCCCCCGAACCAGCCACGGCCACGCACGGCCCAAACCCTCCTCTCGGGGCGGGGGCGCGTCGGGCCCAGCCCCAATGCGGGGCCGGCCCGCTCGCACCCGAGCGCTGCGGGAGTGCTGCGACAACAAAGGCAGGCGGGGGCACGGCCCCTGAGCCCCGGGGAGCAGCCGGGCCCCGCCGTAGGCAAGGGCCCCTCCGGCCGGCACGGCCCTGCGAGCCTACGGGGNCCGCCCACCCCGGGTGAGCCGCGCGCTCCCACGCCCTTCTGGCCGCCGGGTCACCATTGGCTGAAGCCGCCGCCTGTCTTCCGCGAACCTGTTGGTGATTGGCTGCCAGCGGCCCCGGCCCGCCCCCCTGCAACGGGGGACCCTCCGCGGGGGCACGGCGGGGCCGGTCGGGGGGGGCCTGC
>VWZD01009182.1:219871-245964 GCA_013396695.1 Sakesphorus luctuosus
CCTGCCAAAGGGGCCGTGGCCGGGGGCAGCGGCCGCCCCATTCCCGGGCCGGGGCCGCTCCCGCCCGGTCCCCGGGGGCCGCGCGCGCCGCTCACCTGCGCCCGACGCTCCCCTGCGGCCGCCGGCCCTTTAACGGCCGCTGCGCTCCCATTGGCCGAGCCGCCTGCCCGTCAGGCTCCGCCGCGCGCCTATTGGCGCTCGCGTCTGCCTCTCCCCCGCNAGGGCGCGGCACAGCGAGGGGCGGTGCCCTCCGCGGGGGCTGCGGGCAGGGAGGGGCGGCGAGAGGCCGAGGGGGTTCTCTACGGGCTCTTTGTGCGGGGTCGTGCGTCCAGGAGGCGTCTGATGCCGCAACGGGAAGCGAGTGCGCGGGAAGTGGCGGTTCATCTCGAACTGCGCAGTTTGTGATTAAAATAGAGAAATAACGTTTGTGCAGATGCTGTAGTTGTATGGCCAGTTTCGCGAACGAAGAGATTTGGGCAGGGCTCTCCCCACGTGGCTGTGCGCTTCCAGCCTGCGCAGTGGATTTTTTAGGTGAGGCACAGCGTGCACAGAACTGGCCCCACCGTTTAAGTCCTGAGGTCCATCTGCCACGGCCGAGCGAGCTTGGACAGTGACAGTGAAGTCCTCGGGACTGTCCCAGCACCCGGTACTAACCGGGGCTGACCCTGCTGAGCATCCGAGATGTGACGGGATGGGATGGCAGGGAGGCATTGAACTGCCAGGGGACGGTCCCACTGAGACTCGAACTCATGTCCTTGGGATTCGGAGTCCGGAGTGCTCTCCTTTACATCACGGCACCACCCCTGGATGCTGTAATTAAAGAAAGGAAAATAACTTTTGAAAAGAGCTGTGTATGTAAGGCACCACCTCCCCGATGTGGGTGAATACACACACCAAACGCTGTTGTAAAGCTCCCTGGTTTGGGGATCCTCCACCAAGAGGTGCTTGGTGTTATCATAGAATCATAGAATCGATTGGGTTGGAACAGACCTCCGAGATCATCAAGTCCAATCCTTGGTGCAACTCCAGTCCATTTACCAGATCATGGCACTCAGTGCCATGGCCAATCTCAGTTTAAAAACCTCCAGGGATGGTGAATCCACCCCCTCTCTGGGCAGCCCATTCCAATGCCTGAGCACTCTCTCTGGAAAGACCTTTTTTCTGATCTCCAACTTAAATTTCCCCTGGCAGAGCTTGAGCCCGTGCCCCCTTGTCCTGTTGCTGAGTGCCTGGGAGAAGAGACCAACCCCAACCTGGCTAGAACTTCTCTTATGTCGCATCCTGTTGCCTTGGCCACGTAACCTTCGTGCAGGCTTAAGGCACTACTTTCTGTCTGAAGTTTCCTGCCCCTGTTCTGCCTACCCCGATGTGTGCACGTATTATTTTGCATATTTATTAACTTTTAATTTATTACTTGCTCAGTCCTTTCAAATCCAAGTTTTGGACTTATTTTCACTGGACAGATAGGTTATTTGTTTAATACATCTTCAAGTGATCAAAATCATGATGAAACTACAAATCTCTTTTAAAACGGTATTTTCCCGTTTCAGTCAACTATTCTGATAGTGAACTTCATGAAAATACTTCATAGAAGCTAAAGGTTATGAACTGATAAGTTTACTTACAGGTAGGGGTAGTTTTGCTGCCTTACTTGCCCATGGTGTATTGAAAATCATAAAAAATTAAAAAAGGAAACAGTAAGGAGTAGGGTAGCAAGACCATGCCACACTGCTGGCATATATAATACAGTGTTATTGCTGAGACCTATGTATGAATGAGGCTTCCATTTACATTATTGCCAGTATTTTCTCAATGCTCAGAAATGAGATTGAAGTGTGCCCTAAAGGTCTTGCAAGGTAGTTCAAACTGGATTCAGGTGCAAAGAGGTGGGAAAATGGTGGAAAGTGGAAGTCATTAACAATCTGAACCTCTGCCAGTCTGCAAAAATAATTAGTCTTAATTGCACCTCATTGAGTGTCTTATTGTGAAGCACAAACCCACTAAATATGATTAGTATCCATTAGAATAATTTTAACTAGGAAGTGTATGATTTCCTAGAGTAGCTGTGCATGTAATTCTAAATAGCTCTATTATGGAGACTATTGACCACTGGTGAAAAATCTTGGTATATGCTAACTTCCTCCAACAAAAATCCTTGGACCTCTTTCATTCATGTGAACTGCTTGCACTTATGTGTAATTTGTGTGTATTTTACTCATTTACTTGCTTTTGATGACAATAGAAAAAGCCCCATCATATGGTCTACTCCAGATACAAACTGTTCCTCCTTCATGAATTCCCTAGTTCTGTAGAACATACATATGCAATTTTCTTCTGACTTTGCATAGGGTTACACAACTAGAGCTCTCAAATTTGGTCTGTGAATCCCTTCATTGTTCAATATAAGCTTTTAACATTGTGAACTCTGTTGGCACACTTTGTATATGTCCCCAAAATTACTTTTGCTAGCTGTGAGGCAAAGGCCTTGGAGCACTGGAAGGTTAATTTGTATTGCTGTGACTATTTTATGTATACAGAGGTTTGAGGGTTACAGAATTTTAAGTTTTGGAAGAATGCAATATAACACAGGGCTCCCTCACTACGTATTGATGCCATTTCTGCACCGTAGCAGTTTGCAAGTCCATCTCAGTAAAAATAAATAGCTAATCATTTGCAATACTTAGACTGTTAAAAAACCCCATATATCTATCTGAGTTAGATGGATCTAGTAAAAAAACGAAAAGAAATACCAATTTCCATGAATACATTACAGTGCTAAGCTTAGAACTTTTCAGCATTGGAACAGCAACTCAATATGCAAAGGATATACAAATACAAGGTCCAAGGATGACTACAAAAACCCCTCACTGAAGTTTTCATGCATGCTAACTGCATTCTTCCTTATAATCTAACATTCAAAATATTCTCCAGTTAAAAAAAAAAAAAGGGAAACAAAAAATGAGTTAACCACATTAGAAACACTGAAGATTCTTTGTATTTTGAAATTCACTTTAAAAAAAAAAATCAGACCTGAGAAGGGTTCAATTGCTCAGTGTTTTATTTCACAAAAGAATGAACATCTCGGCAACATGTAGTACCATACTTTCCCCGTATCAGCAGAGCCAGGCAGCAGCAAAATGTTACTGATCTCTATGCTTTACTGGATGTTAGAAGAAAAAAAAGTAAATTGAGCATAATGGTTAACTATAAATATTGTCAAACATAGCCCTGTTTTCAGTCTGTTTTAATTAAAATAGATCTTATGCTGCCTCCTGTTGGTCACCTACAAACAGAAACATCTACAATTGGACTCCACATTACAAACTCCAGTCAGCACATTCTACAGCCTATACCTTGCCTACTACCTAACACTAACCAGAGGAGGTAAATAGCTTTCTTCATGGAATAAAACCATAAATAAATCTGACCTGGTAAATCAACTCAATTTTGTGAACATAATGAATTTTAACAGTACAAAATGACTTCTTAAAAATGTACTTAGAATATAGAAAACAAAAAATTAGTACATAAATAATAATCATCAGGTCTGTGCAAACATAATCAATATAAACACCTAAATGACTGATATTGTAACAACTAAAGCAGTGTGATAACATTACCAAAGTGCTAAATGTTTTGATAGCATTCTTTAAAAATTAAGATTATCCAATATTACAAACACTGGATATTAAAATCCCACATACAATATATATTATCTCCATGTATATTATACTGGTCATGCTTATAATGTGTTCTGTGACATAAAATAGAATTGTATTAGAAATGTTTTGGTTACATCATGTAAGTGCAAATAGTAATTATGATTTTACATGCAATTTGTATCTTTTAAACATCTTACTCTATTTCAGTGAGAACACTGGTAATCATTAATGTAGTCATCAGCTATTTTTTAAGGAAGGTACTTTTTCATAAAGTACTGTAAGCTTTGAAAAGTCAGAAAAGATACAGAAAAACTCGCTTTGCACTAACTTTGTGACCTTTATTAAACTGCATAACAGCTGTGTAAAGTAGAATGAAAAAATCTATTTGATCCAGACCCACAGCAGTTACTCATGCAAATAATCCACATTCTACTGTGTAGCTGACTTCACTGAGATTCTTTACATCTTTAGCAATTAATTATGGGGTTTGGAACATAGGCCTTTAATTCTATCACAAAGCCTTGTTTTAAACCATGACTGTCTAACACAGCTGCTTCTGCATTAAATTCTGCTACTAAATTTAATACTTTGTATGTGGAATTGTGGCAAATGAGGCTTTTTCCTTCTGTGAGATCTGTAGTATAGGCTTACCTGCCTAACTGAAGAAAATCAGTCTCATTTCACAGTAACTTTTCTGTAAGCAATGCTAGAAAGTAACTGACACAACTACATTATTTCCTGATCACTGAGTAAAAGAGCTCAACTCCATGTGAAGTCCATGAGTGATTTGTCAAACCGGAAACTGACATTAGTTCCTGTGCAAGTGTAGCGTAGAATATTAAAGAAGCATGTCTGTTTTCCCAATTAAGCTTCATTCAGTTTTCACTATCTACACTAATCTATCTCATATGCCATTGCTCTGTCTGATATCATATGCCAGTCTTATACATATAGCCAAGCAGCTCGATGGAATTCTGCCAAAAAAGTCTGCCATAAGGAAAAGCTTGGAGGAAAGAGCATCACCTGAATTACTGACTGACTCACTCACTTGCTGTTTATGTGACCTGGTGATTTGGTCATGCCAGTGACCACTCAAAAACCCTTGCAGTTCTCTAGTCTCTTCCAATTTGCATAGCTATTTATACCCACGTAGTATAGGCATAATTTGTTACTTTTCTCATTACATAAATTGCATATTCATAATACTCAGGTATAAAACCAACACAAATACACAAGCAAAGGAGAATTGGGCCTTGTATTCTGATGAAGTGACAAGTTGCAATAATTAACGCTTAATGAAATCTCTAAGCTACACTGAGTAGCTTTATTAATACTATTAATAATTAAAACTACTGTTCTCCTATGTGTCTTATTTTTCTCCTAGAGTTTCAGTAAGCAGGAATAATACTCTCCCTCTCTCTATTCAATACTACTCAATACATTTGCTTTGCACTAACAAAAAGTAGTTGTGTTCCCATATAAAAATCTGTGCATTTCTGTGATTATAGAGGTTCCCTAGCTATGTGTAGTTACAATATGATTTGGAGACTCACTATGCAAAACGCAAAATAAATGTGGAAGTTGCCTGAAGCCCCTATTTACTTCTACACAACTGACATGCATCTTAATACAAACAGATTACTGAGTGGAAGGGTTCTTCTCTATGAATATTTCTCCAAATCAGCATAATTTTAACTTACATACTTATGAAAAGAGTTATAATAAATGTTATCTAAATTTAGGAAGGTATCTGTTAACAAATTATAGTCATCCAGAATTCCATTCTTTACTGTTTTAAACAGAAGTGTGTTCTAGGCAGTATTAGGTTTTAAGCATTACTATTGAGCTTGAGTTTTGCAAAAAGTACATGCAGTAGTGATGTGATAATGAACTTACCACAGTTGTCTCAAGTCATATGAAAGATGTTCCAGATGCCTCCTAAACTTTATTCCTTTTTAAACAGCTTGAAAAAGGTGTGCTTAGATGTTCAGAACCTGTCTGGCCTAAGACAACCTTACTGCTTACACGATACTTATAAGGAACATAAGGGCTCTCAATGTCTTATCGAATATCTGGTAAAAAAAGAAAATTCTAAGGCTGTAGAAAATCACAAATGAATTTATGAAACCTAGCTGATTTCACTGTCCTACTGTCAGAAAGAGGACCCACTCTGTAAGTGTGAGATCAAATTTACTTCATAACTTATGCCTAGACTAATATTAATACTAAAAGTCCATTACAATTTTAACATTATTATAGATGACTACTGGAAGTTTATCAAGCATTATATTGTGTAGTGTTCACTGTGTAATATTTTAACACTTAAAATTCCATGAAGTAAAAGATTAAGTGTTTTAATTCCTTTAAACCATTACAGAAGACTTTTCACCTCAGAAATACTATTTACTTTGACTTTTAATGTGGGGGTGTATTTTTGTAACTTTTTTTTGATGTATGACAAGATACAAACTTTTCCCGTAGTTAACTGAAGCAACAACTACAATTTGTTTTACAGCTTGTTGCAATAAGCAGCCTGGTGACTGCTTAGTAGGTAGCATTGGAGACTTCAGAGATGGAAGACTTCTGTTAGAAAACATCCTGAAATGTTCTTTTTCTTTAGTTAACAGCATGACTGAGCAAAGATAACACAGGTATCATCCATCCTGTAGAAATCTTGCCCACCCTGCAGCATGTTATTGAAGTTTATCTTGCTACAGTTAATGGGATGGAAACAGAAAATAAAGCTACTACTAAGGCACAGGGATGGAGAAAAACTGGTAAAACTGAAGAGCTGAAGTAAGATGATAGGAATTATCAGTCTCTTCAAGTTAGATACCTGGTTTAATGCTATGAAGGTCACTTTGGCTCTTGCCCTTGCTAGGGTTGTTCTGATAATATAAAGTTGACAATTAATTCCTCTTACAGGTTTATGAATATAAAAAAATATAAAGAAAACAATAATGTAGATTTCTTTTAAACTTCAGTTACATAGGGAAAACAGTATCACAGTCAGTTTTCTCATTTAGCAATTTGTCTACTGGGACAACTGTCAGTATTAGAGAAATAATGGCACATATTACACAATGACTGTTCTTTTTTATGGAAAGCAGTACCATTTTGAAAATTATTAGATAAGTAATACTTTCTATATAATGACTAGCATGAATGACATTTTAATGGAGTCTTCCAAGAGCAATCCTACATCATACAGTTTGAACTGAAGATTTAAACAAACAAGTACATATTTCTCCATCTGTAAATGAATACTTCAAAATCTGTTCTAAAACTTTTGCATTTAAATAGATTTTTTTTGACTCAGGAGTTTCAAAATTCTCCAGAGCAAATTGTCAGTATGGGTGACCAGGGGTCCCTATATTTATTAAACTGAATGACCTGACAGTAAAATTCAGTTAAGGCTCTTGGCATTGGTGAAACTTCTTCCCACTCAGACCTACTACTATGGTAGACTTGAACTTCATCTGTGATTTCTTCTGGAGCATAATCACCACCTAGTATATAAATTTTGTCTTCTGTCCCAACTGCCCCTGCATTAAAGCCAGCGCATTCAAAAGATCCTTCCCCTTTCCAAACACAGGTTTCTGGACAAAAACTGTAGACTTTGTAGGTGGAGAGATCACATATGTACAATGTACAGTTCACTGGAACAGCTTTGATTAGAGTTGCATGGAAAAACTGCCCAAATTCTGCTACAAGCTCAGACCACTGATCAGTCATAGCATTATACTTAAAGAAACAGTCAAGGGATGGATTAAAGGCATCAGTAATCTCTACTTCTGAGCCAAGGACATAAATTATGTTCTGACATGCACTTGCTTCTGGATAGTAGATACCTCTTGGTAATTGGCTTACAGATTTCCAGTCTTTGGAAAGAGGATTATAGGACTCTACATCCAAAAGACTTCGGGTTTCTTGAGCTCCTCTGGTCTTTCCACCTATTACAAAGAGCTGATTTAAGGTTACAACAGATGTGTGCATTGTCCGTGGCTTTTTCATAGCTGACACTATAGAGAATTCATTGCTGACTGGACAGTAGCACCAGGTTTGGTCAGTGGCATCATGAAACGGTTCAGCAATATGAAGCCTGACAGTCCTATAACAGTTCCCCTTGCATCCTCCAGTTATAAATATTTTTTCTCCATAGCTAGATAAACTTGACCCTGGCAGATCAATCATATGCGTATGTGGTAGTTCCTTCCATTTATCTGTTTTGATGTTGTAGCAGAATGTATGTCTATTTTCTCCATCTTCATCAGTTTTATGAACAAATATGTATTTTTCTGTTGTTGAAGGACGTGCATCTGGATACAGTCCACTAAAGTTTTGCACACTTTTAACTGCATCACTGATAATTACCGAGCAATTAGCACTCTTAAGTAAGTGTTCTTCAGAATGCAGAAAGTCCTGCAAAGTCTTTTCAGGTAACTGGTGTAGTCTCACTTTTTTAATCAAATTAGGCAGGTATTTCTGCCGTGTTTCTAAGTTGTGCTTGGTCCACTGCAGGACAGCTTTCAACACTGATTCTTCCTCAGGGACATTTAGCTCATCAGCTTCAAGACATTTTTGTAGTATTTCAAAATTCATCTCCAAAAAATCACTTGATCTGAGCAGCAATGAAAAGTGGTGCTGTACAAAATCTAGTGCATGATCAAACAAGCGGACGGACCCATAACTTTCTGATAGAGAAAGCAACTGCAGGCAATTCACAAGATCAATACTTTTTATTAGAAAGTCACTGCAAGCTTTGGAAAGGAGTGAAACTTGAAGGAATGATGACAGTTGGAAGAGCATTTCCACGTTATCATTTGTTATCTCTGTTTTTCCTGTGTAAGCATAATCAAGAAAAGCTTTCACTGCCTTCGGTGATAGATTACTAATAGTAACATTGCCATCATCTCGTTCTTTCATATTAACTTCAAACATGGCTCTGTGAATAAAATACAAACACACAAAGATTTAGCAAACAGCAGAAACATTGATGTGAGAGGAAAGAGACAATCAGGGGTTTATAATAAGGTGGGCTGATCTAAAACAGGCCTAACGTATAGAAGTTCTTATAAGAAAGAACAGTGCATTTCCTTGGCATGTTTGAAGACAAAAAAAAAAAGGAACGGTGACAAAACCATATTCAAAGTGGTGGCTTAAAAAAATTATAGCTGCACCTGTGTTTTCTATGGATTTTCACAGAGAGCGAGTAAGTCTCAATGAGAGAGCTTTCAATTGAGAGAGAAACTGTGAAATTGTTCAGGACAGCATCAGTTTCAATTGCTTAGGAAAGAAAGTCTGATTTCAAAAATATATAGTAAAAAAGCCCCATGATTTAGGTCATGCAGTCTGAATGAATACATAACATTAAGTGAAAAAAAGCTTTCCAAATTGCAGGCTGAGCAACTGGCAGGATGGATGATGGGTGCATTTCTCAGAATTAAGAAGTATGTGAGGGGTGAATATGGAGAAAAAACACGAGGAAACTTAATTCTTGCTTTAAGTTGATAGATGCATGAGTACAGGCCAAGGTCAGGAAAAAAAATAAGGTTTTGACGTAGGATTGCATGACACAATGAAACTGTGCAGAAAGTAGATTGTGATTGACTACAAACATGTTTGAAACTGTGGAATGAACTATTGATCAGATTTGTAGACATTTTATAAAACTTTAACTACTTTATTCTAAATATGTAATAACATTTAACTATTTCACACAATCTAACATAACAAGATAAAATAATTAATGTTTTTCAAACCAGTAAGTGCTGGCAACAGAACAATGCTGCAATATCCCATGCCATACCCTGAGCATGAGGCTGGGTTAGGAACAGCTTCTGAACTTTACAAAAGATGTAGTGGAGGAAGATTCAGATAAATCATCAGATGCTAAGTATAGAATCTGGATTATTATTAATATATCATGGACAGTTCCTATTAAAAAAAGTATTATATCATAGTTCAGTTATACAGTTAGTATCTCTGTAGTATGGGATTTTTAAAGTCCCATTCTTTTCTGAAGCCAAAGAAAGAAAAAAAAATTATTGTGTATAGCATCCTCTTTAGGAAGTGAATGTCCTGTAAAGCAGGAACTCGCCTGACTTCCTGAACAAGAACATAAAATTACAATAAGACACCTATGTCCCAAAGACCTTTTTGCATACTGAATTATGACTCTTAGAACCTTTTCCTCATTAACCCAAGAGCTATGAAGGAAATTTCTAATTATGAGGTAAAATAGTAACTGAAGAATACCAGTAGAAGGAGAACAAATTTGGGCAAAAGCTTTGACCCTGAAAGCTAACAAGTAAGAATCAAAATGTTGCTGAATCTTGGGTTTACACAAGGAAACCAACTAAGATAAATCCTAAGGCCAAGGAAGACAAAAGGTGTTCCATTTTAAAATGTATCTAGTGGACTTAAGTAATTTTTATTCCTTGAAGGTAAAAAATGGGTCTTGCATTCCAGGACAACTTATGAATCTGATGGCTCCTATTATAAACTGTTAGAAGTAGGGACAGATGCAACTTTTCACCTGGAGAGACTCTAGGTAGTGAAAATGACATGTTAGCATGTGTGTAACTTCAGTTTTAAAAATTACCACTGGAAGCTATTTCATCCTAATATTTCTTCTACCAGACCATCTAGCTGCTGTTAAGACATAAATGCAAATAGTTCTGTGTGTCAGAGAAAAAACAATTCTGTTGCTACAGTGGAGAAATTACTCATTTCATTTGATTTCTTCTTTTTTTTCAGTAATTCTAAGAATACGTCCAGCTACCTTCTGTCCCAGAGAAGATGGGATGTTCCAGGAGATTTGAAAATAACATCACCTCCGTACCAGCAACTGAGTTGAGGTCATTAACTCATTTCCAGGACCCCATTTTTTTCATTGTTGCAGTCTGAGCTTTGTTTTTAGTAAACACTGTATTCAGAAACAGACCTTCAGCATGGAATTGCAAGTTTGAGACTTACTAATAAAAGGGCTAGCGAGGGTCTTCATAAATTAATATACTATATGTGAATGGTCTGGCTGTTCCTTAAGAACATACAGCTTTAAGCACCAGAAGAAAGATCATAGATCCATTTCATACTGAAAGGCTGAAATCTGTAGTTTAGAAAAAGTTTATCTGTTTAAATACCTCTGAAGACAATCTCTATATACCAACCACTCATCTTAGACAAACAAAATGCACTCCCATTCCAAAATGATGTACAATTTATCCACAATTGCTCAATGGATGTATTTGTAATCAACCTGTCATGTTTCACTATATAAATGTATCAAAGGACATAGACTGTCTTATACGAAGTCAAATAATATCCTTGCAAACCTTCAAGTACTGATACAGAGGACAGGTAACCCTTAATACGTATAGAATTTGTGCTGGTTCTGCCTAACAGCAGAACCACACTTACAGTATGAAACTTGTATTTCAGAGTGTGGACTGCTGTATGAATCTCAAATTCAGACAGTCCTCATGCCACTTTGAAAATACAAACAGATGTATTTGATGTATCCTTAAAATGATGCTTGAATGCTTTACTCAAAACTCTCCAGACACATGTAAGTTGTGATTTTTTTTAAACTTTTTTTGTAATTGTATTCCTTCGCTCCCTCCCAGAGAACTTAGAATTTATTTCCTGCAAACTCTCTTGAAAATTAGATTTACCTGAAAAAATCACTGCACGCTGCCAGTACACAACGATGACAGGGAATTATTTCATCTTTCACAACAATTTTAAAATCAAAAAATATATTTTGTTCTCTGAACTTTTGTAGTACTTTTAGAATTTGTTGTCCATGACCTTCAGCCACTAAGGCATTGATTTTATTTTCAGGAACAGAAATCCCATTGCAAATAGGTCTGCTAATATAATCCCGTTGATTGGCCATGTTTTCTTCAATCTATTCCTGAAATGGAAAAATAAGTAATTAATTCCACAGTCTTATTATTAAAAAAAAAACATAAAACAAACAAAAACTTCCCAACATTGAATTTAGGTTGTAAGTCCTACGTGCAATTAGAAATTTGTGTTATAAGTGACTTTTACACTGAATTTGATAATAATACTTCTGGTTTCTAAAATATAAACGCACAGCATATTTTGAAAAGTAAAGAATCTGCCATATATCAAAGAACAACTCTAGAAATAATACTCACCTGTAGGAATTTTTCCAGTAAAGTCTGCAGGAAGCACATCAAGGAGTGTGACAGAATTTTTAATGGTCATTTAAGAGAAAGAATAGTCCTAGGCTCACCCTCAACACCCCCCCCCAAACACTTACAATTTAATGTAAGATGAGATGGAAAAAGAAAACTTTGTTACATATTTTAGATTCCAAAAGGCTCATTCCTCTACAGCTTGCCCTGGAAGGGAGATACAGGCTATTAGACTGCTTCCTAAGCGAATTCCCAAGAGGCGCTTTACACTGCAATACACAGAATACAAACAGACACCAACAGCCTGGCCAAATCACAGGATTGCTGGGGCTTAACAAATCGGGTCACTTAGAGACAGTTTGGTGACACTACACCTTTGAGTGTTCACTCAATTGAAACTGATTTTGTCTTGTACCTCTAGTCTTGCTAAGGAAGCTTTGTGTTTCCCACTGTAAGCTTCATTTAGAGTGGTGTAAATTAACTGGCTTCAGAACCCATTTAAATTTAAGACAGTGCAATCTCCCTTTCAGCAGCCAAGCTCTGGTTCTGGTGAAAATCCCTATACTGAAGTGCATTTTTTCTATGGTAAGTTGGCTTTAACTGTTTTTTACAATGAAAATATGTTACTCCACTTTTTTAATATAAAAAAGCTGTAAACATGAGTATATTTTATTTACACTTATTTAAAGAGCTATTTATATGCTGCAAATGCATAAACTGACCTTATTGCAAATCTCTGTCAAGACTGCCTACTTTAGAGCTTAAAGAAACATTCCAAGGGGTTTTTTTTATTCCAGGATTTTGCTTCCACAATTCCAATTAAAATTAGCAACACATAATGGCCCACCTGAATTGACAAGGAGATAAAAAACTCCAAGCCAAATCCAGAAACCAGAAAAATACTGGGTTTGGTTTTCAATTTCATGGAAAGGCTTATCTGATTACATGATACATTCAGAGCAAACTAAAGTATCAGGCAAGTCTTCTTTATGGGAGGTACTTTCACAGCAGACTGATCTATTCTTTATGTAGTCAGGTAGCTCCAACCACAAATAGACCTCCATGTCTCCTGGAATAGAAGAGATCCAGTGATCTTGCTGCCAGCACTTGGCACCCTTGCAGATGGCATCTTCTCCTTCCCATGGGCAGACAATCTCACGTATTCACTCTTTCCATCCTAAGCCTGAGGAACTAGGAAAATACAGAGGAACAAGACCACCATTTATTCTGATAATGTATGGCCTCCTCATGAGCCCCAACTTCCACAAATCCTTAAGCTTTTCTGTATGTCAGAATTCTCTAGAAAATACCCTTTTCTTATGAACTTAAAATCCTCGTCCTCAAAAGACTGAATTTTCAAAAGCAGAGTTGTTTCAATTACATTAGTTTCCGACATTTGAGTGAAACTTTTTTGAAAAGTAAGTCAATTTCAAAGTTTATTTGGCATCATGTAAAGTAACATTTATTCTAAAGGAAAGGTAAACCTTTTCACAAAATTGTGGCACTGACAATAGATAGTAGACATCTTTCTTTTTTTATATGTAATTTTTATAGCAAGCTCCAACCTACAATTTTTTTTTGTGGAGGTAAAATTACCAATATCAGTAATATTCATCTTTGTATAATGAACATGGGAACATCTACTCTCATCAAGGCCATCTCTGCTATTTTAGGAAAAGACACCATATAATCACTTTCATCAAAGCAGTCTATGTTTCAGAAAGTTTTCTTTTCCCACACTATTACCACAAGAAGACTATACTACCAGTACACTGGTGTCAAGACTGCAAACTTCTTAATTACACAATCAATTTATTAATGCTTACAGTTTGTTCTTTTGTTAAATTGTAATTTGATTTAATCCTCTGTTGTATATTTTTTCACTCTTTTAGTTATCATGTTGATATCTTCTCCCAACTTTCATTACAATGAATAATTGCCAGTCTTTCCAAGATCCATTTATAAGACTGAATTTTTGTTTTTCCTTACTATTTCTTGCAGTTTTCATCCACTCCAGTTTGATGTTAAATTTCTTTCACTGATATCAGATTTGTTGTACAACATTATGGTTAAGATCTCATCACTGTCTCACTACTCCAGTTTGCAGGTCATCTAGTGCAGCCTAATCCTAATCTCTAATAGCAGTGTCTCATTGTTTTATTAAAAGCAAAATTCAGTAGTGTATCATTAATGTTTTTGTCCATCATTAAGTTATGTAGTAATCAACATTGTGCTACCACTTAACCTAATTCACCCTCCCCTTCATTAAGGAAATACATATTTAAAAAATGGAATTCTCATCTCTCTTATAGCTGATTCCTAATTTATTTGATAATTTTGGTATTAATTTACCACTCTACTGAATCTGTTGATGAATTCAGCTAAAACTTGGTCTGTTAAATAAGGCCAACTAGTATTTATAATTATTTTATTCTTTCTTCTACAAAGCCATATGAATTAATCAATAGGGCTTTTTAATAAATATTTGATCAACTTACTGACATAAGGGTAGAAAACATAGGGGGTGCAGATGTATGTTGCACACGTCTGCAGTTCAGGAAAGCTGGGCTACAACCCTCCTTTTATTTGCTCCATTAACTCCCACAGGATTCCAATTAAAAAGCCTCTTTTTATGTGGTTTACCAAGAACCAAACTCCAGTAGAAGGTTCATTAGAGCTGGGATCTCCTGTTTCTGTTTCTTAGCACATGGCTGTGTGCCACAGAGCAGACAGCCTTCCAACCCCTCCTGCAACGCGACACATCAGACCCCTGAGCGCTGCTGGATGTGACCCCATCATGGACCACTTGACAAAGGTCCCCTGCTCACACACCAGATGTTACACACCCTGCACTCACAAATGCCCCATTAGCTATTAGCCTGATTTTCTAAAAAAAAAAACCAAAAAACAAAACCAAAGACAACCCTAAGCAATTCCAAAACTGAACTGCCTCAAAGTTAATACACTTGCCCTGTTTTGTTTTTCTTTTGCTTGAAAGCCACCTTAAACAATGGGCCAAATGGCCATTACAGTGAAATTTGATACAAACTTCATAGTTATTAAGGTCAACCCCACATAATACATACTTGGGGGACATGTATGTACCTCTCAAAGCTATCTGAACAGATCTACAGTTGAGGGGCACGGCGTTCTGCACACCTGATAGCTAAGTAGCAGGCAAAGTCCAGCCCATGTATGGCCACAGAGCTGCTAGCAGCTAAGCAGGAGGCTGGGACAGTGAGCTAATTTTGGTCATTAGTGTGGATGAAATAAGGGACCACCTGGGAGCTCTGAGGGTAAGAGCATTCCTATAGTCTGTCACAAATCAACTAATAAGGACCCAGACCTCATTAGTTCTGCTGTTTACAAGATCCCTCTGTTTTAGAATCACAAAATGCTTCAGGTTAGAAGCCGCCTTAAAGATCATCTAGTCCCAACTCCTTGCCCGTTTTAACACTGTCCTTTTCCCAAGACAGTAAGGGGTGTAACAGTCTAGAACATAATAAGCTCATTGACCCAGATGCCAGGTAATCACACTGAGAAATCCAGTAACCCCACAGTCAAGACATACACATCTTCCTCTCAGTAGTATCTAATCTAATCGTAAAAAGCTACAAGATGTTTAACTGGCCTGAATACCATGCAAACAGCTTCCAAAATCACTCACTAAATTTCTAGGGTTATTGTTTTACTTCACCAATGCTAATGGTCCCTTTCCGAAGATAGTTAAAGACATAACATATTTATGATGATTTGCTTTTAGTTGGAACCATCAACAATCAACAGTCCTTCTTAAAATGTTCTTACAATTCTGTATGTAGAAGAAGTCAGAATGAGTTGCTTATTTGCTTATACTTTTCCTTTGGAAAGTCCAGATGCTCTTTTGAGTATCAATTTCATAACCTGGATACATGTTCAATCCTAGATTACACTAAAAGACTGTAAACACAGCATGTTGTTAAACTCATATAGCAGATCAAAAGCATCCAGGACAGACATTTTCAGAATATCTCAACAAGCATACACTAAAATAATAACCACTGCAATATGCCTCCTAAAAATGGCGTCCACATCCATTCCACCAGATTTGAAAGAGCAAAACAAACAGAACTGTGAAGTGAACTTTGAGCAGAGATAAACTTTTGTTTCTGAAGGGTCTGATCAGAACATACTCATATAATGTATAATGGTAAAGAATTTTGCTCAAAAGATTTTGCTAAAAACCAACAATCAAAACACCCAGATATGGGTACAGAAAGACATTGGACAAGACTTAGACCAAACTGTTTGATAACTTTGTAACAGTAAGATAATATATATATACAAATATATGTGAATTTTAAAAGCCTAGAGGATGTTTTTTGTGAAAGTATTGAGCATACTTAAGTATCACATATAGGTAAGTTAGCACTTTGCCAGAAAATGCTGTTATGGCTGTGGCTGCCTGACCATAAACAGGACCAAACCCTTGTAATGGGACTGAAGCTCCAGACTGTTCCCAGCATGAAGGACACCAACCTTACACGAGGTGTGTAGTGACTCAGAAAGTACAAATAACATTCTGTGTGTACATGTTCTCTCCTCTACCAACATAGCTGGGAAAACCAGTCTAAACTCAAGCTTTATTTGGGACTTCAGTATTTACAAACAATTGTAAAATAATCTATCTGCTTTATCTGACAGCACAATACAGCTATGCTACAACACTCACCAATTAAAAAGAAATTAGTTCTTAATACTTCTTAGCAGGTATCTTATGAGAAATAAATTGTTCTTCAATGGAACATTACGTTTGTCACTTGGCCTTCTCCCAGCTTAGATAGTATGTCTTACAAATAAGTGCTATATTATTAATTCTAGTATATACCCATGCAGATGATTTGCTATTTTCTCTCCTTATCCATTCAAAAGGGAAGAAATTTGTTAACAAGTTTTAAAGACACCACTTGGCCACACATCTACTTTAACTTTCACCAAGATGAATATGAGTGAAACAGGTATCTGAAGGATTTGGTGACACTTCTAATTGCTGAGTAAAATGAAAAGAGTGGTTAAAAATGTAACAAAACTATAAATACTGAGTAAGAAGATCTGTACTTTTATATTGTAATAATGTTTTGATTGTCAATGATTGTCTAAGATTGAAAATACTAAGAGAATTCCAGGTTCTTGTCTGGAAATTTCAATGCAACTGTCTCACAGCCTTTTCATAAATAACTGAACTTCAAAGAAAAATAATATTCAATCAATCATTTATAGATAACCAAAAAAAATCCTGTGACATTCTGAGACATTTAATCCATAAAAGTGGCATTTATCAATAATACATGTTGAGACAGTATTCTCAGACTGAAAGGTGACACAGAGACTTTAAAGCTTTGTGTTCTTCAGAAGTGATTGAAAAAAACCAACATGGAAAAAAACCCAGTATGATACCAGCAGGAAGTAAGGAAATTGCACTGATTTCTGGAAGCATTTCAAAAGTGGAAGATTCCCACTCTGCAGGCAGTGATCGTTAAATGCATGTTCTCTCACAAACATATGAATCCATTGAGATAAAGCAATAATCACTCAGAAGAACTATACCTGACTGGATTTTATCCTAAAGCTAAGTTTCTCAAATTCATCAAGTTCCTTTGCAAATTATTTTCTTAGCTAAAATGATCAAGATCTGTAATTTTAATTTCCAGTAGAAAAATTTCCATTATTCTTCTGGTACATGACATGCTGTACTTCTGACAAAAATAATAACTGCAAATTCTGGAAAAGAAACTAACTGCTTTTAATGGTTTTTGAAATCTGTCAATTTTGTATGTGATTAAAATATGTTTTTTTCAAAACACACATGCCACATTGAGCATAGAGTAATTTGACGCAGCTTATTACCACGTTTTACTTATAATAAAAATGTGGGTTTATATTCAATAGATCCATAATTATATTACATATCATACAATGCATTTAAGTTTCAGTTTGCGTTTACAAATTAAGCTTATTTTAAAAGAAAATCAGTAAATCCACTAGTGAAAAAAACTGTTATATGTTTAAATTTCTCTAAGTAGATAGCATGAACAAGTCAAACCTATGAATCAAACCCACAGGGTTTTTTGGAACTAGAAACATCACCTACCAGTAACTTAAATACAGATACAGCCACAATTTACACTTCGAAGTGTGCAGAATATGATGCTTGAAACGTCAGCTGCAGTTTGATATTGGTGAATAGCATTTTCCTGGGTTTTTCTCTTGACTGTGCTAAATCCTCTTCTGCTGTCATTAACTTTGTCTCTGTCTTTGGATATTATAGATTATGTTATCCCTTGCTTCACTAAGTCATGAAGAAAAATGGGAATAATACTTTGAAATAAGTAAATTACACTACTGATTCCTTGATGAAACATTTTGTTACCCAAATGTTACTCCTGTGTTTAAAATATTTTGCAAAGACCAACCTAGACTCAGTTATAACTGAGACTTATTTTAGGCAGAAGGACCTTCTGGCCTGGGAGAAACAGCACTTTCCCCCCATGAACAGGGAACTGACAATGCTAAACAAAAGAAACAAAAAACAACTGCAGTAATAAAATTTTCAATACTTTTCCATTTGTACATGATCAGTATAGGATGGTCAAAGTGTAAATATTTCTAAAGGCAAGCAACAGCAAGAAGAGTTGTCAATTTTCAAACAGCACTAAATTTTTAGCCATGGCCCAACTTCAGAACCAAAGGGCACACGCCTTTATTACCTTTGGGGACTTAGAGAAGGCCTGTAATTGAGGGCACATGGAAACCCAGTTCTGACAACCATTAGAGCTCTCAGCAGAACGAGCGTAGCACACAAGAGGCTTTTGTTTGGACAGATCTTTAGAAGGCAGAACCCAACCAGGGTGCTGCACACGCAGCATCTCTGCGGGAACAATCGGCTCCTCTTTTTTGGGCGAGGCCCGGGCAGGCAGGGGCGGCCCCGCTGCCACCGCTGTGCCAAGGGCCAGCACAGCTCCCCAGCAGGACGGACGTGCTGATGGAAACATCTCAGCAGGGCGCGCCGATGGCGGCGATGGCGCCGGGGACAGCGGGGAGCATCACCTGTCAGTGCTCTGCCACGGTACCACCGGGAACCAACATCCCCATCCATCCCGCCCGCGCGCCCCCCTCGGCATAAACACGTCCCTGTCTGGCGCAAACCCGGGGGCAGCCAGAAGTTACAGGGCAACTACGTTCCCTCTGTCACGGCCGAGGGTATTGGTCACCTCCAGACCCACCATCACTGGTCCCCACCATCACTGGTCCCACCACCACTGGTCCCCACCAGCGCTGTCCCCACCAGCGCTGTCCCCACCAGCGCTGTCCCCACCAGCGCTGTCCCCACCAGCGCTGTCCCCACCAGCGCTGTCCCCACCAGCGCTGTCCCCACCAGCGCTGTCCTCAGCCCGCCCCGCAGCCATCGCCCTGCCCCNGAGCAGCGCGCACCCACCTGCAGCCAACACCCGCAGCTCACCGACCGGTCTGGCCCACCCTCCTCAGCAGAAGCGCCAGCGCATTGGCTTCTCCCGGTGTCATTCTCCTGCTCCTCGCCTTCGGAATGGTCGCGCCGGCCGTCAGTCCAGGAGAGGGCCCGCCCCACCAGTAGTGGCTCCTCCCTGACGGCACCGCGAGCGCAGCTCCGCCGCAGGCGCCGCCTTTCCTCTGATAGGCCGGTACCTTGTGCATCTGCCTGTCACTCACAGGGCGCTTTGACATTCGATTGGCTATAGCATTCCGAGGGCGGGGCCTCCGGATCCTCCCGCACGCCGATAGGCTCTCGCGGGTTGAAGTGGGCGGGTCCTGGCCGCTGCGATCTGTGCCGGTGCGTGCCGCGCTGCCGTGGGACGGCGCCGTGAGTGGGGCCGTGCGGGGCCATGGGCAGCGTGCGCTGGGCCTTTCCCTGCGGGGCCTGGCGCCCCCAGCGCCGGGAGTGGCTGCTGGCGGCGCAGCTGGTGCAGCCCGAGGAGAAGGAGCGCATCGGCCAATTTGCCTTTGCCCGCGATGCCAAAGCCGCCTTGGTACATGGGGGCGCGGGGACGCGGTTTGCTCTCTGCAGATCGGGCATTGCCCAAATGTCTGTTTGACTCCTCGCAGGAAAACATGCCCCACGGGGGCGTTTCGGGGAAGTAAATGCATCGTAAAGTATAAAGCTTTATGTGTAAAGTGTGTAGCTGTGCTTCACCGGGGAGCAAAACGAGGTGTTTGTGGTCTGCTCTGAGTACCTACTCTGAAAGACTTCACAAATTCTCGTTCAAGTTAGGAGACAAAATTAGCGTACCCCAGGAGACTACATAAGACAGCACTGTAATGTGTAAGAGATTAAAGGTATTCTACACGATTCAGGTTTGATATCTCGCATCACAATGTGGTAGTTATACAGACCTGCTAACCTGTAAGAAGTTACCCATCACTTTTCCCTGCTCGGTATTTATTTCATTTAGCGCTGAAGTAATGGAGTGCTTGTACAGAAAGGAAGGCTGTTGAGACAATGTTACTGTTCAGGGTGGTGTAAACAGTATTTGTGCCACAGAGTATCCTAAGTAAGTAAACTAAGGCAGAGAAATGGACTGATTTTTGTGATTCTTCTAGGCTGGGACTGCTTTTGAGTCTTGCCTTGTCTCTCTGCTAATAGCGATAATAAATGTATTCAGTGCTCATGTCTGGTGAACTCTTGCTTCGTTGACACAGGCTTTTATAAAAGAATTATAAATTACTTGGCTAAACTACACTCTTACTTTGCATCAGCAATAATAAAGCCACATTTTTCAGGCAGGTGGTTTTCTCACAACCGTGGATATTTTAAACATGGCATAATAGTTCTGTAGTAATCCCTTCTGTTTTATTTCATAGGCTGGTCGCCTGCTGATGAGGAAATTAATTGCAGAGAAGATGTGCATACCTTGGAATGAAGTACACTTGCAAAGGACATCAAAAGGAAAACCTTTCCTGGCCAATACTGTGTTCAGTATCAGTGTAAACTATAACTTCAATGTCTCTCATCAAGGAGATTATGCAGTCCTTGCAGCTGAGCCTGAGCTTCAAGTTGGCATTGATATTATGAAGACTAGTTTACCAGGTATTGCATTATTCTGACCAAAGCAGGTTCTGTAGTGTTTGAGTACTGAAGATTTCCACATTTCCCAAAGAACTAGTCTGTGTCCTAGAAATTTAATGTAATTAGAAGAGTGTGTATGAATGTATTGTATATTTGGGGGGTTTTATTGTTAAATGCACTCCTCATTGTTTATTTTTGGGTTTCTGTTATGACAAATACAGGTCTATTTCCTGTTTAGAAAAGCAGAACCCTGGAAAAGTAAGGTCATGAATTATGCTATGATAACTGGCAGGACCAGCATCTGCAGATACTTTAATTCTGGATTTTCTGTCTCTTAGGTAGAAATAAGGACAACTCTCAAACTAGTGACAGTTGGATCCATCCCCATGAGAATTTTATAGTCTGTGAGTGTTACTCATTTGTCCCATAAGCACAGACATTTTATGTGACAGCACCAGGCCCAGTACTACAGCAAACTGGCAACACAGGTTCGCTGTGAATGCACAGCAGCCCTTAGTGAGAGGGGATCATGAGGAGGGAACATTTGAGGTGCCCCTGGTGAAAGACTGAGCTTTACAAAATTTAGTTACTGGCCTATTTATTTGTATGAAATGACTGTATAGATTAATAAACTTAAGAACTAACATTATAAATCAAAATTGTAGCAAAAATGCATTTTTAAATACAGCTTTGAGGGGATCATTTATTTCACAGATGTTCATCAGTACATGACTGGGTTAAAGGAGAAACATACTGGGACTTATGATTTACTGGAATTTTGGTTTTTAAGAATCTTCCTCAAACTTTTATCTGGATATGACAGGAACTCTTGTTTTCTTAGAGAATCCTTTTTCACAATCTCAAAGTTGCCTGGCATTTTACGCTATGAAATACTTTTTGTTGTAAGGTGGAGATTCAAATAAATCCTGACTGTATAGCTTTGATGGCTTCATGCCTTTTTAATGATTACTACAAGTGTATATTTGTGGATTGGCATGTTTAGCTAAGATGCACAGAAACTTCACTGCAATCTAAAGTGAAGTTCTTTTCTGTCACTCATTTCCACTTGCTGTAAACCCTCACTCTAAAGATGCTGGTAAGCATGAGAGGCCTGTGGAGGACCCCACACCAGAGCAATTGTATGTTTTATTACAGGAGTTGTGGCTGCTGGGTGAGGCTTCATTAGAACTGGGACTGCGGTAACACAGGGCCCAAATAACCAGATTAGTCTTGAAACTTGTGCTTTTATCATAACCCTCCCAGGCAGAGCAAAGCAAAGCGATGTCCCAGCTATGCCTCCTCACAATGTCTTGCACACCTTCAGCCTATTTGCTTGGGGAACAGAGTTACAGAGAAGGCCTTGATGCTGTGCAAACGCTGCTGATACCAGCATGGTATCAACACTGGCTTAGGCACAGATCTAAAACAGTTCTTGCTGTACAGTGCACTGTAAAAGCTAACACCCAGTCCCAGTCCCCCTGGAAATGTTTTGGCTGGGCTGCCACTGGCCTTACTGCAAGAGTCCTTCATTACTCATTTTAAAAAGCTTTCCTGTTTAAGCAGGTAAATAGTGAAAATCAAAATGTTCAAACATTTGTATTTTAAGCTTTTCTTGGGAAGTGCAAAATTGAAATTTATACAGAAAAATTGAAACATTTATATGTAGAAGTAGTGATATCTTGCATCCTCTGCTGGTATTTTATGCAGCTTGAAATATGGCTGAAATTTTAGAGACACATTGTCTATGTCCAGCTGACAAGATTTATGAAACATGTTCAGCTATATTTCTGCCTAAAGACTGAGTGCTACTTTTAGGTCTGATATAGACAGGCTTCAGTGTTTTTGCCCAGAGAGAGAAAAATGGTGATTATTCTGGAGATGCTGGTGATTTCAAAAGACTGAATGGTAGAATTAAAGATGGCCCACATTTTCCTTTTTGTAATAGTAATTTTTATTTTTGAAAAAGGAATGTGACACTAATGAAAACTTAGTAATTGTGTGGGGGAAAGTGAGCCAGCAAATAAGCAATATGAAGGTTAGAACTCTAGTTCATGTTGCAGAGACTACAGTTTAAAGCTAGCTGTCTTTTCACCTAGAATTTTTCTGGGAAAGATTTTTGTCTCGTGGAATCACCTGAAACTCCTTTTTTATTGCTGTGCTGTGGATATGTAACACTAACTTTACCAGTATTGTTTTCTCTGATAGTTCCACTGAGTGGTGCTCTTGTTCTGCAGTTGCTGAGTACACTATATTTCCAAGAGTGAATCCACTATAAATCTTTTTCTCTAGAACAGCTACAAGGACAAAGAGTTCCCTGTGTGCAATGTACATTACAGTAGGTTCCTTTGGTTATTTTTCAAATGCTTGTTTAAATACACAGTACTTTGACTTGTGGGGCAGTCCCATGGTGTAGTGGAGAGCACTCTGGTCTCTGAATCTCAAGGTCCCGAGTTCAAGTCTCAGTGGGACCGTCCCCTGGCAGTTCAATGCCTCCCTGCCATCCCATCCCGTCACATCTCAGATGCTCAGCAGAGTCAGTCCCGGTTAGTACCGGGTGCTGGGACAGTCCCGAGGACTTCACTGTCACTGTCCAAGCTCGCTCGGCCGTGGCAGATGGACCTCAAGACTTAAATGGTGGGGCCAGTTCTGCGCATGCTGTGCCTCGCCTAAAAAATCCACTGTGCAGGCTGGAAGGGCACACCCACGTGGGGAGAGCCCTGCCCAAATCTGCGTTCGTGAAGATTGGCCATTATTATATTACTTTGCCTTGTGATGTTATCCAACAGAACCTTGATTGAGGTCTCTACTGTTCCTTTATTGTTCGACCAATGAACATGAAAAATCTGCAGTGCAGAGAGAATATCATGCAGCTGAAAGTTTTGAGAAATCTATTTATTTGTGTGCTAGCTTGTAACAAATAGTCATGGCTGCACATAAATATTTTATGTTGCTACTTTATCTAAACTATCTATTTTTGTTTTACTTACGAACAATAAGAAGCCTTCTCTTTCTATATTACTTGTGCTTCATTATTAAAATCTGTAAAATGAAACTAATACAGGACAAAGACTTCTTCAAATGTAAAGGCAGAACACAGGAAAAACTATTCTTAGCACTGCAAATAGAGACAGTTCTGCAAAAGTCCCAAACCTTTTTTAAAGGTGATAAAAGTTTATACCTTTTTTCTTCTATTCAGATATTGAACTAAATACTCTAGTGATGGTAGAAAAATATCTTCTTTAGGTATTTAACTTCTTTAGGTATTTAACTTCTTTAGGTATTGTGTGGTGTTGTCTTTTCATTATCTGGTAGATTATTGTTGTAGATTTAAATCAGTGTTTCAGTTTACTTATTTTTGAAGAATTACTGAGATCAGCGATTATTTTCTTCTCTTTAGGTCAGTTTAAGATGGACTCTTGAGCCATTTGGGAACATGCACACTGTAGTACTATAAATTTGTTAGTATAAGTATTTAAGTGGACATATTTTGGCCAGAGTTATTGCATGTGAAATTATTTTAAGCCTTTCACCAAAGGAAATGAGAAGAATTCTCACAGTACTACTAACTCCTGTGGGAAAACTCAGCTTGTGTTTGATTTTTAATTTATGTAAAAGAAATTTTGCAACAAATGTCAACATGGTTTAAGTAGTGTGTGGGATGTTGATTTACCAGTCACTTAAACTGTGCAAAGCAGAACATTTTCAAAGACTTAGGAAATAATAATACCTGAACAAAAATTGCCTGGAGCACTTGAAAAAGTTTGGATTCGTAGATTTAAGAGCTTTCTTGCTGTGCAAGTGAATTTCTTTTCAGTAATGCAGTTCTCTAGCTTAGACAGATTTGCAAAGGTAAATAAATTAACAATTCATTCTGTATCTTTCATAATCAGGCTGCAGTCTTTCTTACCTATCACATTATAGTTACTTTGATCTGGACATCTCCAATGTCATTCCAGAATTAAGTATTTGATGGCAATAAAATCAACTTTTCTCATTAATATTTTGGTTTTATGCTACGCTTGCATATTAAAAGACACAAAAGGGTAAATTTTCTCTGTGTGAATTTACAGAAAAATTCATTTGATCTAAAATACTCCATGAAATTCTTTTTTAAGAAAGTAGGCTATTATGGGCAAACACCTGATTGTTTGATTTTCTCTGAGGCAAATAAGTATAAACAGAACTTGACTCATTTTTCTCTTTTTATTCTCATTATTTCGTCATTGAGGTGAGATAATACATGAGGTGACAGAGATCTTCAAATGAAAGATATGCCATACATGAATCAGAGTATCCAAGTCCCACACTAAACAGATAAATACCATACTTGAGTCTAGCTAATGGAGGAAAGCTCTCTCTCCCCACAGTTATAAACTTTGTTCTGTTTGTTTTGGTAGTTATAAGCTAAACTGAGAGTTAGGCAAACCTATATCATAGTTAAGGTACTTGGCATGTCTTTTAGATAGCAGCCATGTTCACTTTTTTTTAACTTGCAATCCTTTTTTAATTGCTGCTTTTCAGCTTTTTCAATAAGAATGTCCTACCTAGAAAGAAATGCCAAAGCAGATTGTTCTTTGTAGTGCTTTTGTCCCTGCTGTGCCTTAATTTTACTTTAAACAAAATTTTAACTGCTTTTTTTTGGTTTTGTTGTTGTATTTCAGTAAATCTCATAGCAGCAATCAGCATCTAATCTTTTGCTGCAAGAGATAATCCCCAAATTATTAGCTAAAGTTACAGCTTTAGATATGTAGATGCACTGTTTGGGATGAAGACATTAATGAAGAATTCAGTTTAATGTTACTTCTAATTGTTTAAAGAAGTCAGAAATTATAAATATATAAGCACATTATTTTGGATGTGAAGGTGTGTTAAAACAGCTGATATACTTGTTGAGCTAAAGAATCATAGTAGTCTTGTGCACTTACACTGAGCAAACAGGGAGACATTTCTTTGTTCTTCTTCTGTTTGAACCTGGGAAGAAACAGCCATCTTAAACCTACTCTTGAAGAATACATGTTATTGTATAGCAGTTTCATTATTGGGCTTCATTTAGTTACATTTCTAACACTGTTTTAACCTGAAATTACATCATTCTGTAACTGGATGAGGCATCAATGCTTGAGAAACTGTGAAAGAAAAATTTGTTGTTGTGATTCAGTCTCATCTTTGAGGAAAAACAGTCTT
>VWZD01009182.1:247971-330981 GCA_013396695.1 Sakesphorus luctuosus
TTAATTTTTGAGTTAATCTTATTTTTTTTAAGACATAGAAAGCAATTTTTGAAAGATTACTCATCTTACATTAGGGATGTAATGTGCTTAAAAGCTCATTAGCAGGGAATAGTAGGTAAGAAATAGCCTTCACAACTGTGTTAATTTTACATTTAACTTTTATGGGAACTACACTGGTTTTAGAAATGCATTATGATGTGATAGGAGCATGAAGCTTAAGTGTCTGTAGATTAGAGAAATTGAATGGAAATATAACTTGGTCTCAAGAAAAAAATCTCTAGTTTATCTTGTGAATATCAAACTAATTTAGATACCAACTGTAGGAGCTGGTCAGAGGTTTGCTGTATGTCTTTGCTCTGTTGGCTAGTGTTCCTTAAAAGCAAATTAATGAGTGTTATGGGAAGGAGGCAGTGCTAACATGTTCCAGAGGAAAAGTGCTTCTAGAGTTAGGCCACTGAACAACTAAACCATCCAGTCATTTTTGTTTAATGCAAATGAATGTACAGGTTTGTATTTCTTAGGCAATCGGATACTGGGACAAGTTGTTGTTGCCTAATTGAGTATTATGAAAGGGAGCTGTAGTATATTTTTGTTAAATTTATTAGATTTCTCTTCAGCAAGGTGATCCAATGTAAAAACAAAAACTGCTTCCAGTATTCAGACCACACCTGCTCAAGTGTGGAGTTTACAGCAGACTAGAAAAATGGTTTCAGAGTATTAGCTCTTACAAACAAATGCAAAAAGAATACACAACAGTTTGTGTGAAGGTAAGAAAAGAAGTGAATTATAAAAGCACATACAAATGAAAATGTACTTTAAAATCAGTGAGGGCAATATAATTGTGCTCAGCATTAAAAAGAGTTTGTTTCTTGGTTTGTATTGAAAACAAGCTATGTAGATTTTGAAGACTTCTATTTCTTGGCACAGGTAAGTAAATACTTATTTACGAAGTGAGTTTATTTCTGAAACGAGTTGACAAGTAGGAGGTACTTTAGAAATGTAAATTTAAAAACAAAGAAATAATTGCTTTATGAGAGTTGGTACCATTTAAAAGGAAACTTTCTGCTGTGTCTAGTTTGTCCCCTTCATATCTACCAGGTCATAAGAGGCATGGTAAAATTGAAGAAGGTTAGTGAAGAGCCACCAGTGTGATTAGAGGGGTGGGGAACTTGACCCATGTAGAAATGCTAATTGAGCTGTGTTTATTTGACCTGAAGAAGGGAAAGTTCCAAGCAGGGGAATCTAGTCACAGTATAAGTGAAAGGTGACTGTAGAGATGATTTACATAGTTGTCTTCGTAAGCATGAACAAGGCAAAAGGCAATGGGCTTAGGTTGCTTCAGGAGGAATTATACCTCTATAGAACAGTTCTTCACCATGAGAACAGTAAAACTCTGACAAATTTCCCCAGAGAAGGGGTGAAGATATGAAAGAAAATACCTTTCTCCAAGTTCAGCAATTTTTTTTGTGATTTTTCATTGTTTCAGGGAAGTGGGATTGTGTAAGTATATGGATATGGCATTTGTCTTGGTAATTCATGGAAGCATACTTAACACTGAGGTTGAATTTCTCTTTTACTGTTATCATTTTCTCCAGGGAGAAAAGTTAAAAACAGTCCTTAAACTGTTGTGGATCATTCCATTAGCTGACTACTGCAATTATCAACAAAATTTCAATCTTAAGAGGTTTTATTTGCTTTATGAATGCAATTGAGGGCATCTCTGAAATGTCACTGACCTGCCTTGTGTGATGTGTGTGTCAGGTAACATTTTGTGGTGTGATTTGGAAATTGTAAGAAAACCTGAATATGTGCTTTAGTGTGAAATTAGTCTGTTCAGATCAATTATAACTGTTGCCAATACCTGTTTTTATTTAGTACTTAGATAAGGGTTAATACCCTTATCCATGCTTTGAAATGGGCAACATTTGTGTAGAGAAAGAAAGTTCCTTGCCCATAGTCAGCTCACAGAATTACTGGCACAGCTGCAATTAGAATTTGTATCTTCATTAAGCAATTTAGTGATGGGCTCTTAAAAGCAGTGTGTTATTAGAGGAGGTGACTGGTTTGGGTTAAATATGACTGATATTTTCTTTTTAATAAGAACATTGAAACAAATTTGTTGATAGGTATGCAATCTGCAGAACTGCCTCTATCCAGATTTTTATTATCCCTACTAAAGAAAATAGCTTCTTTTCTGCCATTGTCTTTTTAGCCAGCTGTAAGCCCAATTGGAAAGACTGCATAATATGCTAATTAATATAGGCTGTGGGTGAGTAGCCAAGCATGTAATGAGGTCCATAGCTACCAGTGTATTATAGAAATGCCATTGATCAACATAATCACACAGTCTGTAATGTCTTGTACAAAGTAAACTTAGACTGGTGGGGACAAGTGGTGTAGCCCCTGAGGAGCTGCTGCAGTGCCGCACAGCTGTGCTTATTTTTCGAGTAAGCTTAAATTTAATGTAAGGATTTGAAGGTTTAGTGGTTTGAGGTTGGGTTTTTTATGGGGTATTTTTCTTTTTCCTTGGTATATATCTTACAGTTATTGTGGGCACCTCTCTACCCCCATTTTCCTTGCAAAATAAATCCAATCCAAAAGGCTTGATATGTGTATGGTAAATTTGGGAGACTGTATTTCTACAAGTGCTTAAAAAATGTTTCTTTTGTATCCCAGCATCCAAGGGCAGGAGTCAGAATAGCTTGATGAATTTTGACAAACAGCATGCTGGTTTATAAAATGTTACTCGATCAAGCTGCCAGATGCCAGAGAAAGTATATGCTTCTATACTTTTGTAGCAGAATATAGTATTTCTTAATAAATCAGCACTGGTTAAATACTTTGCTTTTCAGAGAATGCTGGAAATGCATAATATGTTTGACTTTCATTTCACATTTTTAATGCAGCAATTCTGCTATTGAAATGTTTTTTTCATACTGTGTCCTGAAAAGTCATCAGCTCACTGCTTTGAGGCAATAAAAATTCAAGCTGTAGAGCAGAGTTGGTTCATAATTTTTTTTTCTTATGAGTTTTTTCCTAGAGCAATAACATGAGGTAATTAATTTGCTTATTATTACTACTCTATTGAAATTTCTGTAAATATCTCTGTCTGATTTATAGGTAGTAGCTCAATTCCAAATTTCTTTCACATCATGAAGCGACAGTTTACTGAGACAGAGTGGGGTGTAATCGAGTCTATGAGTAATGAATGGAAGCAGCTGGATATGTTTTATCGGCACTGGGTAATAATTTTTTTCCCTATTTAAAGTCTGCAAACCTGAATGTTCTTTTTTGATATAACTTATTATTTTCATCATAGTAAAAAAGTTCCTTTTTATAATTGCATAGTCATAGAATTTTTTAGCTTGGAAAAGACCTTTAAGATATTAAACCATATCCCTAAGCACCACCTCTACCCATCTTTTAAAGAACTCCAGGGATGGACTCAACCACTTCTCTAGACATCCTGTTCCAGTTCTTGAAAACCTGTTCGATGAAGAAGTTTTTTCCTGATATCAAATCTAAACTCTGCTGGTGCTACTTGGTACCATTTCATGTGAAGATAAAGATAATTGGACTTGATATCTTAGTGATTTTTTTAAAATATCAGAATAACCTTGAGAACCATAATACAGCTGACATTTCTGGGATTTATTGCTAGTTTTAAACACATAGCCAGAACTAGGTAGAGGGTTCATATTTGTATGTTCCACTGGGTAATTACAATGACATGTTTCTTTTAATTCAGGAATTTAGGCTGGGTATTAACAACACTGATAACTTTTTCTCATGATAATTGCATCAGTCCACCTTCACATATACAGTAGTGTAAGTCTGAAATTTATTTTGTCTAAAATGTGTGGTCAGAAATAATGTTTTTAGAACAATTTGAAGACAGCCAGTATGATTAAAACACACTTATTTTGTCTTTTAGGCCTTAAAGGAAAGCTTCTTAAAGGCTATTGGAGTTGGAATTGGCTTTAACTTGCAAAGAATTGAATTTAATGTGTCCCCATTGCAGCTGGAAATAGGGAAGGTGTATAAAGAGACAAAAATGCTTCTAGATGGAGAAAAAGAAGAGGAGTGGACATTTGAGGTAAGGAATATGTTTTCATTAGTGATAAACAGTCTCAACTCCCTACAGTTGCATTGCATATTTGATTTTTTTTAATTACGACGTCACACCTTTCTATAAACCCAGTGAGCATATATCAGTCAAAACTTAAGTTATAAAACTGCAGCAATTTAATGTATTTGTAGTGATTGCAGAAACACTTCATAGATATATTCATTATAATGGCTTTTTAATTTTCCTGTTCTGGAATATGTTTCTTGCTCTCTATGAAATTCATCCTAGGGTATACAGGAAGTCCACTGAAACATATTGAGACCTGATTTCTTGAACAGTGTCTAAGGCTTTAAGTTCTTCACCAATTAGTCTAGAATAGGCCTAGTGATTAAGCAACTCCATTAGTGTTTATGTTAGATATTTGAAATGGAGAAGGTACCTTCAGCTGCTTTCGGTCCTTGCTTGTTGTCCATATAAAAACTGTGTGGTTTTGTGAGTTTGACGTGACTGCTGTGTGTGGGAGTGGACAGATGAAAAAACTTGCTTTTTCTTAATTGGAACATTAGTTTGGGCTCAATCTTCTATCTGAGTGTCAGGGTTTGGGGTTTCATTTTCCTTCTTCAAAGTTATTAAAGCTTATCACTAAAACATCTATTCTGTTAGATTTGATAGGAAATGACCAGTATCATCTAATGTAGTTTAAAGGATTTATAGAGAAATAACTGATAGGGACATAGTTTTAGTGGTGGACCTGGAAGCTCTGGATTAACAGTTGGACTTGCTGATCTTAAAGGTGTTTTCCAGCCTAAATTATTGTGATTCTATACAGAAATTATTTAATTACCCTAAAGAACTAAGCTATAAAAACAAATTAAATCACATTCTCATTTCTCTACACCCCAGAGGTGTGTTCATTTAATCCCTTAAAACAAAAGAAGAAATGCAACAAACATTGTCAAGCACGCCTTTCAACAAGAGCATTCAGTTTCAAATACATATTTACATTTTGAAAATATCTACATTGTTGGAAACAACTGTTCCAGTTGCTGTCTAAATCACAAATTTCTGGTCTTTGTTTTACTTAGTATACAAATTACTGTAACCTATGCATGTGGTAAATATAATGGCCAGTCTTTGCCAACGCAGATTTGGGCAGGGCTCTCCCCACATGGGTGTGCCCTTCCAGCCTGTGCAGTGGATTTTTTAGGTGAGGCTCAGTGTGTGCAGAACTGGCCCCACCGTTTAAGTCCTGAGGTCCATTTGCCATGACCGAGCAAGCTTGGACAGTGATAGTGAAGTCCTTGGGACTGTCCCAGCACCCGGGTACTAACCAGGGCTGACCCTGCTTGGCATCCGAGATTTGACAGGATGGGATGGCAGGGAGGCATTGAACTGCCAGGGGATGGTCCATACTGAGACTCGAACTCGCGACCTTGGGATTCAGAGAACGGAGTGCTCTCCACTACACCACGGGACCGCCCCTATGCATGTGGTATAAAAGAATGAATGTACCAATAGTATTTAACTTGTACTCCAAGTTTATCTCTTCCCAGTTCATTCCGTTCAGCATTCCTATCTGCTTCTGGTTTTGTGTTATTTTACAAGTCTGTTCATACTAAATCAGCCCTCTCACTCAATTCCTATGTGGTGTGGCAATATCAGTATGTCATGAAATTCACTAGTTGGATTTATATACTGGCAAAAGAAAATCTTAGGAAAGACTGTGACACACCTTGTACTAGAGTGCTTTCTGTATTATTGTGGTGTACCTCTTTTGATTGATTTCTGAAACTTTTAATTTTGATCTTTGATGACATGCCTGTGGTTGATTGACTAAAACAGCCTGATGATGATGTAGGAAGCTCCCTGTGATACTTAAATGCCTTCTAAAAATTTGATTTTTCCTTATTTGTTAGTTGTTACTGCTAGAAGATTCATGTAATTTTTGTCTGAGGAATGTCTCCGCTTCCACACTTGCCCTCCATCTTCCCAAGAGTGCAGCCTTATTATGAGGCAAATTCTAGTATTTCAAAGAAAGAACTTGATATCAAGTTTCATTTAAATGCAAGCTCAATTTGGATATAATTTGATTTAAATACCAAGATTTATTAAAATGAAATTTTAAAAATATTCAGTTACCCATCCTCAGCCTAAAATTAAGCATCACTTTACTTTTTTGTCTTTTCCCAAGTTTGTTTCATTTTGTGTCCGTTTTGTTACTCAGAAAAATCCCCTTTTGATTCATTATTCTCCCTTGAGCCAGATTCTTGAAATAACGACTTCTCTTGTTAATGGAAAACACTACTTTTTGAGAAATATGAAAGAGTCACCCAAGAGCAGACATTAAGAATCAACTGTAAGATTGCATATTACTGATACAGTATTTTCATTGGGCTTGTTGTACTGAGTTGGCTTGAGGGACCTTTTTCTATCAAATTAAAAAAATATACTGATACCACTTTTCAGATCTGCCTGTATCTTTATGACAGGAGATGGTCAAAGGAGCAAGACGCTGTTTAAAGTTCAGTTACCACATTTTGGATTGCCTCATTTCAGTTTCAGAGAATCTAATTTACCAAAAACAGAAGAGAGAAACAAAGGGGATTTTATCCATTTAAATTACACAAAATATTCTGAAATCTCCTTCAGAAAGTACCATGTATTGTAAAAAAGGCAAATTAAATGTAGAAAAAGATCCACCACCTTACACTTGCCATGACTAAAAGGTCAAGAGAAATACTGATGAATCAGAGTAAATCAAGGCTGATACTGTTCAGACACCTGTAACTGCTCACAGTCAGAGCAAAGCCAATTCATACTGGAGGTAGAATTTTCTGTGAACATTTAAAAAATACTTATGACTTTGTAAGTACCAAATGAACTACTTTGTTATGTAGTTTACTATTTGTAGTATTTGTACTATTTATAGTGTTTTAGTTTACTATCCCTTTACCAAGGGTTTAGTTTTGCTCTAAGTGTCTTTCCCCTCCTTTACTCATTTATTTTTGAGCTTGCATGGAAGGCAGTAGCTCGGAAACAGCCTCCTCTTGTTTGATCTTGCTGGAATGGTTTAGCTTTAGGCACTTGTTTTCATACAGTTCTCTAGAGATTGCTACTCAGATTCCCTTCAACTGTTTTGGAAGGAGTAGGAGAAAAAATACTGTAAAGTTTCATTTAAAAACATCAATTTAATTTTAAGATATGTTTGCTATGTGTATTAAATATGCTTTATTCAGGCACATTTTTCTCATTTTAAAAAGGTGAATTTATTTAGTAGTAATTAAAAGATAACTAGTGCAGTGAAGAGTGATAACAGTATTTGTGTCAGGGTGTTAATTTACGATGGAGTCATTATGATGATGATGATGATTATAGTTAATTCTACATGCTCCATTTACTTCCTTTGAAGAGAACAACTTGCAGAATTTTCCTGGTTTCATCTTGGATAGAGTCAGTTTTCTTCCTAGTAGCTGGCATAGTGCTGTGTTTTGAATTTAGGATGAGAACAGTGTTGATAACACACTAACACACTAAATCAGGAACTCTTCTATTTCTAATAGTGCCCTGCCAGTGTGGTATTTGCTGCCTGCTAGGTTAAGCCATGGCAAGAATGAAGCAGTAGTTAATTTTGATTAAAGAGAAAGAAGTTGATTGAAACAATTATGACATGTTTTATAATTTAAAGAGATAAACATAAGTTATTTATATGTATACACACACACGTGCGTGCGCGCACACACACACACACACACACGTATGTGGGTCTTATATGTGGAAACATATATTGGCACAGGAACAATTTGCCCAGAGGAGTTGTGGATGTTCCATCCCTGGAAATGTTCAAGGCCAGGTTGGATGGGACTCTGAGCAATCTGGTCTAATGGAAGGTGTCCTTCCCAACAGCAGGGGAGTTGGAACTAGTTGTTCTTTAAGATCCATTCCAATGTTAAAAAATAATCATAATTTCTGATTTGCAAAATGTTAAATGTATTCGTGACTCTTTCCTTATTGATCTCAGCTGTGTACAGTTGTTAAGGAAGAGTGGCTGGAAAGCATTTTCTGAAATCTATACTGAAGAACCTTAAATGAGATACAAGTCATTCCTGTTTTGATACCTACTGCAGTTTTGGATACAACTGGTTTATAAAGGAAGCACACGATTTATCCTAAACCCCGTTCTGGCATTAAGAATCACTTGGCATCAGTGCTGCTGCACAAATAATTGTTTGCATTTTTTCACAACAAATATTTGCTTGGTTTGTTTATATGCAAATACATTGCTTCCAGAACACGAATTTCAAAGAGAGATTACCTGGGTCAATTTGAAACTTATTTAGTAATTGATGGTGTGCAACTGTAGTTGACAGCTTTCACCTTGAGTAAGAGGAGTTAATCCTGTTGCATTGTCAGGAATAAATAAGAATCGAAACTTTTTTATTTCTAAAACTAGCTAATCCAACTGGATTCACACAGCAATCAATTCTGCTCTCTGGAAGTTTCCTCATAAGCTGTCTGTTCTTGAGTGAATTCATAATGATTTGAATCCCAGACATATCATTCTGCCGAGTCTTTGAAATGAGATCATTGTAACCCTCTGTGTGCCTGTAGCTTGAACAGCTCTAGTAACACTTTTGTTCTTTGCAGAGAAAAACAAATTTTTATCTATTATATGTTCTATGGTTTATAGAGAGGAATCTTCACAAAACGAAATCTCTACCTCAAAGGAATTCTATACAATTATCTTCTTTTTGTTTACTCATTTATTTCCATTTAAGATACTAATTTACAAGCCATATAGTGATATCTCCAGTGAAGCAAGCTAACCCACATGTTATATAGTTTCAGTATGTTTCATTAACTCCATAGTTTAAGGTTTATGCTGGCCACTAGTATGGGCAGGGAAAGATCTTCCTTTCCATACTTCATTTGGATTTACATTTCTCTGAAACAGCAAGGATAGATGAAGGGCATAGTTTGTTATGTTTCATTGAAAGATGCTGAAAAGTCTTTTGTGACCACTGAGAAAAAGTGAAATAAATGAACTGGACCCTTTTGAATTCACTGTTCATTGTGCAGGGTCTCTACAGGGAGTGGTCTCTCTAAAGAGTCACTTCCTTTTAAATGCAGCTTTGAACTGACAAAACATTATTTTATATGTTATGTACAGTCTATAATGGCCAATCTTCACAAACGAAGATTTGGGCAGGGCTCTCCCCACGTGGCTGTGCCCTTCCAGCCTGCGCAGTGGATTTTTTAGGTGAGGCACAGCATGCGCAGAACTGGCCCCACCATTTAAGTCCTAAGGTTCATTTGCCACGACCAAGCGAGCTTGGACAGTGACAGTGAAGTCTCCTTAGGACTATCTACAGCACCCGGTACTAACCGGGGCTGACGCTGCTGAGCATCCGAGATGTGACGGGATGGGATGGCAGGGAGGCATTGAACTGCCACTGTGGTCCGTACTGAGACTCAAACTCACGACCTTGGGAGTCGGAGACCGGCGTGCTCTCCACTACACCACGGGACCGCCCATACCGTCTATAATATGTTTTCAATTGCACAAAAAGAAGTAATATGTAAGTTGACTTCACAAAAGGAAAATTCTGACCATTTAACTTAAAGCTGTAACACAGTTGTTTACAGACTTCTGACTGTAGGTACGAGCCAGTGCTGAATGTGCTATACTGTGCCCTCTGTTCTGATCTGTCTTTAACCTCTTGAAGGCATAAAAAAGTAGATGCAGTAATTTTTCCATCTAGACAAACACAAACCGCTGCCGCACCAGAACTATATAAATGGTTTAGCAATACATGATGAGGCATCTAATTGTCATAGTATTTTTGATTTTCGATGAAGTTACAGAAATGTCCTCCTGTGTACAAATGGTTGTATTTCATCAGAACTCTGAGATAGCATTCTTTATGCTTGACTTATTTTCAGTTTTATTCCTTAGTAAAGGAATGGAAAACCAAGTAAAATACTTCATAGTAAATACATCTGTAGCTCTTGCAGTCATGGGAAATACTGCTTATTCTGTATGTTTGTTAATGTTTCTTATGATCACTTAAATATTTTTCCTAATCTAGACAGAATTAAAATAGTCATTTTCTAACTAGCGCTTTGCAGAAAGGTAAAAACAACATGAGCTTGATGATTTGCTTCTGAGGAGGTGAGGGTTGCAAAGTTCACTGCTAAAGCTGTCAAATAGGTGTGGGTTTGGTGCTGAAGAGATCAAAGTAAAAACACAGTTCTAATTACTCACCAGCACGTCTGCCAAAGCACCCACGTTTGCTAGAACAGTCTTCCAACTTTGCAGTTGTGCTGCACACATGACTGGTGCAGCTGCTGTTATGGCTGAGCTACATTGAGTAGGTTTGAGCTGAGCATCCTGGCACTTTTTTTTATATGTATAGGGCTGTTTGGGAATCACAAAAATGGTACCCTGGCAAATGAAATATTTGAAAATTTTATATAGTAATGAACTGTAGAGAAGCCTAATGCAGACTGACACCATTGTTTTAAAATACATTTCGCTTGGATTAAAAGCAGAAAAAAACAAGGCAAGCATCAATGTTTCGGAGCAAGTAGAATGACGTCATGGTGCTTGGTTTATAATTTAATCAAGTGAAGTTAGATTTCCCAAGGATGCCAAAACTGGAGATTCACTCTTATCTGCCAGTAGAATATCCCAAGGAACATCCCAGATCAATGGCAATATCTAAATTGTTCACTTTTCTAGGTAAAATTCTTGTTAGTCTTGGTTTTTATCTTAGAAAATCTGTGCAAAAATTCTGTGAAAACTTTGGATAAAGATGCAAGAAAAAATGTTACTTCCTTGCCTTACATATTTTAAAAAAGCCAATACAATTATGATTTTACTATAGAAAAAGGATCATTCAGAAACAGTATATAAAAGTGTTTTGGGTATTTTTTCTGAAATTATTTGTTTAGGCTTAATTCCCAGCCTTTGTAGACAAAAACACTTAATGAACAAAACTATTAAATATGTAAAACCTGTGTCATTAAATATTTAGTTATATATCTGAAAACGTTGAGAAAAACTGATTCATATTTACACATAGCAGTGCCCAGACTGCTGTGTCAGGAATGTAAAGCTGTGCTCTTACCTGCTGTCTGAAGCCAAGAGTTAGAGAGTCATTGGTTTAAGTTTACACTTATATTGTTTTTCAGAGTACCTTCCAGAAGTTCACAGTTCATCTCATTGGAAAATGAATAGCTAGGATGTGTTATATGGTTTGGGACTCAGAAGGGACTGGTAAAAGAATGCTGAGGACACAGACTTAAATATAAATATCTATAAATGGGTGAGGTGTTGGCAACCTATAGTAACCCATTCAGCCCCACTAGCTTTTTACTGTATCTGCATTGTTGAGCTCTCCAACAAAACTGCTAAAAAGTAGTATTGCTTTTTGTATGTCATTCTTTTAAAGTATTTTAAGTTATGGTTTCTCTTGTTCTGAACCATATTCTAAATATTTATGTAGTCTTCGCTGGGAACAGAGTAAAGAAAATGCATTTACTTTGCCATTTTTCTTCTTTACTAGGAAACCCGGTTAGATGACCATCATCATGTTGCAGTGGCACTTGGGAAACAGGAGGGATTTGTACAGAAGGATTCTGATGTAAGAAATGATGAAACAGTTTCAGGTCTTTGTAATCATATGAATATAAAGTTATGCTGTAGCTAAAAGTGTGTTATCTTAGATGTAGGGCCAAGGAGAAAGCTTATCTTTAGCACAATATTAACCAGAGCCAAACAGTATTACTGAACTGTTTCCTCCAGCTCTGTTGTGGCTATTTCAGGAAGGGTCTGGGAAGGAGAAATGCATTCAGAGGACAGCAACAGATAATGTCAAATTTGGAATGCATGTATTACAGTGTTCAGTGTGTTCATTCAAGAGATTAAGTGATTTTTGTCACAGCCTGGTAGTACTCATGTGGGAAAGATGGTTTTCACATGAGGAAATGGAGACAGTGAACCAGTCTGGAGTGCTAAACTTGTACAACACTTCACTAAGCGGATTTAAATGGGGGACTGTCAGTGCATGTATCCCAGAGCAGATCCATCGCTCAAACACCATTATGACAAGATAACCCTTGGGACAAGCAACAACAGCCAACAGATGGGAAGAACAGCAGTTTTAGTCTTCATTCCATGTGGTGTCTATTGAGAGAAGGAACAAAGCTACTTAAAAGGTTTTCAGGATTTTATGTGCAATTTAACAAAGATCTCAGTCATAAAAATAGCAATAAAAGTCAAATTTAAGGGAGAGACAGACTGGCAAGTTATAGCTGAAATAGCCAGACATTCAGAAGAGTGTGACAAATTGCCAGATTTTTATGTTGTGTCTTTGTTGCTTATAAGAAAATGGGTTAGTTGTTTTCTGTTATTTAGATAGAAAGATTCTACTAGGAACTAGAAAAAAAATTAGTACAGAAATGGATAAAAGTGTGAGAGTGGTAATGCACACTGTCATGGTAATAAAGTTGAAGTCTATGTTCATAGATAACACAGAGAGGCAGATCTTTTAACTAGTATTGGTTAGATTAAAATAAAGAAAGAGGAATAAACTGCCTTTGAGGACTTACTGTGTTAAATGAGTGGACAAATACTTTTTTAAGAAAGTATGTTCCTTCTGTTTGACAGGACATACTTAAGCTCACAGTGGGATTTCAACAGGAACACTGATAAATGTCAGTCTGAGGTGAAAAGAAGGTGACTATTATTTCTAAAGAAGATTGCATAAGTATTCTACAGAAATCCAGGATTTTTAAGTACTGACCTTCACCATCATTATCACATACCTAAAAATTAGCATAGGAAGAATAGTAATGATATCAAGAGTTAAAATGAAAAGTGTTTGAATCAAGAGAAGTCTCAAAGTCATACTTGTCCACTGACTAAATTTATGATGACCTAAATTTAATTATCTCAATTTACAGAGAGAAGGTCATTTTAAGCAGGACAAGAGAGCATCCTGTGACTCCCCAGCACAGAAATTAAGTGAAAATTTATGTATTATTATACCTTTCTAGACCTCCTTCTAACAGGAAGGTGGAGGAAATGAAAGTGACCTTCTCTCTATGTAACAGAACCGTAAAAAATTATTTTTTTTAAAAATGTATTGCTAGATGTGTTGAGAGAAGTAGTTGTTCATCCTAGTTAAATACATGTGTGCAGATATTATGCAATTGCTGGAGGATGTCAGTATGTCTGTTCGCTCTCTGCAATCACAGGAGTAATTCATTATGTCCTCTTTGCAGAACATGTACTTTCAGCTTTCTTCCTGAACTGGTATCTACAATTCACAGGAAAGACCAATTCTTACATTAATGTACTATAGTTAAAAATTTCTAGTGTCAAGAAACTTAACAAAATGTCTCCTACTGACTGCTATATGTTTTAAGAAACAACATTTAATCTGCACTCTTTACCTAGATATAGGCAGTTATCTGTGCCAAATCTCAATGAAAGATGACTGAATTTATACTTCTTGATATTTTATAGCCTACACAGAAATTATATTTTTGTTTATCACTTGCTAAATTTCACAACACTTGAGATGAATTCATTCAGAACACACTTGCCTTCAGACAAGCATGTGCTGAAGTTCAGACTATATCTGTTAACATCTACTGAGCTCTGAGGCTTATTGATAAGGCTTATTGGTATGCATCTGTGATATCGCTTGCAGCTTCACCTCATCTCCAAAACATCGGATGAACAGGAACGTCTCAAAACTATGTCACTTGTGTAAGGACATAAAGTTACAGGCTGCTCAATAACTTCTGGTTTCAATCTGCACTGACAACTTAGAGTTGTTCTGTGCTGTTACAACAAAAAAAACCCACATTTTGTTGCCTCTGCATTTATTCCTAAGAGTAGCTTACTGCTCAAACACAGAAATGGAGAACAGACCTTTTTGTGCTTTTACCTATTTACCAACCTACCTTCATTGATGTGACAGGAAAGGGCAACAAAATCCTCAAAACAGACCTTAGACAGGATCATCTCCAACATTTGCATGTAAGCAAGCAAGGGCCTACAAAGCACAATTATGAATAAATTCCCCAACCTTTCTCCAGGAACTCAGCATGCTGAGGTGCCTCTGCAGTGCCTGTACACTGGTCCACAAAGTCTGAGGAATAAAGTATGATCTCTGGAAAGGTGGCCAGCTAATTCTGGAAACCATTTCCAGGCACAACAAGGAGAAAGAAATCATCAGGACTGGTCAGCATAGCTTTGCCAAGAGAAAATCATGCTTGGTAAACTTCTACAATGAAATGACCAGCATGGTAGATGAGGGGAGAGGAGTGGATATTGTCTGCCTGTATCTCAGTACTTTCTACCTCTGGCACTGTTTCTCATAAGGTCCTCCTGGAGCAAATGTTGCTGTATGCACTGGATAAGGAGACAGTAGGTGTATTGAAAACTGGCTGAACAGTTGGGGCTGGAGGGTGGTGATAGTGGTACAAAGTCTGGTTGGAGGCCAATAACTAATGTACTCCAGTGATCAAAACTGGGTCCAGTCCTGTTAAATATCTTCCTTAATGAACTGGATTGTGGTGCAGTGCACCCTCAGTAGGTTTGCTGCTGACACCAAACTGGGAGAGGTGGCTAATATGCCACTCAGAGGGACTTCAACAGGCTTAGCCTGAATCAAACATGAGCAAGTTTGTGTGATGTACAGAGTACCCCCACTGCAGAGCAGCCCCGATGGATTTTATAAAATATTAAACTCTAAGAATATGTCACTTGCACAAATGCCAATTTAGAAGAATCAGCTATATTTATGTTGGGTTCATGCAAGCTGTACTATTCGCCCTGCTGTCTGGGATCAGTTACACTTGGAGATGGCATACAGCATGCTGCACAGTAACTTGTGATCAAAAAAACACCCCCAAACCCTGTTTGCTTTCAAATATGATTTTTCTTGGAGTGATGAAACTAACGTGGAGACTATGACACTCTAATCTCCAATATCTCAGTCTGCATTTAATGTGGATTTAAAATGGGAAGTTGCAACCTGATTGTGACCGCTTTAGTCCTCAAGTAGTGTTTGAGTCCGAGAGAGGCATGCACAACCACTATGATTACTGGCACTAAAATAGGCACACCTCTAGTGGAATAAATCTTCACATAATTGTTTCAAATAATTGTTTCTGCTGGAGAATGAAGAACAATTTGTTTGATGGTGGTCTTTTTCTTTCTTTTTTACTGGACTTAAACACCCATTCTGCCATACTGCAGCATTCTATAACCCTTGTTGTGTCAGTTTTGTGAACTGTGTTTCAAGGAAAAACTTGAATTTTCTGTGTGGCCCATCACATGCTTCTACTAGGTAATGCATAACCTAAATTAGAGGCAGTGCCACTAGTCTCAAATGTCTCAATTTCCTTTCTTCTTCAGTAAGCAATGTGTAGGATAAACTGGACAGAGAATTTTACAGGAAGAGAACTTTTATACTTATTGATTCATGTTATGCTAAAATGTGTTTTCTTTAGGTACATTCCTTGGATCCTAACCCACCACAGTTTACGATACTGACTTTTGAAGATTTAGTTGCATCTGGTATTCCAGTTGCACCTGAGGATTCTGCGTATTGGGACAATTTTTGTTCAAAGCAAGAGAGTCCAATGAATCAGAGTTCACAATCAAGATAAGAATACTTATGAGAAAAAGAAAATTGTCAAAGTTTTTATGCTGTAATTCCAAGTATGGGAATAAGTCTACGTGTGTAGATGAAGAATGGTTTTCATTATTTAAACTACTAACCTGATTTTTACCTTTTCAAAACTGATGCTTTGTCAGAATCTTAAGGAAGACACAAGTTTCCTTGTGGAAGGAATTCTGAATGAAAAGCCTAAGCCTGAGCTGGCCACATGCTTTTTTGCATCTTGTTGACTGTGGTTCTCGGACTTCAATAATTACGCATGCTAGGAACAGAAAGCAGATCTACAATAATGTTGTTTATTAGTCAACAAGTATTTAGTATATTAAAATGTGTTTCCATTCTTGATTTATGCTGAAGCTTAAATTATGATACTGCTTTTTCTCTTACAAAAATAATGGTTTTATTCTCAGATGGATGAATAAAGCCAAGAGAATAGGTAGAAGTGAACTGCAAATATGGGGTGAGATGAATAGAGAAATTTCAGATCTACATTTCTGGGGATAAAGCAATTAATTTCATATTAGAGATTAGTTACGTCTGCATGCAAGCAGTGTCTCCACCCCAAATTTTTCTTTCATTAGAAAGAATTTTAAAAGTATTAGTTAAATTATTTATAATACTGTTCTCACATCTAATTAGAGGACAAACCAATTTTGTTAAGTTAGAAAATTGGACTTGGTTTGCTTGCCAGGAGTATGATAGTTTTTAGGACTATATCTAATTTAGAAGAATTACAAAACCAGAGATGTTTGTTTTTGTTAGCTTTCCATGAAATAAAATCATAGTTTCCAATGGTTACTACAGAACCGTGCAGAAGATTGCAGTTGCTCACAGTGTGATTTTTTTCCAAGTCTTTAATTTACACTGAACTATTTGAAAAATAAGATTAATCTCCTTTTTAATCTTAGACAGCAGTGGAGTTAGGTGATGGTAATGCCTTGTGAAGAGCCACTTGAGTCAGGTTGTTTCATGTCAGTGCAAACAGACAGAATTGTTACACTTCTTTCTACCACTGTGGGAAGGAGCAGCTGGATAGTTGTGGAATTATCAGCTAAAAGCATGCTGCTAAAAGGCCAGCAGGACATTCTGACTCCTTATGAATGTGAATTGTCCTTCTTAAACTCATCAGAAAGATTTTTCTGGGCATCTGCGGTGTGGACGCACACACTGGAGTAAGTGTTGATACTATGCACAAATAAATTAATGTAATCTCACTGTTCTAAGATTGATGTTGTTTTTTTTATTTCACCATCAAACTTTTTGCTGATATAAAAAAAATTGAGCCATGTATCCACACATGGCCATAACACTGACTTCCTTGCATTTCCTCACACTACAGTCCTAATGGCTACGGAGTTCCTCTGCTATTTTGGAAATACTGGTCCAGCACAGCTCCAGCTTCTCTCACTAGTTCATGTTGTTGGCCCAGTCTAGTGCAGGTGAGCTGACCTTTGCTGTCTCCCATCATTCTTCTGTAAGAAATGGACCAGTTACATCTAGAAGGTTTTGGACCGTTAGGTTCTCCAGAGCTCTGTTCCTTCATGTGTTTTGTTTTCTACATGACATGACCATACCACATACCTGGATCCTAGAGGAAAAGAAGCTCTAAAAACACAAGCTCAGCTGTACATGAGCCTTTCCCAGCACGGGCTGTGCTGGGTAGTTTTTCCCCTATGAAATGGGATTGCCCAGCCTCTCTACTTCTTGTTTTTCTTTGTGATCTTAGATTGCATCTGCTGGCCTAGACTGTATCAACCCAGTACTTTCTGAGAAGTACTTAGTAACAGTCTCTGACCTAAAAATAAGTTATAAAAGTTTTGGGCTTCAGTGAAAAGATTGTCAAAACTGAATAAATGTGGTTTAGTTTGGACCCTGAGATTAGCTCAGTTCCAGCATGGAGTTAATGAGACCAGTATCACAGGTTCAATCACCATACAGGACATTCACTTAAGAGTTGGACTCGATGATCCTTGTGGGTCCTTTCCAACTCAGGATATTTTCTGACTCTGTGATTCTATTACCTTGTTCAAACCTTTTTGTACCTTGAATCAAAATTGTTAGAGTGGATTAGGAACTTCAGAGGGTCAAACTGTGTTTGACAGTTTGCAGTTGTGTGACAAGAGGCTGGTGCCATTTGATATGAAAATCTAACTTTGAAAAGTGGATCATGTGAATTCACTCCTAGCCTTTTACAGAGTCTATAAACTTTTACAAGACGCATATTATGATGATCGTATGGGATCATGTGCACTGATGTTAATCAAGTGTGCTCATTTTAGACAAGAAATTATAGATGTTACAACAGAAGTAGTGCATATATGATTGTAATATATATGTTTTTGGAAACATCCAGGCAACAGCTCAACTTTAAACAACCATTTTTATCCAGGACACTGCAATAAAGCAGTGATAAGATAAAAAGGAAAAGATAGTTATACCAGTCAGCATAGACTGCCTCTTTGCTGAAGCTGTGCAATATTATAGTTCCACATTCTACAAAGACAACCAAGTGTGAGACAGCAATTGACTCCTCCTTAACTGCTGCCTCATTCTGCAGGTGTCTAGACTTCCTAATATGTGCTTTGTTATCCTCCAGAATACAGATATTTTGGATTGCTCCACTCTGTATAGAAAACATAAACATGAAAATAAATTCTGAATTCTCAAGAGAGAAAACATTGTAAAAGTGTTTTGGTTCTTTTTCAAAAAGTCAGTTTTATAATATGTTATTTTTTGTGGTGTACATGCAGTCCTTTGTGGTCAGATGCTATATATGAATCCTGTTTCTTCTAAGACTGAATATAATTTCTTCACTGAAATAAAAACTGGATTGTTTTGTGTCTGTGTTTTCTATTTGTAGTTATTTTTTAATCTTTCTGTTATTTAGATCCAGACATAGATAAGACTGCTGAAACAGTTTGTCTAGTGGTCCTTTGCTATTTTGGAAACAATTTATGGGACCATGAAACTGTATACTCCTAATGACATTCTTTGGACGAATTGTGAAACAAAGGCCTGGACCAGCTGTCCACTCCTTGTTTTCTTCCACAGTTTTAATATAATAAGGTGTAACCCAGTTTCTTGACATAACTCTGGCAGAATTCTGTGTTGAAGTGTCTCATCATTTGGTTGAAATTGCAGTAGTGTGAAGTTTAATGCTTGTAGGCAGATACACATTTTCAAATACAAAGCTACAGTGCTGCACAGTGTTGCTTACACATGTAAGGTAATTTCTGAAGATTTTTTTTTTTTAGTATGACTTAGAACACAAAAGGTTCCTTAGGTTGTGTAGGAGTTTCACATAGAAAAAGCACTTCTACTTGCACAAGACTTTTCTTTAAAACTCTTGGCAAATTGTTTTGGATTTATAAGTGATGCAAACAGTAAGAAAATGGGTATTTCAGCTGAAATACATCTTTTGTCCTCCAGCATCTAGAGTACTTAAAATATTTGCCAAACTTGCTTATTAGATACGTCCTAGGGATTTAGTGGGGCCTGTTGGCATCTGGAGCAGGCTTGGGGCAGCAAGCTAACACCAAGGTTCCCAGAATAACCAAGGTGCAATAGACCTATAGGCAATGCCAGAACTTGGAAAGACTGATGAAACTTTGGTGTATGATAATGTTCTTATGAATGGCAAAGCTCTAAAGAGGCTGGGCGAGGGTTTATTTCAGGTTCATATTTTAGGCTTTGATGTTGAAGATGTACAAATGGTTCACTTTGGATATGATAATTACCTCATAAATTTATTCATGCATTTAAGCCTAATCAGATATTTGAAAAGGACAGTGAGATTTTCATTGCAAACTTGCCTTTTTTGTTAAAACACCTTCCAACTCAGAATGGTCTGCGATTCTGTGTGATCTGAGTTAGGTGGTGCATCAATTCCATTGTGTTTATGTGTGTGTTGGTGTGCTTTCTTTAATCTTGAAATAGGCTGAAGTTCACTTAAGTAGCCAGTTAAACCTACTTAATCCATGGGAATCTGTGACCAGAGACAGAAAGCAGGAGCTTGGCCTGCCCCTGAATTCCCATACAGGTCAACCGTTTGCCCATTCTCCTGCTCAACCATGCCCTGTGTGTCCAGCACCCTGTGTGCCTGCAGAGCATGTTAGCTGCTGATACCCTTTTCATTGCTAAGTGATGGCAAAGGCTGAGGTTGGATGGTGATTCTCAGAGGTTTTCATTAAAATACTTCAGCAGAAGTAACAGCATGACAGCACAGTGCTTCACCCAAAACCTGCTGCTGCTTGAACAACCAGTGGTTACTTGTTGTTCAGTTTGACACTGCTTTGGTCAGAGGAAGGGCGTATATGCTCCTGCTGTAATGGCTCTTAAAGCAGGCTCCTTATTTCTTGAATTACCTCTCTCACCTGAGTAACATCACTACTTGATGTCACTGAATATTAAACTGTTGACTGCAGGGCTGATGCTTAAAGTTGTTTTTTTTTTCTCAGCTTCAGCAGCATGGTTTTCCGTAATTTATCACAGCTGCCGTCAGGGTAGTGGAGTCTCAGCCTGTGTATCTGTTGATTGTAGAATGTGCTTCTCATCCTAATGGAGAGCTTTTGTGATAGGCACAGTGAACTGCTTATTCAATGAGGTCACTGATCTCTTTGTAGGAGAAATGGAATTTTTCTGCAGGTATTAAGTTCAAACACTGCTGAATAGAGTAATATTCTCAGCAAGCAATGTTTACTACCTGCATAAAAGTATTTTGTTAATCTTATGACAAGTACAGGGTCTACAATTAATTAGCTGCCTGTAAAACATTAGGAAAATGTATTACATTAATTAATGTATTAGATTACTTTTGTATAGTAAAATTGTGTGTGGGTAGAGCTTGTACTTCAGTTTTGTACTTGCATATACCACAATTAAAATTCTCATGTGAGTGAAAACAGCGTATTAAAAAAAGACTGATACTTCTGATATCATTGTTTCTGCCTAATTGCTTGTTAGGATCTTCAGATGATTTGCCATGTTAATTTAGAATGTTTTCCCTAGAGTGAAGTAGGATAGATATTTATTTGCATTTAAACTGGGGTAGTCAGGCAACTACTTCTTGCAGAAAACAGTGTTATCTCCTGGTCACCTTTCCAGATAAAAACAGAAACTAGCAAATTGCTCACTGCAGTGGAAGCACAATGATTTCAGTTGGATTGGGTAAAGTCAGACATACTTGCCACAGAGGTATGTAACGCTGGCCATGTAAGTGCCTTTAATTGAAAAATAAGTTTATCTTCTGAGGCGAGTGTTCAGTTAAGGAAGAAAGTAATATCAGGTAAAGGCAATTATTTGTCCTAGAGTGAAGTAGTAAAGACCCCTTGGATGTGCTAGGAATTCTAAGCCAGATCTGATTTATTTATAGCAGTCAATTTGGGGACTTCTGAAGCCATATGATAGAATGATAGGGTTTTGTTTGTTTTTCTTTTTTTGGAAACAACAGCAGGGTGAGTTGTTGAGTTTGTTTAAACAGGCTTTTAAAAGGCAAATAAAAGTTCAGTTGCGTTAAAATTTAGATGTGTTGATGCAAATATATCTGTTTGCTATGCTGATATGTAGCATGCACACACACATTATACATACGCATATATCTACATTATATATAAGTATGATAAACACACAACCTTAAACGAGCTAGAAACCAACCCCATCTTTATTAACTCTGTAACCAGGAAATGTAAGATAAGTGCTTCAAGAGTAAATGATACAAATGATACAAATGTTTTGGCCTGATGCAAGAGAGAATTTGAAGCCCAGCAGTTGAGAAATAAAAAAGTGCCATGAACAAATAGAAGGAGCAGATTAAGACATAATTTTTTATGTGTTGGAAGCTTTTTTTTGATGAAAAAACTGTGAAAGGAGTGAATATAGGTAAATGTGGTTTTTTCCTTTGTCATTTGATGGTTGGTACTTTATATGAGGGAAGTCAAAAACAGAAACCAAAGAAACAAGAGTGCATTGAAGTTACTTTGCTTTAGCCCTTAGGTCTTAAGGTCTTTGCTAGCTCAACATTCAGTGGGACAGGAAAATCTGTGGTATCTTTACAGCACATTCTTGAAGTATGTTTGAAGAGTCCAGATGCAGTTGTTTCAGGAAACAAAGGTTTCTGAGAAAGAGGAACTCTTGACATTGTGGGTTGGCAAGTAAAAAAAACCTGTTAATTAGAAAATCTGATGGGCACATCACAGACAAAGAACTACTGTGTCCTTCTTTGAAGAGATAATTTCATGGTCTTGGTATAAGGCACAATATCAGAGATGCTGCCTACATCTTCATGCAGTACAGGTCCAGTAGGGCTTAGACAAACTTACTATTAGTGTCTGTAAAATAACATTATTGGTAAGAGAATGATCAAGGGTGTAAGTGTTGATAAAAATCTGAATCTAAACTCTGAATTCTTCCATCCTGAGGTGCTGAGGATGGACAGCTGCTAGTTTTTATTTGCCTGCTATAGATGATTCCCTAGCTCCAAGGAATCCAGTATATACCATAGGACACTGAGCCAGATATTTGTCCCTTACCGTACACAGGGTATCCCACCCTGGGCTTCAGGAAGGTCTCAGAGCTCTGATAAGTCTGTGAAATTTGTATGAAATGTGAGTCAGGCCAAGAACTGCAATCCAGTCTAGCACCTGAGCTGGCATTAAACAAGATTTTGGTAGAGGAAGCATTAATTCTTAAGGTAACTACAAGAGCAGCTAAAATCCAATTCTGTGTTGAGCAGTTTATAGTGTGGTATTTGTGGTGAAAATTATTGTTATAAGATTTATAGAGTCTAAGATAAGACTCCAGTCTGTCTGGTTTTCCTTAACATAAATCAAAGCATGCACTTTCAATTACAAACAGTACAGGACAATGGCACAGTAGGGGGGGTAAAAATTAAGGAGTCTTCCAGTTCTGATGGTAAAATATTTTTTTCCATTCCTCTAGCTTCCAAAGAGTAATATTTCTGTATCTCTAGCATATATTTTCTTGTCATTATTATATATGACTTTTTGTTTATTTTATAGGTCTAAAATAGCCTTTCTTCTATTTTAACCAAGGAAGGGCTTGTGGTTATATTTTAACTGGATACCAGCTAATATAAAACTGTCATTTAGAATTAGTCTCTGCCTGCTGGCTGTATTTCTGTACAAACATAATAAAATCACATCTCGATGCCCCTGTTTCCCCTGTGTCTGTATATCATCAGCTGAAACTGCCTTTTGAGAAACTGTCTCCCAATACTTTTTAAAATGAAGGCCTGGTCCCAGCTGGAGCCTCTTTGCATTACTCTTACTTAAATAATGCAAGAATAATTGAATCCCACCAATGAGAAACCTAATAATCCAACAGCAGCTCCTTTGAGCTCAAATGATGTTGTTGTTGGGGGATCATCCTGACTCACTGTGCTGATACACGAATGAGTTGGATGTTTGTCTCCTAATGCACTGAAGAGATTCCAGAGACCTTGAGTGGCTTCTGTGAGTGAAGATGTGACTGCCACCTTGACATGTTGTGTTTCTCTGCCTGAACCAGAGGTAGATTTCAGTTGAAATTTCCAGCTGGTTTCATGCCTGCCTGCTCCTTCATTTGAATTAATAACTCTGTAATGGAATTACAGAATATCTGTGCCAGTAATGTTTATACAACAGGCAGTATGCCAAAGGCTTGACAATATCATAACTTAATTAAATGTGAGCGTACATATGAATGAAAAGATAATTCAGTTGTGCTTAGGGTATATGGCCTCTGCTTGCCAGGCTTTCCTGCTTAACCCACAACTTCTTGTACAGGATATTTTTATCTTCTGCAGGCCAAGGTCTCTTGTGATGCTGACTGCATGCCAAGCCACTTCTCAAATACTTTGTAGGCACAGCACACTCTTCCAGCACTCTCCTCTTCCTGTTCCATTATTTTACCCCTTCCAGTTAAGTTTCCCTCTATGAATAATGAACCCCCTCTATGGGTTATGAATGAATAATGATTCATTCCCTCTATGGGGGACTTAGTCTGAGTCCCTCTTGAAGTAGGGATTGTCCTTCTCTTGTCTACAAAGCCATTCTGAGCAACAGATTTCCATTTTGTACAAGTGTGAATGAATACCTGCAGTGTGAATCTAGATATTTCCCAACCCTTTCCCCCCTCCCCACCCCCCCATTTTTTATGTTTTCCCTTTTCTCTTTCTCAGTTCCTTTTTTTTTTTCTGCTGATACACTTTTCTTTCTTCAATTTAAAGCCTCTTCTATTTTTCCTGATAAATCCACATTTTACTTGTCAGGTTGCTCCCTCTTTCTCTTTTCTGCCACATAGCCCTTAGATCTCACACTGCTGTGTGCTAGCTACAGAGTTGGGGAAGGTGCATCTACTTAGTGCCTCAAGCTACCCTATAGCACTGTTTTCAGGCAGTACAGTCACTCAGGTTCTTGCAGACATGATGCCCACTGTTTTTGAAGAGCAGAGTTACAGTAGGGTTATGTTGCTACTTTAGTTAAATAAACATCTATGACTTATCTTTTTGAGGCTGGACCTGAGATTATGAGACAAAGAAAATGTGTGATTTTGTGCCTCATGGGTCTGACTTAAATTATTTTCCTTTTTACATGGGAACTGGATCAAGTCATCAGTGTGTTTGCTTCCTCACATGTAAAATGGGGTGATACTTTTCTATTATCCAGTGGTTTGATTTGTTTAGAGCCTCAGAGCCCTTGGATTCAAGCTTTTAAAGAGATGAAAAAATATTGAAAAAATGTTATTCTAGTTGGGTCTATGGGTTTTGGAAAGACATCAATAGATTTTGGAGGCTTTAGTAGCTTAATGTTCAAGCAGAAATCAGCATAATCCACTCTTAAGGTTCCTGAATGCATCCACGCATACTTACTACCAGCAGAATAGAGTTTGGCTGTAGACTATGCCTGAGTGGATGTAGATGCCAGCCTACTGCTTTCTTACCTCTAGCAGTGCAGGTAGAGTCAAAAAGCCACTGGGAGCCCTCTGATGCACTGTGGCTCTGCTGCTTCTTTGGACCTTCCAGGCTGGTCCAGTCTGGCATCGAGGCAAGACAAAAATGTTCAGATTATCAGTTTTGTGGAAGTGGTGAAATCACACACAAGATAGTTATGCCTCCTCATTGAGATGGTTGATACTAGCCAAAGGACTGCAAAAACACCAGATACTCCACAAAAGACTTCAAAAGGTAGGTAACACAACAGTGTGCAAGTCAAAAAAGAGCACTGGTTTCCTGAGTTATGTGTGAACAGTCTGATTGCAGCTGGAACTTTCGATGAGAGCATTTTATTTAAGGGACACATAAAGTGTCATTTTTAGTCTTAAGGTACTTAGAACTTGTCAGGATAGAATAATTTCTCAGAGGTATCAAAATGTAGTAGATAGCTGGAGGCCACACTGTTAAGCCGTAGGAATTGGATAAATGTTCATTTAATGTGACAAGTGAATAGTTTTATGTTAGCTTAATGCTTTCAGAAGATTGTTTTATGTTGTAATTGCTTATCAATGATTTATGTTGTACAGCACAGGAACAGAGACAGTGACTAGCTTAATTAAGCATAAAAAATAAAATGCTTATGATTTTATTATTTTCTGCAGTGTTTTCTATTATTTCCTCAGGAGAAAAATATAAATATTTCAATATATTTGAATATATTCTCCAATAAATATAAGCTGAGACTTTGCTTCTTTTCAATCTTTGTCCTTTCAACAGAATTATTAGGTCCAAGGTACTTATTATGTCATCTGTGATAGAGAATTGTGTATCTGGATATTGACCTACTGGCAACTGACTTGTATTGGACCATGAACAAAGATGTAATCAAAGGAAAGCTTAAATTTGACATAAAACCAGTTTCTTGCTTCTCTTCCCCTGGATGTGTAAAATCTGCATGTCATAAGAAATGAAAAAGATTATAATTGGGGGAATAGCATGAAGTAATCTAGAAAAATACCTTTGAATTACCAGCCAGTTTTGATAGGTTTTAAATATCTTGGAACAGCTTCAAAAAGATCTCAGGAGATGCCATGTCCAAAAGCTGGATGTATGAACCTGTGACAGGAATCTACAACCCAGAAGCCTTTAAATAGCATTCTCAATAACAGACATTTTGGGCCCACATGGTCATAAGTTGTGAAAGAACAGGCAGTATCTTCTCATGCCTGCAGGATGGACAAGGCAATGTGCGAGCTAGCATTCCAGTATTGTAGGTGACAAAGCCCAATAAGTAGAGATCTTAAGTATTTTGTGCCTGCAACCGTTTGAGAAATAAGATCAACAGATGCAAGACAGAACATCCAAGGCATGTTGGCCACCCACTAAATCTCATTAACTGTTCTAGTCAACAGGATGATTGTTTTGAAATTCTGTATTATATTAATTTGGTATTATGTTAATTTTAAAAAAATTCTTAATGCTATATCTGACCAGGGAAGGAAGATGTAATAAACTCTGTCTTTACTGAACTCTGGAAAGAGCTGGGCAGTGTGTTATGAAGAGACCATGCTGTGCAGTGATAGCTAGACAGAAACAGAGCCCAGGCTCCTTGCAGTGTCTCAAAACCTCTAAGTGATGAAGGCAAAATTCAATTTTACCACCAAGGGGATGAAAGCAAAATCATGGGAATGCACTGGCACTGCTAGACAATACATCATAGCTGTCTGGGGAAGATGACATTCAGAGGATATGGTTAATCTTTTCTTCTCTTCCCTTATTCTGCTATATGTATTATAGCTTATGTGGGGTGCAGGCAGTGATTGTGTGAGTACTGAGCTGGATATGCAGCAGCATGGCCCAGCCCTCCCTGGTACTGAGGAGGTCATTAGGTGGAATCACACAGAAGTGGTGTCTATCCCTGTATCTCTGTTAGCGATGGCAGCTGGCTTATCTACCTATGCCTAAAGGCAGCTGGGATTTGTGTGATCACTGAGCAGCGCTACAGCCAGGCAGGCAGAAGCATCTGGAAAACTTTATATGCATGTGGGATCAAGAGCTCATGTTGGCCATGATGCTGGACCATTTTTGCAAATGCCTTACTGTCCCACATTTACAGGATCAGTATCCAGGTTAGCCTGTGGTTAGTCTGACCTGAATGCAACCAAGGAGAGAATTAGAGGAGGCAAAGTGATGTGAAACAATCAGGAGAGTTTGCAATTGCTGCATACAGGTAATTGTTCTGTAGTCATGGATTGAAAGATGGGCCAGGAAACAGTCAGAACCATGTTTGTGAGCTGCAGTGCTATATGGAAGCAAATGAGACTTTCTCCTCTTTGATTCCAGGCACAGGAAATCTTCAGAAAATATTTAGACAGTAGAAAACATTCCCTCATCAGCTTCTTTCTTTGTTCTCTCTGTGACATGTCTCAGCAGTTGCAAAAAGGAGAAACAATTTGAAAACTGTACCAAGTCTTCTGCTCTAGTTTTTGTTTTGGACTCATACAGGTTTATCCTCTCGCTCATGTCAGATATAATCATAAAAATGTTAGAGAAGTTCAAATAGTGTTTCAGAATGCTTTCTGGAGAAAAGCCTTTCCCAGTCTCTCTTCTCTATTTCATAAAGTAGGGTTCTCATTACTTTTAAATTTATTTTTTAATCTGTGATTTTTTTTGTGATAAAAATTATGTCCTTTAAGTTTGAACAGACCAATAATCTTCTCCAATTTTCATTACTTCAGACTGATTGGTTTTATTCTTGAATTTGATAAAGGAATAAGAAGATCGGTGCATATAAATCAGTCTGGGCTGAGCAGCATTTAAAATGATCCTAAAGGCCAGTATAAATTTACCCTTAAATTATTTCTATAATGTACTTATTATTTAAATTCTTGCAGGAGAAGACATTTGTGGTGCTACTGCCAGACAGCCTGCAAATTTTGATGGATGTAAATGAGACCTGATTTAGCTTGGATCAGCAAAGGCAGATGTATGGACAGACCTCTCTGCTGCTAAGGTAGGTCTGGTTGAGAGGCTCCCAGTAGGCATGCTGGGTTCTGATTTCCAAAGGATCTGCAGCTATGCCTAGGAAGAGCAGAGCTGTATCCACTCACTGCTGGAGCTCTGGATAGGTCTTTTGTGCACTTATGTTTCAAATTTGCTTTCAAGTCAGATCTTTTGTACAAGTACAGTTGTGTCAAAATCCTCCAGCCTACTTCCATCATACCACAGAAGATCACTCATGAGCGGAGCTATTACCTTGAGTTTGCTAAACTATTGACTTGGTGTTTGTAGATGTCTATGCTGTGGCTATAAACTCATTTCTGATGCTACTCATTCCACTCCTTAAAAAATTCTTGATATTTTTAGTCTAATAATAACAGCTAAAAAACTATCAAAGCACCAATTTAAATGCTTTATATTTTCATTCTCTCCTTGCCATCATGTACCATTTAAAATTCACCATTTTGTGGTGCAGTCAGACATTCTGCTTTGTTCTAGAGTGCTGTTCCCCTTGTCTGGGTGCTTATTCTAAACCTACAGCTTTTGCTTTCTTTTTCAAACAAATAAATGCTGTGGGCCATGCTGTTAGCAGGCATAAATCAGTTTCATTCCACTAAAGATAACAGATTGTAGCAGATTAAAACCAGCTTGTAGTTTGGCCCAGTATTCTTGACATAATGATCCTATTCAAAATCCACACCCTGCCTGATGTGTTCAAGGGTGGCCTTGATTTGAGAGTAGGATGTCTATTGCAAATCTAATGATGCATAGAAAGTAACTATTTAAGCTAAGTGGAGCATAGCTTTTACAACTAAAAGCCATTTAAGGATTGTGAGAATTGCTCCTATTTAAGCTGTGTTTATAATGTTTATCTAAATGCAAATGAAAACATTGGTGCTCATATATATGTTTGTCATTTTGTTTCACTTAGTCATGGAAAGGGCTTTGATAACCTTTCTGAAAAGAATACTTACAACTTTCTAAACTAAAACTTCCATCAGTGCAAGAAACAGATGTGGGGTTGTTTTTTTAAAATGAAAACTGTTTAAAAAACATGCTGAAATTTTCAGTAGATGTTTATTTTATTAGGTGTTTAGAACAGGCTCTGTACCTTGGTATATTGCAAAATAATAAACAAAGCTAAATCAATAAATGTTCATCCAGTTTGCCTCTCTTTGCTGTAAAAGGAAGGCCTCCTTCGTCATGTTCATGATTTATATGCTTACACTACTGTTCTCTTTCCACTAATGCAATTCATCAAGCAAAAGGTTGTATTTGTTGTAATTCAAAAGAACAGAAGTGCAATGAGATGCTACCCCTAAAAGATGCTACTTGACAGCACAAGATGAAGTCAAAAAGAAAGCATTTGTTGTGTAGGTGTCCTCTGGAGAAGTCTGTGGATTTTTGAGGACTCAGTTTTTATCTAGCTCAGTTCCATTAACTGACCTACCCATCATGGCTCCAGCGCTGGTACTCAGGAGGAGGAGGTTTGAGTGGCAGAAAACAGGGCATATGGAGTGAGGGCAGGCTGAGATGATCTCACTCTGCAGAAGAATCAGGTCTCAGAGGTGGCTCCCACACCTTTAGGGCACAACAGTCTCCTCCCCAGCAATCTAGGAGCACATAAGTCTTTTCAGCTGACAATCTTCCTCCTGAGATCTTCAATTTCTCTGTACGGAACAATCTCAGTCACAGCCTCTTAACCGTTTCTTCATTTACCTTGTGCAGGTTCCCATATGGCAAAGAGGCCCATTTTTAAGCCTCAGCATTTATTTCATCACAAAACAATAGTGAGGCATCCCTGCCTCTTACCTCTCACATCTTTTCATGTTGCAAAAGGAATACTGGTGGAGACCAGGGTTCATATTGAAGCCACATAATTAATATGGGCTGAGTTGGTGTCTTGCACTCCATATGGGTGGCATAAATGGCACCTGAATTCAAGAGATGGGGTTGCTCCTTACTGGGAGGAGAGTCCATGTACGCACTGAGCTCCAGAGTGTGTGGTGACTGCTGTGCCCTCAGCCTGCTCTGAAACTTGTGGGAAATGATTAGCTATGGTTACAGCCGAGGGATTAAACCCATGCTTTAATGGTTCTTCATTGTACTCCAGAACTACAAGGTGCTTTTCTGGCAGTGGATTTGGTTTTTCTTGGTGCTGAGGCACAGACCCCAGAGAGGAGGAAGGTTCTAGCCATGTGCTTGAGATGTGAGTGACATGCCCTTATATTCAATGGCACTGAGTACGTGGGTATCTTGTGGGAAGGACACGTATCATTAAATAGAGTCTATTGGTTCTTAGCACTGGGTGGCCTAAGTGCTGTGTTGGGCTTTAAGTGCTATAATCTGTGCTGTCCAACGTGAGAACAGCAGCTATAACTTGCTGTCTGCTTTCCTCATAGATACAGTGGAAGGTTAATGACTTGGCCTGAGTTATTAGTATTTTGGTCTGAATGAGTACACAAGGACTTCTTTCATATGACTTGATTGGTGTTCCAAAGAGACCCTCCAAGTCATGTTTCCACAGGGGTCAAGCAATATGGGAGTTTCCCCTGAGAATTTCCCTTTTTCTATCTCCCATTCCCTACCCCAAAATCACACACTGTCCCTTGGCATTCAGTTGTCAATCAGCCTCCCATGTTCTTCTGCCATTTTCATGCAGCTCAGTTTCTAACTCCATTAACATGCAATGTGTGGTTTGGGCAAAGGCCCCATTCATTGCTTGAAGACACTTAATTGCTTTTTGCTTTTACTTTAAGTAAAAGGAGAATGCTGATGTTTCTGGCTTCAGCAGTCTTCATCCAGACTCCTGGGTAACAAAATTTAATACTGACTTACCTAAACAGGGTGATGCCTTCTCTTCTGAGCAATTAATGATTAAGAGCTTGCACAGCATGTTGAACATGTAAAAGCCTTAATATCAGCAACAAATTGGGAAAACAGTAATTTGAAAATTAATTCTAAATGAAAATGTGTAAGTGGCTTGTGATACATTAAAATTTATCACACCATACTATTGATTATCAAAAAAAAAAAAACAACAACCCATAAACAGTTTGAGCAATGAATGCAAGGTTACTGCATCATCATTGGTATTTTAAGATGCAATGTTATGGCTTTTGCTTTGCACAATGCTTCATTGCTGAAAGCTCAGAGAATGACTTCAAGAATGCATTTTCATTTATGTCAATGACAATTGCTTTGGAAATAGTGCATTCAGTGAGAATGCCAACCTACATCCAGCTAAACATGGATGCAGTACTACTGCTGGTATAGGGACCAGGTATTTATTTTGCAGTCTATCCATGGCACAAATACTGTGCAGGAGGCAGGAACACCTCCTGCACTGCTGCTCTGAGGTGTCTCCAACTGAGGAATCTTCCACAGAGAAATTATAGTATGGCAGGAGAGCAGAGCAGTAACTTGACTTCTCTTAAACTAGCACTCTCCAGGAGAAGAGAGATAGGAGACTAATAATTAGTACTATTTCCTGAAAAACTACTTGTCAAATTGCTAAAACTGCTTTAAGTCACTATTAAATCCAATGATAAGGTTTTACTGTGGATTTAACATTGCCTAAAAATTTTACTTAGCTGTTTTCCATTCATTTTTAAGCCATCATGTGTAATTGCTTAAATTTTCAAGACCAAATGGACACAGAGAGCTCTGAAACTCATTGCTTTTCACTGTTCAATCCTCATACAGCTAAACCTGTTGGAATAAAAACCATCTATGAAAGTACAAAGTAGATAGGGAGTGATTTTTTCTTTCTGATTAAACTGGAGGAATTTTTTAGTAAGCCACTTCAATTCAGCATTTTTAGGTGACATTGCAGAGGTTAATATGTGCTGTTGAGATAGAGCTTGTGAAAAAAAAACTTGATAGTTATTTGGAAGCTGTTAGCTACAACCTGCGCCATCAGAAATGTGACAGTTTCTGTTTGCACTATGAACTTTTCATTTCTTGAACATTGCTGACAACTCCTGACAGGCACTGAAAAAAAAATAAAAATTGAGATTGTCAGCAGTAGATACCAAAAAGGAAGATCAGGACAGTCCAGAAATAATTGTTTTCCCTTGAGCAAGCAAAGGTTATTTCAAAATATATGAGCTATTGCAATAAGAGAATTTAAAAAAGAAATTAAAATCATGTGTGAAATCTTATGGAAAATAGTATAAGATGGAAATCAACTTAATTTGCTGAGTTATGAACAACTTCTCCAACTGGCAGTATGACAAATGAGTGGATCTGCCACTTGAATCAGCGTGGAAATTCTGCAGCACTTTCTGCCAAACCTGAAATGGCGCAGACTGCTAGTTAGCTCTGTGTAGCATTCCAAAATTGTAAAAAAGAAATGAAATCCCCAAAATAAATCACCAGTATGAAAAGTTGTGCACTTGGACGTGAATTTTGCCATCTGGAGAAGAATAGCTCTCAACAGCAAGATAATGCCTACCAGACAAGCCAGAGGATGTAGTCTGGTTGCTGTTTGAGTTCAGAGGGAATCTGAAAGTGAAAAAGCAACCTAAAGTACAAAGTTTTTGCAAATTTCATGAAAAAAGCTGCTTGTACTTATTAATATCAAATAAATGCCATACACATGCAGAAGAAAAAACCCACCTCTCTCTAGAAACACTTACGACCCAAGCAATGAGCCAAAGATAAAAAGTGGGAAAAGGCAGAGGAATGGAATGATAGTTTTCTTCTGATGCATTAGCAGTTTCTGATAGGAACACCAGCACAGCAAATGCATGGGCTCACTATGAAGTTTCCAAGGGGAAAAATAAGGAAAGATGAACCGTTTCTGTTTTGATGGCTCTACTCACAGGGCTAGAGCCCAGGCTCCTGCTCCACAGTACTGTCCAGCTAATCCCTTGGCTGCTGAGAAGAGCTCCAGTCACTGCCTGGGAAAAGTGCTGCAGAAGTGAAATTATAAGAGGTTGAATAAGTTGTGATTCATTGTGTGAGAAGCAGGGTCAAAGGCTTGGATTTTCCCTATGGAGCTCCAGATGAGGGCAGGATAGTGTTGCAGCCACTGATGTGCTTCTCTTTGTTTAAACCAGCACTACAAGCAGATTATTTTGATGGCGACATCATGCTCACAGACCCAGACTATAATTTTTTTTTCTCTTCATTAAGCTCCCCTTCACTTTCTCTGTCAGTTAACCCTGAGACAAATCTCACTTCATCCCTGCTCCTCTTCAGAGTACCTAGAGTACCTCAGTGCAGTTACAGAGAGCTGAGAAGGGGTAGAGGGTTTCTTTGTGACATTCAGTATCCTTAACAATGATTTATCTCTACTTTTAATTTTTTTTTGAATGCTGCTTTGCCAATATCCTTCTCTTAGCAGCATTTGATTCAAAGTAGAAGAATTTTTTGTTTGTTTGTTTTTTGCTCTCAGGTAATCACCTATATGATAACAGATAAATACTCTTTTTTTCAGAGTTTGAAAAAACACTCCAGTCCATAGACCTTACTGCCTGGTCATGAATGAGTGTGAAACACAAAGGAGTTTTGTACATAAATCAGATGTCTGTGAAATGCAAAAAACCTGCAAAACCAATCCTGTATGCATACTGTTCAGCAATCTAACCCAGTCACAAATATAGATGTCTGAGGGCCTGCCAGAAGGGATCTGGGCTTCCTGATGACATATCGTACCAGTAAGGTCTGAGTTGAAGAAATCATTGGGTACCTCAGTCTCTTCCTTGTTCTCAATGGTGGGCCACACTTTCTCTCACCTTCCTTTTACTCATAATGCAGTTTTACAAGCCCTTCCTGTTTCCTTTCCCATCCCTCATTCTCACCATATTCCACTGTGCCCATACAGCCCAGGTTGCCACTGGCCACCTTTGCATCCAGGACTTGCTGCTGGCCCATGTCCTGCTCACTGCCCAACAGGACACTCAGGGTCTTTCCTATAGAGCATCTCCCCAGCCTGGGTTGTTGCAGATGTTTTTCCTTCCTATGGGCAGGACTCAGCATTTCTCCTTTTTGAATCTCATGGTTCATTCCTCCAGCCTGACTCAGTCCCTCTGGATGGCAGTCCTTTCTTTAAGGCTCTCTTCAGTTTGGCAACATCTGCAGGCACAATGACAGCGCATTCCACTACCTCCTCCAACCCCTGATAGAGATGTTAAGCAAATAGATCCCAGTGGAGATCACTGTGGTGATCCCCTTGAAACACTCTGTCCTGCATTCCTCTTGGGAAATCTGATCAGTTTATTAGCAAAGGCAATCAAGGTGGTCAGGCAGAGTCTATCCTCCTTAAGTCTATGCCAGCTGTTTCCAGCCAGCTGCTTCTTGTGCTCAGAAACACTCTGTAAGAGGTCTCACTCCAGGAGGAAGTTCTCAAGAGAGGCTGAGTGGCCTGCAATTCCCCACATTGTCCTCTTGACCTTCTCTGAAGTTGGGTGCGTCCTTTGCCTTTTTTTTAACTAGTTTATACTTTTGACTGAAGGGACAGGTTACAAGGGATGCATATCTGCAGGTGCTGATGTCTGCAGCAGACTGAGTATTGTGCATATCTTTTATCCAAAGGAACAGAACCTCTTCTAGGGCACAATTCTTATCAGCTTTATAAAGGTGTTCGACATGCTGAGATTAGCTGCTGGCTAAAAGTGCCACTTGTCTCCACTAACAGTGGGATTGGGGGGAGCAAGCTCCACTGTGGAGATGTAAAAGGAATCTCAGCACTTCAGACAAGGTTTGCTCCCTTTACACCTCACTGCCTTGACACAGTCTGCCACTGAGGTTGTGAGTGTCAGCAGCATGACCATGCACTAGACAGGCAGCACTAGTGAGGCTATGGGCTCCAAGCAAGTCCCCTTTCTCCCATCAGCTGTGAGTGGACAGTGACTGGGATGGCAGGATAGTGCTAAGAGACAAGCAAGCATCATCATCACAGATGAGATTTCTCAACTCTTACTGTTCAGAGGATTCCATCACTTTACAGTATCTCTCTTGATATCCTGCAGTGAGAAGAAAAAAAAAGACTGATTGTTGAAAAACTAGAAAATAAATTTATAATCTACACAGTAGGGCTTTGTCACATAGGGAGAAGACTAAGACCTTTATTTTGATTCTCCTCTTACCAGCAGAATATGCAATTTCAAATTGGTAGCATCTGCAGAAAATCCCAAAGATTTTAAGCCTGAACCAAAGCTTAGCATTTGTTGCTTTTTCCCATATGCTACTGAAAAATATGGCCCTTTATCAAATGCACTGTGCCTAAGACATTAAGCTGGAGATTGTTTTCTAGCACTGAAGCCATTAGGACATAATCTAAACCTTGTTTTTTTCCTAAAACTCTGAGGAAATAGTTTAATACCTTTGAATAACAGCAAATAGCTGTAGATGGTGTGGAGGTCACAGACTTCTGTGTGTTATTGTGGGTATTTTGTGAATGTCCTATAATTCAGCTGTCTATACATCCCCTTATGGGTTCCTCTCACAACTAATATTTTCAGGGGAATCCATTTGGTTAAAGTAAGAGTTAAGCCTTTCAGAGACTATATACAAATAAACAATTCCTTCTGGCAACAGTTTGCAGATAAAAGTTTTAAAACCAGTCATAGATGTAGGGACCATGTGTGTCGTTTCTCCTTTTTGGAATGTCTCTGGTTTGTACTAAAGCCACACTGGTGACAGTCATCCAGCCGTATGGTCAATGTTCCATCCATGTATCCTTGGTGAAAGACAGTATTTAATTGTCTGCTGGAGTCCTGAGGAGATCTATATCCAGAACTGGCTTTTCAGTCCACCATGGTGGATAGCATTTGATGTGCTGTCTCATCACCTTACCTTTAATTAGTATTTTTGAAGATTAGGATCTGAGCAAATAGTGCCTGTATGTATTAAAGGTTTTTAAATCTATTGTTTTATTATATCTTCCATTTACTCTCAAGGCTGCTGTGAGCACTAATTAAACAATATATGAAATGTCACTACAAAATATGATTATAGAAACAGCTGACTGTCATGCAAAATTGGCAAAAGGGATAAACTCCTGAATTTGAAGAAATCTGCTTTAGCAAATCTAATTTAAACATTTCAAAATTTACTTTGTGAAATCATAATGAGCCATAGTTAATGTTCTGTGTATATCCTACTACTTTTCTTAAGTCTTCTATAATGCTTAGCTTTCAGTTTTCTGAACAGAAAAACCTCAGCAGCTTTTCCTGTGGATTTTTGAGACAGCCAGGAAATAGATCTTTCTGAACCTTGAAAGCAGTAATCACTTCCCTGTTGGCACAGGTTCTCTCCATATACAGAATTGTAAACACCTCTGACACCAACAGAGATGTTTGCAGTCTGCAACATTTGTTCAGAGAATTAGAGCAAAAACAGCTGTTCAAACCCTGGATCTGAAATTCTCTGGGTGAGCAGGTCACTGACCAAAACCAGTGCTTTTTAGCATGACTGACTAGAGTATACAATGTTGAGTAGAGGGAGAATAAAAATTTGCTTGCAACTGAGTTGAACTCTGCCGAAATGTGAATATTTATTCAAAGATGCTGAGGCAGTGAAAGGTTTTCTAATTTACAGTTCTATCTGTGATATAGCAATGTGAAGTATTTGTACCTGCCTCAGGAGCAAAACCTCTCAAACACCTGGCACAGGTTTGATGGTTGCATTTCAGTTCAATGGTATCATGCAAACCATTTTACTTTTGTCTCATAAAGGAGGAATGCTCATCCGGTCCCTGCTCCTACCAGTATTTTCTCTGAAACCCCATGTGTTTCGACTGAATTGTCATCTTTATTCCATCCTAAAGGAAGTGTTCACCATCCTGTCCATCTTCCGTGGCACAGCCCCTATGGCAATACTGCAAAGATTTTCCACCTCCTTATTTCAATAATAGTAGAATTCACGTGCCAATTGTGAGATGCTTAGGGGAATTCTCCTTCTCTTTCTCTACCAGTTTCCCTGCTATTAGGGCTCAGCAGGCAGCTAGGGAATGTAGCACACTTTCCTTCTCTGCCCTTAGCAACCTGCTGCTGTTCTTACGTGAAGGGAGGACAAAGGAGAAAGAAAATCCCAGTCCCCAGTCTTCTCTCCCTCCCTATGAACATAGATGGCTTTTAAACCTCTGTATGTGCCTTTCCTAATGCAAATACCTTCAGAGGTCCTTTTGAGTGTAACAGATGAAAAATTAAAAGAGAAGTTTGGAATGGAACTTTTGTCAGTGTATTGCATAAAAGCTTGGGTGATAAATTTCTGTTAAGACCATGTTTCATTTGAAGATTTGTTTTTCAATACAAAGCATGCAGGTTTGATTTCTTAGTAAATTTTCTTCTTGCTTGCCAGATTCTGTAGCAGAGTATCATCACACACTTTCTTGTGAGGAACACTTCAACATGGAGTATTTGTCTGTGGTACGTTATCAGAAATGTGGTTCAGTCAGAGCTCAAAGAAAAAAGAAAATAAATTACAAGTCTCATGTGATACTCTCTTTAGCACTTCAGTTTTATATAAGTGAGGCAGGAGGATAAATTAAAACAGCACAGGTAGTCCTGCTCTTCCTACTTCTTGAATTCAAGTGCTTTATTCTCCTGAGATAGTTCCTTCAACCCATTTTTTGTGAATAGCCCATAAAAGTATTTATATATAGCCTGCCTCTTCACGTACAGGCAATAGCTACTGTTTTGAACATTTCAGGTAATAGGAAAAGAAGAGACTTTAAAAACCTGACATGAAAGTGATGCAGTGCAGAAGAATAGTAAATAGAAAGGAAAAGCAGCAGTATAATAATATTGACAGTCAGAGCCTGTAATGCATAACCTTTGGGCCAGCATCCTGGCATGCACAGCCGTCTGGCATTAGCATTGCCTTGAGGGAGGCCTCGGTTTGTTTGACCTTGAGAGTCTCACTCTTTGAATAAGCAGCAAATGGGATAATACTGAGGTAATACCTTCTCTCCTGAGGGATGTGCCACTTATTAGCAGTTTTTACATGTTGTTATTTTGTTTATCGTGGAAAATAGTCTGAGAGAGAGCTGGTTGCCTCAGCTCCCTGAACACGATTATGCATTAAGGGACTGTGGGACCATCCAGTTAGGACAAGCAGATTACAAAAATAAGAAAGAGTATTGCATTAAAGGCACAGCTGACACTAAGCTGAGCAGATGTTCTGCAAACATGCCGTAATAATGAGTGAGGGTAGATTGCCTCCCTGGCATACCCCAGCCACAAGAATCCTGGTGTCCTGCCCAGGCAGGTCAGCATCGCTGGGCACGTCACTCCGGCTCTGCCCCAAAGCCTGAGACTCCCAAAGGTTTCCTGGTTAAATGGTTCTCTACTGGAAAATACCACTTCAGTGAGACTGAAATGTGTAGTCAATTTTGACATACTTCAGCTTTGAAATATGTTTTGGTTTTATTTTTAAAAAAACCACTTTGTTTAGAAAGTGGCAAATACAATACTTAATCAGTTATGCTTTGTTTTACCATTTCTGAATTATTTTTGTTTCTATAGTGCTTTCTGGCATTCAAGTTTTTGTCTCCAGGTTGTATATATAACTAAATCAGACATGAATTACAATCAATTACCATTTTAAAATAACATTTAACAGGAATTTTCACAAATTTGCCCTTAATTTTAAAGATGAACCATTGTAATCATCTAGAGCCTGATTCTGGAATGGTGTGCTTCAGATTTTCTTTTGTACATCTCAGCTTTAACTTCAGTGCTTGAAATAGGAACAACAGCTTCACACATCTATACAGTCAGTGCTGAGTACTCTGGGAAGCAGTGCTTGAATGTGCAGAAGTATATTTTTCATTGAAAAGGCCAGCTACTTGTGGGAGAAATGCAAGACCATTCTGCTCAGCTAATATAAACTGCACTCTTGGAATATTAACTACAAATTCATCAGAATATTATGAACTCCAGGGAAACATATATGAAAATTAAAGGAGCAGCATCTGTAATATAGTAATTAGACATAAGGTGGGCAGGTACTCTCAAACTACAACTGTCCAGTCACTCAATAAACTTATGCAGAAATAAAAATATTGATAATACAGGACATCTGACTAGGTTGTACCACCATTAAGTGATGTTCTGAGTACATTGGTACAGTAATTTACCATAAAGAAGAAAGCAATCTGTTTTCCTTACAGGAAAAAAATTGAGTATGACAGCACCAGTAAGGCACATTTAGAAAGGGCTTTTTCAAAGGAGTCTGCATCCATTTTCCAATTAAAATATGAACTGAGTGTCTGGTTTTTTCTGGTTTGTATCAGAATCCCAGAAAATAATGTACTTGTTTTCATCATATAACCAAGTACAAGCATGTTTGGAGCATTTAAATGAACTCAGATGATTATGAAGATTATACAAAATGGCAACCTGAAACAATTATTCCTCAAGAACATCTGGTTAAATTTGTAATCCTCCTCTAATGATAAGGAGTGTTCAAGTCCCTACCCTACTCCAGGGCACCCAGAGTCTGTCACAAGGTTCAACATTGCCTCAAATGGAAATCCTCCTGGCAGGGTGCTTCGCATCACTGTGAGTTTTGCAGTATGGATCACTGTGGAAGAAATAAGGCAGGAAAAGTGATGTTTTAGAGTGAGCCTGAAATAAAGATTAATGTGAACATCGGAAAATTCTTGTGTGATTCCAAACGGGAAAGCCACTGGTGAAAGAATTACTGAGCACAAGATATTGTCCTGGGACAGAAGTATCTCAACTACAGATTTACAAGTTTATATCACAACGTACACAATAGAGCTTCCTAAATTCTGGGTTATCATGTAGGCAAATTATCAGGTTTTAAAAGGGAATTTATTCACAGTTCATTCAAATTAGAATAGATGAATTGATGAATTCATCTCTTCAAGTGTCCCAACTATGCTGTTATCTTCAGCCCTTCAATCATGTAGAAACTGCATTTCACATATTGAAGAATTGCTCTCCTTCTACTCCAGGCCTGCACTTTTCAATTCAAGGGAAAAGAAGGCAATAGAAAGAGCTCAAAAATGCATTTGTAAAAGGATAAATCTTTTCTTCATTTAAGTGGTATGAGCAGGGCAAATACTAAGGCAATGTTGTTCACCCGTTCCAGCAATGATCCATCGATCTCTGCTAAAATTCAAATTGTGACCCTGTAAGTTAATCACTGAAAGTCTGATGTGGCAAAGTACAAGATAAATTCCAACACAGACTTGAGGTGGATGAGCTGTGTTCTCCAGACCCATGTTACAGTATGGAACAAAACAAAAAATTGTATTTTAAGTTAAGATGGACTGTCAGATGAATTAGTTATTTAAGTGGAAGAGCTTGTTGTCTCATTACTACTCAGTAAAAGAATAAGCATGAGAATCAGAATGTACGGAGCAGAGATTGTAAGTACTTTGTCATTGAAGTCACTCTTTAGATTTGCATACCAGTGAGCACTGTGGTGCACACAAGACTCTGGTCCCCTGCTTGCCTATACTGGGGACCTGTGAAGCATGCTGCCTTTACCATTGCTCAGCTCTTTCAGTTTCTTTCCTCTGAAAAAGAGAACTTGCAGGGGGAGATTGTGAGAGATGCATAAGGGTTGCCCCCATGGTGGAATCATGGTGAGCATCCAGATTCAGGAATTCAGAAGGCCATTTTCTCTCCTCTATCTAGATTTTGCTATTAATGTATGAAAGGCTAAAGTAGCCAAATACAACTTTAAAGTCTGGCTTGGAAGGTGGCAGGATTGATGTTTGAAGCTACTTTTATCAGGAAAAAAAATAATTGGAAGTATCACTAGTACATTAAATCCAGTGTTTTCAACTCATTTTGACAGTATTCAACAAAGTGCAGAAGGGAATTAACCTCCTATAAATCTCAAAGGGTTTCCTTTAATTTTGTCTGCTTATCTTCATCTTGAGTAAGCTAACTTATATTTGAGTAAGGCATGATTTGTTTGGGAATAGTTATTTCCCCTAAAGACATCAAAGTCTTCATTTGAAGATAGTTGCAATCTTCATCAGAGGACACCAAATGATGGAAAAGCTACCATGTTCCCAGCTGCCTTCTTAATCACCATTGTTGTTCATATCTCATCTTTTCATGGTGTGTATGATTTCATTGCCCACACCAAACTTCACCATTCCTCTTAAGGTGTTTTCTCCACTAGACGTTTGATATCTACTTTGAGATTATAGTTTAAAATCATTCTGTAGTGATGGGCTTCGTTCTGATCCCTGTGAGCATCTAATAGGCATGCTTATACACGACAAGGAGTTTAGGTCACCTTGTTCTTTTATCATATTTTTTCAGTCAAACTTTTTTTTTTTTTTGCTTTCAGGTTTCATTGTGCTTGGAAAAGCAATATCCATTCTTTTTGCTGTGTCAGTTCAAGGTGTTTTCAAACCTTTGTATAAAGACATACTGTTTGACATAGATGTTTATTATTCATTTTTATTCTTAAGATATTTAAACTGCAGTTCTGAAATCACACTACTCAGAAATATTACATCTGAGGCAATAGCTGTTTCTCAACACTGATTCAAAAAATTTGTAATTGGTGCTTGCATTAGTTACCCTCTTACTATGTGTATGTAAAACTGTTAATAACAGAAAATAGATTAGGCTTGTTTATAATTCTTAAATCAAGAGGTCTACTGCTCTATCCAAGACTTCACAAATAATGGGTTAAACACATCGACAAAGTGCCAGTAGACATTTACACCAGTTCCAGTGAAGAACAGTACCACAAAAATATCTTAAAATGTCTAGTATTACTAACAGTACATTTTGAAAATGCTTAAAAAATTGATCTCCTAATGTCGAATGTACTTTTCAACAGCTGGATTTCAATGCTTGGTTCCTGTTTGTCAAAAGTGCTCAGATTTGCCATTCCCCTGATGAGTATACTCCCACACACTAGCATCCTTGGGTGTCAGAGTGTCATTTGGGTGCCAGCCAACCTTTGGATAGTATGACTTGTGTATGTCTTAAATATGTTGACAGATCCCAAAATAACAAGCTTAAATTCCAACTGAAGAGTTGTTGGATTGAAAAGGATTTCATGTGCAGTCAACAAGTAAAACTTCTGGGAAACAAGTTACTAGCCATATTGTCACAGCTGCACAATAATTAAATACTGATTTTAAACTTGAGCAGTTTTGCTATATAGGACAGTCATGAGGAAAATGTGTCTCTGCCTATTAGACCTAATTCAGATAAAACTGAATTTTATGCAAATTATTGCATCAAACTGATAAACAGTTTTGGTAGTCCAATATGCTACGTGCAGCACATGCATTAATGCTTATTTTTCAGTTTTAGAACAGAAAATGCAAGAATAATAGAAATACTAATTTTTGAATGCTTTATGTACTTGAAATTAAAAATCCTCTGCAGTTTATGAGCAATTGTCTGGACCATCTGCTTGTTAGAGAGCAGCAGAAGTGAGCTACATCATGGAAGAAGGTGATTTGGAATCTGAGGGTGACAGCCACATTAGTAGGGCAGTCACCTCACTGCCAAGGTGCAGTGCCCCATGGCACATAAATAAGAAGAGCAGAGCAGGTGCTGTGTCCATAGCTGGAGTTGGCCACAGCCCAGCAATTGCAAACTTTCAGAAACCTGGAAACTTCCAAAGAACCTTGAGAGCCTGTCTCACTATGCTATCAAGCAAATGAAATAAGTCAAAATATTTTCTGATATCTCTCCATTGGCAGGCTTTGAACATTGAAATATTCTATTTGAGCAACTAAATCTCCAGAAGATATAACAAAAGTGGAACTCATTTTGATAACCAGTCCAGCTAGATTTCAGTGAAGAAATAATAAATATAACCAAATTCTATTGATGTGCTGTTTAGTAAAAGCTATACTTCTCAACTTTAAAGCATCCACAGGCCTGATTTTTCTTACTGATGTTCTGGTTAAAGGGTTTTACAGAAACAGTTCTGTGAAGCTGTCTATTCATAACGAGCTGTTTTGGCGATACACAAAAAATAACTGCAAAAAGATGGAAAGTCAATGGCATATTAGGGAACTCTGTGCTGCCACTCATATTAGCCTCCTGTACCTTGATTAGCCACTGCTTTTTTATTCATGGATCATCAATATAGTCAACAGATGCACGGTCTACTTTGAATTTTGATTTGAAAAGAGTGGTTGAATACTGCCGAAAATGTGCTCTGTTCTAATGAGTCCAGCAAAATGACTGTCAACAAATTTCTGCATGTGGTGAGTGCAAACATTTGAAGACCATTGCAAGGTATGAGTTGCATCCGGTCTTCTTTGGTGTGAAGGTAGCTCAAGTTTAAGAACATATGTCAAAAGTAAATCTTGTAATGCACTTTTGTATGGGTTGCACATGCTTGTATACTTCTTCAATCTGCAACTTGGGTTCAGAACTCTATTTATCTCATGTTATTTGCCATAGAGAGCTGATTGGTGTGTGGTTATGTTTCATTCTGTTTAACACATGAAAGTATTTCTATCTTAACAGTTAATGATGTAAAACATATGTGTTCATCCCAGGGATGCAATTCATTAATTACCAAGAAGGATCCAGGCTATCATTTGCCCTCTGTTTGCAGACTTTGAAATAATCCCTGTGGTGTAAGAGACTGAGGACAAATAGTCTAGAGTCAGGTTGGTGAGAAATATGTCCCTCCTCAGGATCAACAAAAAGATTCAGCAGACCTACAATCTAGAACAAAGACTCTTTAAGGACCAGCTGAACAAGTTATAAACTGCCCAGATTGCAATCAGCTTGCAACTGGTCTTTACAGAGATGGCCACTGTGTCTTGCAGAAATGGGTAAACAGCTATGAATAAAAAAGACAGAAAGCAGTGAAGTGTTAGGAGCGATGGCAGTTCCTCAGCATCACTTGTCAGACAGGATGCTACCAATGGACTTGACAAGAGAAATGCATTTATTCAATGGCTGAGCTCTCTAGAAGACAGAGATTTATGATTCTTTTTCTGTAAGTGTTCATTCTTGCAAAACTTCTGAAGAAGCCACCGTGACGGCTAATTTTGCCCCCATCATTACCTGTGTGACAATCACCCATGGGTTACTAATATGCGTTCTGCTTTTATTGGATCCTAATGAGACCAGGATTTAATTGTATATCCACCTCTAAGAACTCCTTGTTTGTAAACACTTCTGTTGAAAAAGGCTCCAAACTTCTGAAGTCTGAACATTTTTTGAAGTTAAACACTTGAGCTGACTTTGAGATTTTTCTCTTTTGGAGAGAGAGGCTGAGGGGCAACTTCATCTTGCTCCTGTCCTGTCCTGTCCTGTCCTCTCCTCTCCTCCCTCCTGTTCAGTTGCCTATTGGAGTTTCCTAGTCTTGTCTTGTGCCACTGCATCTGTGGACCTGGCTGGAGGAACCCTGTCTCCCGTATACCAAGGTGGGGACATGGCACGGACAGACACTCTGACTACACATGTGGCTCCTTTTCTGCCCCCAAGGCACACTAGGGAAAGGAAAAGGGTAGATGTGGTAAACTCTTCTGGCAATGGCAACTTCATTTTAGGGATAATGCAGTAGCAGGGACATGTTTGCACAGATGTGTTGTGTAGGACATGAGCAATAAAGTCATTGCTGAACAGTGGTGATGGATCTACTGTTTCTCATGTGACCACTGATTTAATGCATTCAAATTATTTTTCAGGAATATGTGATATTCAGTGATATATTATGGACAGGAAAGGCTGGTAGGGAGTTTAGATTTAAAAATTAAATTGGATAATTTTGTCTCTATAATAATTTTGTATAGTTTATGAATGATAATCTGATCAAAAGGTACCACATTCACTATTAAAACTGTTCAATGTATTCCAGTCTGAATTTGATCCAATTCAAGCCATTTTACATTGTTATGCTTTTAACTGCCAGATTAAAGAGTCCACTAATGTATTTGTGTACTGTACTAGAAAAGCAGCTAGAGAACCAATTTGAAGATCAAAGGGGATTAGACAGATACAGCTGCTTAATTCAACCATTTGAGTTTATCATTAAAACATGTAATGCTTTGGTCTAGACACTGAAGTTTTAATCACTGTTGATTTTCCGCTCCTAGAATTAAACTTGATCAGGATTTTCCACTATAGGAAATAGTTCTTATTTAGAATAAACTCAAGATCAGAAGTGCTATGACTAAATTTTGCAGGAAGCATCACTATGTTTCCTTTCAGAGAACAAAACAACTTCTAGGCTGTAAGAATTTTTCTTACACCAAAAAGATAGTTGCTTCATGGAGCTTGTGAAGACTTGTAGCACCAAGAGGCAATCTTTATACTAAAAAAAATCACCTCTCACTCCTACAATAGCTTAATAGCAGCATGTCAAATAACATTGTCAGAGCTCATGACTGGGACTGTTATCTTTCGACTCCAATGAGCATGCCAATGAAGTAATGCATTCTTACAAAAATCAGCTGATGGGGGAAAAAATCCAGAATTATCAAGTCAGTCTCTGTGTAGTTTCAGAAGTTTTGTTAGGTAATTGGATGAATTGGTTTTTGTGCCTGATGCCCTCCTCCTGAGTGTGTTAAAATGCACTGTCTTTAATTGCATGGGAATGAATACTTCCCTAATTTCTGGTAACCATAACAAGGACAGCTAACACACACAATAGCAGAAAACATCAAAGGTCTCTGACTCACTCTGCTCCAACACGGATGGTAAGAGGCTGAGGGATGAACACACACACAGTCTCTCGGCACTGATGGGCAAAGGGAACCCTATAGCACTTGCACCCCCCCCAAGTGTTGTTAATGATCAAGTCAGACTAAGGCACATGGGATAATCATGGTTCTACATCTGTGCAGTCTTAAAAACATCAAGCATTGCAAGATTAATGTAGAACATAAGGAACCACAGCCTGGAATTACTTTTCTGGAAGGCTGAACGTTAAAACCACAGTTTTAACAAGCAGGTATGTCCAAGCAGCAGTCAAAGCTAGATTCCCCATCAGCAAAGAGCTCAGCACAAAGTGCTGGGTTGTACAATGGCCTTCTAAGGTAAATTTGGATAATGTCTGTTCTAATCTGCTGGCACAACTTCAGAGGCTGTTCTGACCTGCTGGAGTCCCCTGCAACACACGTGCCAGTCCAACATGGCCATGTTGTGGTCACTGTACTGTGCTTCGATAGTACTGTGAGCAGCCTGGTGCAAGCTATTCTGCCAACTCCACAATGTCAGGTGCACCAATTAAAACCTTGTTGCAGAGGCTTGCAGACCCCTGCAAGGCTGAACAGGGCTGACTTGAGAGGATGTGACCATAGTGTCCATAGTGCTGCCATTTGGAGTTCTAATACAATGTTTATCATTTTCCCTAGAGCATCCTCTCCGGGACCCACATAATAATAGAGGATTCTGCACTGCAGAGGCTGAGTATAGTGACTTTAAGGGTGTCTTCCCAAAACAATAACACAAGGAAGTCTCCTTCCTGTATGTATTGAACAATGTAAGCATTTTGGTGATGATTGAGGGAAATTTGAAAAAAACTTCCCATAGATCCTAATTTTTAAAGCAAACATGGCACTACCTCTAACTCTGCTTTACATTCCACTCTGTATCAGGACGTATGTTTGTGCCAGAAATGAGACTCCTCTGTGCTGGATCTTCTGGTAGCATCATGTGGTAGGCCTGCAAAGAGTTTTGCATGGCTCTGCTCACTTTGAACTACCCAAGGATTTAATAACTTGATGAACAGAGTCCCTGCTGGGCACCACAGGCTGCAGGAGCAGTAAGTGCCCTTCGAAGCAGCTGATTTTACAGCCCAGCTTCCTAGACATCTGCGGGAGACGGGTTTACGGAGAGCATCAGATGATTCAATATGAACTAGCTGATACAGACCTTTATTATTGCACGCGCAAAACTTATATACACTTTGGTACAGTATTCATCCGCAGACTTTGTGGTTTAGCTACTAATCATTGGCTAACGATGCTGTTTACACAACAATGCTTCACTGTAATTTAATACACCTAGCTATTCATCCGCCTTTGCTGAGGCTGCTCAGCTGCAGCCTCTTTTGAACTTAATTGTCAGTTTCTTAAAGCTACACCACACTAGATCACAGAGGTAAGTTCAGGATTACTGTCAAACAGGTTTTGCCCTTCAGGCCTAACAGCTTATAAAACTCCAACAGATATCTTTGCACAGGGAGCTTCCTTTTTCTGCCTCCTCCCTCTCTCTCTGGAGGCTGCCTGGACTCCTTGTGGGATCAGGATCCTTTCTTTGAGAAACATGCAAAGGCTGTCATGGCATCTTCCTTTGCAAAGGTAAAAATGAAAGAGAAATTATCAGGAAAGCAAAGGCACAATTGGTGCTAAATTTGGCAAGAAGAGTGGCAAATAGGAAGGGTTTCTTGAGTTACTTCAGTCAGAAAAGGAAGAAGAAAAGCGGATCTGATGGAAACTGTCGTGGAGAAAGCTGATGTTCTCAACAACTCTTTGGCCTCAGTTTACACTGGCAATTGCTCTTCCAACATCTCTTGAGTCCCTGAATCTCCAAAAAGAAAAAAATTGAGCGCATATTCTACTCAAATTAGCCCAAGCAATAGAAAACTTCCTTGATCAGGATAATGCCTCCAAGTGGATCAGAGATGATTAAAATTAGAAAGCAGAAGAACATAAGATTAAAATAATTTTAGTAGTAATTTCAGCAACTTCCTACAAATGTTTTTTCCTCCAGGCATCTGAATAGCAACAGGCATTCCAAGAAGCACTTTGCTCCTCAGCATGAATAAATCATCAAAACACGCAATGAGAAGGAAAGAAAGAAAGCAAAAAAGAAGAGGTAGCAGGAAAAGAGCAAACCTCAAAATCAACTTCCTTCTCTCAAACCCCCAAACCCAAAGAACAGAAAAGACCTCAGGGCAAAAGATGCCCAAGTGAGTCCTAGGAAGTTGAAGGGCTATATGGGAAACCTTCAAGCAAAAGTAGTTCTGCTCGTTTCCAGGGGAGTCATTTCTTCCTTCAGGACATCAAGAACAGAAGCAAAAGCTTTTGGTAAATGACAGTGCTTCATCTACCTTCTCAGATGTGGAAACAGTTGTCATTTTCATCTTCCCTGTGAGCAATAAATACTCAAGGCTATTAGGAGGAGGAGGAGAAGGGGGAAAGTTACCTATCACAAATAAAGATTTTAAAACTTAAATCATCACGTCTCTTGTCCCTGAAAACTTAAGAGGAAGGAAGCAAGAGAAGTCTTCTAGCAACATCCTCTGTCTATAACTATACAGGGGCAAACATGCAACACAGCAGAATGGTCAAGGGAATAGCTCATCTGCAGAGTTTGCATATGGAGAGCCTTCCCTGTTGCATGGTACTGGATTCCAGCTGCACCCCAGGTTTCATGCTATCTGCAAACTTGCTGAGGGGGGCATCCTGTATCCTGCTTTAAATCATCCATAGAGAGGAACAGCACAGATCTCTGTCTTATTTCCCCTGTTCTTGGCCTCCAGATGGAGCACAACCCATTAAATACTGCTCTCCAACTATCAAACCCATCTGCTTGTCCGCCTTCTAGACCACCATGTCCCCACATGCATATATGGATATTGTGGGAGACACTGCTCTCCTTTAATGCAGAAATCCAGTTATTTTATTAGGAAAGGCTGCCTGGTCAGATGGGTCCCATCTCTCTCCACTTGTCCTATATCCTCAGGAAGGTCCTACAGTTGTAAAAGCCCTGACAACAGAATGGTCCCTATTGACAGTGCCAGCTTTGGAACTGAGAACCTGCAGAATCTATCACCTTCTCCCCAGACACTTCCTCCTCACTGGCAGGACCAAGTAAAAACCACCTGTGACCCTATGGTCTAGATCATCTTCCCCAGAGCCATGTAGTCATTCCAAACAGACTCCAGCTCTTCCTGGCCATATTGTTGTAGCCCATTTGGAGATGCAGTGGGGAGTTGTAGTCCAGGGGCTTCATAGACCTCAGCAACCCTTCTTCTGGCCACTACACTTTAGTTAAGCCCTTTCCCACACCTCTGGCTGGCATAGTTGTGACCTTGCCTCTTTCCCACAAGAAAAATTACTGTAAAGAAAGACATCTGTATAATGACACTTACACCTAGAGCAGACTAGAATCTGCACCATTGCTTGTATAGGCATTACCTACCAGTTTCCCAAGATACTTAAAGTGTCATTTTTTGTTTAGTTTGAGTTTGGACTGGGTGTTGGGGGTTTTGTGTTTTGTTTTTTAGCAGGGGCAGATTTCTTCTATTTTTTAATGTAACATGAATTTTCATTGCCTGGGTTACTATTTTTCACAGGTGAAATAACAAGTCCACGTTATCCAGATGGCTGATCACATGGCACATATTTCTATCTTATAGCAGTACTTCACAGCTACCATGAATCCAGTATATGTATTGAATAAAGAGAAATAACAAAACCTGAAAAAAGTGTTCTTAGAACCATTCAGAAAAGAGAAAAACCATCTAAATTCAACAAAAAAAAATCACAGCAAAAATTCGTACAGCTCTGCTAGGGAGAGCACTGCATCATTTGCTCTGCTCTCTGGTCTAATTCATGTGTTGGTCTGCAGTCAGTCTTCTAGAGTAAGCTGTGCTGCCTTGTCATCTTGTCTCCAGGAATTTGCCACAGCAGGATTTCTGTAAAATTACTAAGAGGTGATCCATTTTTATCTTTGAGAAAATGACTTCCATTGTTCACCTGCTGCAAATTTTCCTCATTGAGTTAGGTCAAGAGAAGGAGATTATTTCTTGCTTTTGTAAGAAATGTACCCCTGTACCCTGGTTATGCTTTTAACTTGTGACAGGGAAGGTAATTTTTTTCTCTTAAATGGTCTCAATACTGAAAGCTGCCTAGCTTCTGTCTTTGGGAAAGCACTGTAGCCACTCTGAAGGGATGAAGACCATATACCAGCTGTTCATTCACTCTCAAGTCAGCTGAAAAACACTCAGAGCCTTCTGTAGTGCAAGCTTTTCAGCAGAGGATCCCATTTGTTTGAGTGGTAGGACTGAGACTGGTGGTATTCAGGGCAAATGGGCTCTCCTTCCTTTATCTGGGCCTGTGGGGGCACTTTTGTTTCTGGAATAACTTGGATCAGTTGTAAGAGTTAGCATCAGTTGAGTTCAGATTTCTCCTGAGATTCTGCAAGACTGTGGACCCATGAGGGCAGACTAATCCTAAGCAATTGCTGCCCCTATTCCTTTTTTTCTCAAAACTGAATAGTCCCAAAGCATCAATTCATCTTTGAAGATGGTGAAAATATGCCTGAACTTGGAGCAAATGCCCCTTTACTGGATGGATGGTAAATATAGTCCCCAAATCTCTTTGCGGATCTGACTCTTCTACCTTATTGTGCGTTTCTGCCTTCATTAAAGATAATGATTTCAAAAATGCACAAGAGCATATGAAATTTAGTATGTAAGCTGTAAATAATTGCAATGGGCACTAAGTATGCTGAACAAAAAGTAGGTATTTAAATGGAACTCTTTCAGGTAGGTCAAAGCCCAGCAGATAACTGCAAACTCTTATCCAGCCAGCTGGCCCTGCTTGCCAGGGAGGAAAGACAGTAGCTGGTAAGTATTCCTCACACAGTGTCCTCATTACAAAATTCTATGTGAAGAGCCATAAAAGTCAGAGATCTTTTTTGGCTGTTTTTTACCTATGTTCAGTTTGGCTATGTAAGTGGGAAGGAAATCTCAAGAAACCAGGAGCCACCTCAGCACCCATTGTAGAGGGACAAGAGATTGTTTCAGGGTCTCACTCTAGTTTTGCAGCATTTTAGTATCATTCTGTTTATAATTCCATCAGCAATACTACAGGATGAAATCAAGAATTTACTGGGATTATTCCTGATTTACACCAGAGGATGTCAGAGCATATATAATATATACATAATATATATAATATATGCTTATATATAATAAGCATATAACTGCTTATTATAATGTACTTTAATTGTAATTTATGAATACTACTTAATGCTCTGAAATCTTTTTTTGCAGGGACTGACACAGTCCCAAAGTACAGGGTGTTAAGTACCTTCCAGAGATGAAGACGTTAATGAATTTCTGAAAAGTTTCCTCCTTCATCAGGGTTCTCGGATTGTTTGGAGGAGAGATCTTTTTTTTACACTGTTTTCATTTCTATCTGGTTGCTTTGGTAATATCAAGTCTTCCTTAATACTAATTTATTAGTAATATTAACATTATTAATAACATCACCATTATTATATCAGCAAGTGGTTTTTTTCAGTCTTCATATCTGGGTTTTCTCTGCTGATTAGAGGGCGTCTGTGATATGAAGTGAGGTTTTGCACAGCACCAATACTTTGAAGTGAAAATAAAAGCAGCTGGCATCTGTTCATCACCACCTGGTATGTGCTAAATTCCTTTCTGACCTTACTGACAAATGCCCATTGTTATCATGCTCCTTCTGGAATCACTGACAGACCAGTTTTGTGAGAGCAAATCAGCATCCTGCTTAGTACCTGTACTGTCTTCAGCTGGGTCTTCAGTGCTCTGTCAGGCTGTATGCTCTTTGAAGAATAAGGATTAAGATAACTTCTGGTAGTTTGCTCTGAGCATATTAGCATTTTCATTACACAAAACTTGATCTGCAAATAAAGAAATGGTTATTTTGGTTTGTTTATATTTGGGGTTTCGGTTTTGGTTTGGTTTTTTTGTTAAGAATGATTTCACTGAGTCAATATAATGTACATTCATTTTTTAGAAATTAATGAGATACAATGAAATGACTGGGTCACAGAAAGTTCTAAGAAGGTCTTTGTAACAGTGCTTTAAAGGGGGAAGCATTTTCTCTTCAGAAAGGGAAAGTTTTAAAATATACATCTGACCTTTAAGTATCTTTGAACAATATTATTATGCATAATCTGTCATTCTTTAGCCTTTATGCTTCAGACAGGGCATTTTTTGACAGAATACATCCCTTTTTCAGTATAATTTACATTTTCAAAGTTCAGTGGCACATTAACATTTACAGAAAGTTTTAATCAAAGTTTGAATGCCAGAATCACTGTGGGATTAATTAATTAATGCTTTTGGAAGCATTTTGTAGGAGAAAAGTGCAAAAGGAAAATATGCTTTCCTATTTCTGATGAAAATTAAATTTCCATTGTGCAGATTTTTAATTTAACTTAATGCCAAAAGGGTCCCAATACAGAACTCAGTTTAGTCATCCTTTTGCATTCAAACTATTTCAGTAGAATGCTCAAATGCAGATAGATGCTGTCCTGAATTAGGACTATCATAGACAAAGAGAACAGCATGCAGGAATTCTCCTGGACCAAAGGCAACAGAACAAGAGATAATGAACTTTCATTATGAAACTTTCATAAATGTGTTGTCTTGTCCCTTAGTACCCTGCTAATGATTGCAGAATGGAACCAAGTCATCTCTGATTTTCTTTCCTCACAGTCCTCCAGGATAGGACAGACCAACCAGGAAAACATAGATTGAGTTTGTCAGACAGCAGCATGATCTCACTAGTGGGACCTCACAATGGAGCATGTTGCCAGAAGACATCAAACTGAGTTAGCCCTAGTACTTGGATCAGTTAAGAAATACAACCTTTTTTGGTTTGGTTCAGTTTTCACCACAGTCCCATATTTGCCTTGTCTAGTTTAGATGGGTTGATGAAAATTTTGTGTCCAACCCTTGATGAAGGCAGTGAGGGACCAGCCTGCCTTATGGGAGGGAAAATAGCCCTGAAACAGAGGATTAACAGAATAGAAATGTATACTCTTTGTGTTTAAAGCTTTTGTCCTAGATAACTCTCCTTTGCCTTAAGTGTCCAGTTCATTAGCTCTGTGAGATCAGAGGACCAGCACCTGTATCATATCTACTGGGGGATCACACTAATTGATAGGAAGAACCATAAGTGCCTGGGATGAGAAGAAGGCACAGGATCCATCCAAAGGAGTCAGAACTGGGAGAGCAGCACTTGTGCTGAGTGGCTTCAGAAGGCTTTAGAAGGAAGATATATTCCCATTTTAGCTTGACTTGTGATTAGAGCTCTTGAACCTAGTGAATGAAGCATGACAAGATCTGGTGACTGGAAACTGAAATTAGATAAATTCAGGCTATAAATAAAGTGCTGTTTTCCAGAAGGAGGGTAGCCATTGATCAGGCAGCTCCCCAATATGCCTGGTGCAGTCTCCACCATTAATGAAACATTTGTTGAGAAGCTGTGATGTGAATTCAGAGCAAGTCTCTCTTCTACAGGGTGTCACACTAAACAATTTGTTCTTTTACTAGATAGAAATTCAATTTCCATTTTCCAACATCTTAACAAGATGTTGGTAATGCCTCCCTCAGGTCTTCTCTTTGCAATTTCCTTCTATTGCTGATCACAAACTATCTGAAGAGTCCCCTGGACAATAAACTCTGTGGTGGAGGTTTTTGAAAATTTCCTCTGAGGTTTTTGAATCATTCACCATATAAATTTCAGGTTTGTTTTCTTTTTTGGTTTTTTTTAATAAAATGACTGTCCCAGATACTTAGCTACCTTTAATTTTTCTCAGCATTTACTTTCAAGTGCCATGCAGTTCATAAGTGTTCAGTACTAGAAAGCCCTTCATCCTACGATATCTGGTAACAAAATTGAGTTAGTAGGGAAACTTTCAGTTGACCTTTTGATTTTGTTTCTGTTCTCTTTAATCACTACCTCTAAGCAACTCTTCCAGAAAATATGTTTCTTACTGCAGTAATAAAAGAAGTAAAACACTGCTGCAACTTAATAGTGGCCAATAAAAAATGAGCTGTTTCAATGTGTTGTTAACACACTGGTATTGTTCTTAACCTTTAGAAAAATCAACCTATCTTCAGTTATGCAAAGCAAATCCTGTACGCCTGCATGACTAGACTAATGACTTGCCTACCAAGGGTCTCCAAAGGGATCTCTATTCTTGCTCTCAGTCTCATGCAGTACATTAAGGACTGAATTCCTTATGGCCATCGGCCCACCATTAGGTTTGCATTCATGCTGGTAATCACCCTGAGATAGAAAATATGACAGTTCAAAAAAGAGGGAGAAAGAAAAACTCGTTCCTCCATGGCATGGTAAGTAAACATGACTACTGCAGTTTTCACCAGTGTCTCATGCATTGCAATGAATTGAAATGACCACTGAGAACTAGGTTAGCCAGAAGACACTGCATATCATTAATAAAGAAGAGACTTAACAGTTTGGGCAGATATTCTTTTAAGTAGATATTTGGGGAACTGAGTTTGAAACTTATAGCTGCATTTTGCATTTGCATTTATGGCATAAACACTTTGTCAGAGCCTGATACTTAGTGCTTCTGGATTTTTATTTTTGTCCATCAAAGCTAAATTTAAGCATTAAATGTTTCATTCCATTTGTTGGAACAACAGTTGCATCTTGTATGCCATGCAAGATGCCAGAACTAGAGCCTTTTGCAGACTGCACATGCTGAACTTTATAATGGCTTTTTCTCATGATTGCAGTTTTGCAATACAGAGGATGGACATTACACAGGAGAAACTGCCCTGCTACCCGGACTGCCAGGGGCTAAATTCCTTTCAAAAGGAGTTACCTGGAGTTCTATTAAAACAAACAAACAAACAACCCCACAAACAAACAAAAACAAACAAAAACACAAAACAAAACAGCAGTTCTCATAAAAAACATGAGTATACAAAGCTGTTTCTATTTTAGGTTGTCATTTTTATTTTTTCTTTTTTACATTTTTGAATATTGCATACAGAAGAATAGTAAGGAAATAATTCACTATAAGCAATATTTGAGATTGTCAGACTAAAACAAAAAGACGCAATACAGGGTAAGTCTATGTGTTATTTGTCAGTTCTGTGGTGACTCCATAAGCTGCAGCTTGGAGGTTGTCTTGTAGATTTTTAAAGTCAAAGCAGATGCTCGACTCAGCAAAATAATCTTTTGCATGGAAGGAGAAATGGCCAGTTTGGAGGTTGTCTTGTGGATTTTGAAAGTCAAAGCAGGTGCTGAACTCTGCAGAAAAGTATTTTGCATGGAAGGGAAAACACCATTTATTTAGACCTAAGCATAGCAGAAACACCCATCCTTACTTTCTGAGACAGCTTAGATTTACCTGTGGAAGGTACATTGTGAGAAAAATAAAGACAAACACAATGTGAATAGATTAGATAATCAGGTATCTGCTGGTCAAGGAGAAAAGCTGGGCAACCTAAGCTTTCATTTCACTTCCTGTCTGCTCTCTTAGAATCAGACTGCAATGGTCTTTCAATACCTCTGCAACTTGCCAAGGACAAGCACTCCTCAGGTTTTCATAAAATAAGAGAAGATTGAGATGAAACTATATGACACATAACAGGTATCATTACCCTTCTTCCAAGTCACATTTGTTTTCTTCAGATCTGCATAAGGATGCTAGAAAAATATTCACATATGAAAATATGAAAAAATTATTCATTGACTAACAAACACGAAGGACAGATGGCCTTCAAGGACCCCAGTGATACCACTCTACAAGGCACCCCAGAGCCTTTGCTGGTAGGGCAGGAGGGGAAGGTTTGGCCTCTGCAGCTCCTGGGCTTGGTCCTCAATGGTGCTGCTTTGACATCTCCCATTAACCCAAAACCTCTCAACACTGATGACAAGGCATTTCAGTAGCTGGCCAAACCCCGTGGTGGAGTGAGGCTGCAGAGGGGCTTCCAGAGGAAGGGGTTATCTATGGAGCATGCCACAGCAGTGACATGGCTGTGTAACCACTGTACTAAGCTTCTCTCCCTGTCCTTTCCCTGGGTAAATCCACATGTAGCACTCCTTCCAGAGGCAACTCCGTGAACTTTACTATTACATTATTAAAATTCATGTCTTCTGGTTATGACATAGCTGCATATTATTGCAAGCAGTGAAATGTTTATCTGAATGTAACAATCCTTCCAGTATGGTTTCCCAAAGTATGAGACCAGAAGCATACTGAACCTGACAAAAAGAACAGAAGAGGTGTTAGAGTTGCATTTAACCAAATCAGCTCTGATCACAGAAGGCAAACCTTCCCTGCACTAGATCAGTTGCACTTTCATGCTTTTCAGACATTTTATGAAGAAGCGGAGCTCTCACTTACTCTCACTTGAGACCTGACTTTACAAAACACTTACAGCCTCCTACGAAGTGCTGCATTCCATTACCAGAGCTTTTCCCATTGTAACTCCTTAAGACACCATATTATGGTAGTTGGTACATCAAAAGGCTGCCAGAAATTAGTCTCAAAACAAAAAAAAGAGACTCTTCTTGTGGCTGGTGTTGCAGTTGAGAGGTAGAACTCCTCACCACAAGTCATGGATGGTAAAAGCTTAGGTGGCTTCAAGGAGATGTTGGAGAAGTTCACAGCAGAGAAATACACTAGGAGTTGCTAATTTCATAGAAACAACTCCCATCTCAGGAGATGTCTGAAGGGCAGATACTAATGGGCTGAGAGAATCATCAGAAAAATGTGGTATGTGTTTGTTCTGAGCCCATGCAGTGCCCAAAGCTTTTTGACTGCCACAGGAAAGCAGATGATTTGACCCACTGTAGAAATTCTTATGGAAGATAAGCAAAAACGTGTATCTGATTAATGGCAACGTGCTAGTTGTATCACTACAAATACTCTGCTTTTCTTTTCCGTGAACTTTTTAACAGTGGCGGAATAAATTACACTGAAAAGGAAATATTTATACAAACCATGGAATAGGAGATGTAGACCATTAGGATATTTAAGCTTTTGATCTCTGTGCCTACTGCCAAGATTTGAAAGGGCTTGTTTTACACCCTTTTATGCCACGCTATCACTGCAGTCTCCATTTGTCCTCTTATTAAACTCAGCTTTTTGTTTAATTGTGGATAAAGTTGATGCCCAATTTGATTTTGTTCAAACAGAACAGATAAAAGCTGTCAGGAGTCTCAGATCTGGGTCTGTCATTCACAGGCAGCTGTGATGTGTTTTTTTCTGCCTGTATCCCCTGCAACCTTCAGAGGCACAGGGAAATAGCATGCTGCTGCTTGGCTCTGCCGATCTGGCTCCTAAAATCTGACCTTGACAGGGAGAGAAAAGGAAAACTAAAAATTATGCCAGTCACCAATACTGGGATAAACTGAATCAAAAGAAAAAATGTGAGAAAATACAATACACTTGAACTTGCCAGCAGAGCTCAAATCTAAAAAGAAAAAAAAAAGTCAGGGTCCAAAAGTTGACAAAAACCATTTAAACAGCAATTCTAAAACAGGTGCCCTTGCTCTTTATGCAGCATGTGATGAAGAGGCACATAAAAATACTGTGAACTGTCCTCAGATGTCTGTCAGAAAACGAATTTTCACATGTTGAAAAAGAAATTGCTTAAAAATAGATTTAAGTAAAGAAAATAATGAAATGTTTGGAAATTTACTTAATGAGACAGTTTCTGAAGTGCAGCACAAAACAAAGATTATATAAGGGATGTCAAGATAATAAATTGTACTCAAATTCTTCTCACGCTTCTGAGTCATTTAGCCTGCTGTCCTTTTGAGCTGTCACTTGAACAAAAGCAGCTGAAATGAACTAATTTGGTAACTTATCTCATTTGTCTTTCTTTGGGAAGCGTTCTTTTTCTTCATAAGTCTCTAACAGCAGGCTAAAATGAGAGACAAATATAAGTGACAATGCAGCAAGAAAGACAATTAGGTTTTTCCTTGAGCTGAAACTTTGAGATATCTATTCCAGGCACAGTTTCTGTGTACACCACATGTATCTGAAAATCAGCTCATAATTTAAAGGAAAGTAATAGAAATTATTTCTCTTATTTGAGAGTCTTTGAGAATCCAACAAGACAACTACAACACAACAGCAACATAGTACAACTACAACATTATGAAAGAATACCCAAACTGGCCTGGCTACCAGAAGTCATACAGCTGCCTTAGCATGACTCCTGCCTGAAGTATCATTGACAAATTGCGGAGCAAGTTGTTTCCTCTTTGGGTACCTCCATGCCCTGGGCATAGACAATGCAATTATTTTCTCTCCTCTGACCATTGAGGCTATCAGCGTTCTCTTACTGTGTGTCCATGTTTACCACAGTGACTCTGAAGTCTCAGCTGGAGACTCCTAGTGCTGTGTAGCACAAATAGATAGTAATAATAGATAGCACGTCTAATGAGAGATCACTTCAAAGGCATAGGGAGCCTGCCAGGCTCATCCATCCCCATGTGCCTGTCTGAACAGATGTGTGCCTTTTAACCCACCTGTCAGGTTATCTTTTTCTTACACTCTTAGAGAACCTATGATTGTATGTCATTTTTTCAAATAATTACTTGCTGAGGTTTTTTTAGCAATCACCTGGATTTGGACAGACACTTAAAGGGAATTTAGTAAGGCTTCCTTCATTACCCAGCCTGGGTACACTCATGCTTGCAGCATCCTGGAAAAGTTGAGCAGATAGAGGCATTGTATGAAAATTGCATGAAGACCTGAACTTCAAGGGGATTTTCGGAGAAGGTGTCAATGTGTCAAACTCTCAAAGAGAGAAGTAGACATGGAGCTCAACACAATAGATTTACTTCAGAACAGAACTGAAAACAGGATGATACCTGGGGAAATATCTAGCAGATGGACTAAGGTGCTCTGAAATGTAGTATGCCCTAAATCAATCAAAATGAGATTAGTGGAGATTATAAGAACTCACAGAAATATGTAGAGGATTATTTGAAAGCATTTTCATCCACAGAAAGAGCTAGGGAAAACTAAGTAACAACAGCCTCAAACACTGTTGCCATCACTCAGTGTTCTAACATGAAACAAGGAATTTAAAGCTTTAGCTTTGGTAGTCATGCTATTCTGAGGCATCTCCACTGCCTTTATCTCTCTCTCTTTTTTATTTTGGCATTTATGAATATTTCACATTTTCCATAAGGCTGTGGAGAAAATCATTGCATTGTAATTCTCAAAGACTTAAAAACCACAAAGTAAATAGATCTTAAAACATTTATTTATTAACCTCTTCAATTTAAATAGAAGCTGGCTGATTTTCTGACCCAGGATCATGATTTTTGAATACTTACAATATTTTTTCATGGATCTGACCTTTTTTTTTCTAATTCTGACAGAAACTGTGAAGCCCTGGAGTACAGCTAAAGTGTACTAAACTACTCAAATCTATTTGCACAGAAACAATTAAAACTTATTAACAAACAAAAATGAAAGTTAGTCAAAGCAAAGAACAAGCGGAGAGACAGTATGAACACAGATCAATATATGTGTTAATATTTGTGATTCTCCTATTTTATTTTTATGAACAGTAGTGAAAAATCATGGGTGAATAACATCTACTTGAAGAGAAATAAATAGAATAATGATACAATAGGTAGGAAAGAGACCCAATACAAAAGTACTTAAAAGACACCCAAGCTAGTTAAAAAAAAAAAAGAAAAAAAAAAGAAAAAAAGTTGATTTGATCAAACATGTTAAGCACACCAGATAATATAAAAAGGAAAATCTGTCTTTTAGGGTTATTGCAGCAAGGAGACCAGAGAGAGATCGCACGCATCAACATGATGCACAGGCAGATCTGGTTTTATTCAAATCAGCTCACACTTATAAAGTCCAGTTAACCCCGCCCTGAACACAATAGGTCTGACTCCATAGGTTAAAGGCTGTGATATAGACATATATGGTAAAAACTCAGGTGCTTTCCGGGTTGCTGTGTTGTTGTTTACTCCCTAAGCTTGATGTCCCATGCTCCTCTGGACCCACCTAGCCAGTGGGCGGCAGCATAGGGTGGGATTAATCTTGCATAATTTAAACACCTTAAAACATTAACTGTTTGAGTATCTCATTTAATTATTATTGTCTAGTTCCCTGTTAGTCGGTGGAAAGAAATATGTTACAGCCAAATTTAATTCATCTCACATATCTTGAACAATGCTTTAGGGTGGCTACTTTGAGAAGGTCTGATCTCTCTTTTCACTGTAAGGGAGTTTGGTAGCCCTGCCTTGTATTAGACATATATATTTTGGACAATTAAGATTAGTTGAGAGGAATTTCACTATCAGGTGGAGGGAAATTATAGGACAGAAAATAAAAAAGCCAATAGAGTTTTCAGAATGATGAAAATTAGAAAAAAAAGTCAAAATACAAAATTATATAAAATTTTTTTTACAATTTTTAAATGGTATTTGAAGACTTTTTGAGAGCCTGTGTTTTAGCATCCTAGTAATGTAACAGGCTTTTTCAAAGAAGTTCTAAAATTTCAGATTTTCTCTCTTGCATGTGGTGAATTCAGGCATTTTTAGGAGAACTGATTAATTAAACTTTGGGAGTCCAAGTCAGGTGTTTAAATTTGAAGGATGAATTAGATTGCACAGCTTTGAAACCAATTTTGAAGGATAAAATGACAAAAGGCATAGAGATAAATAGAAAAAATTATATATGTTTTTGTCAAAGTTAAATTCTGTCAAGCAATTCTGAATTTTCTTTAAAAAATATCATTTTTTTTTCTTAAGTTAAACATAATAGGCATTTTACATTAAGAAAATTATAGTGAGACTGAAGAACAAAAGAACTAATTGTAGTGTGGGTAATGTATTAGTGTAATTAACTTAAGGTAGGTAGAGAAATACTCAAAGATGAAGTGAAAATCGTGCTCTCCAGAGGGTAAGCAACAAGAGAAAGGCAACAGTGAGGATCCTCAAAAATTGCTCATAAGACTAATTGATTAATATTTTCATTAATTATCTTAGCTCAAAAACAACTATGTGATGACGAAACTTTATGCTAGCGTGACTTTGTCAATAAACGGGCAGGTCAGGAAGAACAGCATAACGTTGAGGACTGCAGTGATGGAAAGGGATTAAATTTAATGGTGTATAAAATGAAATACCGTGTGCTTAAGGACTCATAAGAAGATTTCTACAGCAATAAGGCATTTGTCATCTGAAGCTGAATGAGGCAGAGAAGTGGTGTATGTGAGAACGGGTATCTTCTGAGATACCACAGAGAAATGAAAATGAAAAAAGTAAAGGTTTTCCCATGCTGGGAGAGGTATTTCCAGAGAAGTCTGCTAGACAGTTTTACCTGCATGGCAGACAGAAGTTCAGTGCAGGTAAAAAAATATTAAAAGCTTTTCTAAGAAGTATTAATGCTTTTTGTGCCTTTTATGAGACTTTCTCTGGTGATCTGCAAACCCCTGTGTTCACCCCTTGGCAGTGCTGAAGGAAGATGTGGCATATGCCAAGGGATAAACACATATTACTGGGAGGGAAAAAAATCCAAAGAAACCAGGGCTCAATAAACCCCCACATGGATATATGCTAAGCAGGAATTCATTTAGGCTCAAAATAATGAAAATTTTAGAATCCTTATCATTATCACATGCAGTTAATGAGACTTTTAACAGAAGGCATCTCACTAGTTTCAAGAGAGAGCTCAATTGTTTTCTGTAAAAGGTGATACAATGATGATACAATCCAAGCAGGTGGCTGGAGTCTGATTTAAGAGCTTCCTTCCAGTTGTCTGTCTCAAGCACATGCACTAGTCACAGAAAATAGTGCAGAACAAGTTTAGGAGTAACAGGCCTTTTCCTATAACATTTTATTAGATGATTTTAAAAGATTCTATAAGGAAAAGAGTGTTTTTATTTCCATTTGTGGAGGAATAACATGAGGCATATGCAGGCAAAATGTTCTTCCCTGGTCACGGACCAGGTTTGCAGAAGACAGAGTAAGTTTCTGTGATTCCTATGGAGCTGCAGCACCGTGACTTCCTACAGAGGGAAATTAGTGTGAGAGGAGGTGGTATTTTTTCCCTTAAAAATAGCTATCTGTAAGCCACAAGCTTATAATTAGAAACAGATACATACCATGGCAATTTTCATTTTGGAGGTTGAGATAAAAACGTAGGGCTGTTTCCTAGGAAATTGTGCAATTTTGCATTTGGGTATGCCTCCAGGTGTGGAACAGAATGTTGTTTGGAGAGCAATAAATTAACAGAGCTCTGTGTTCCTCCTTTCACATGGGAAAGTGCAGTCTTGCAGCTAACTTGCTTTCAAACTTTAGTTAATGCTCAGTGTGGTCCTGCCCATGGGCAAACCAAATAAGTCTGTGTCTTGCTCCAAGCTGACTCACATCTGATACCTGGGTATCTACCCTGGATATCCCCAGATATCTAGGGGTTTTTTGCAGGATAAATTCAAACAATCTGTTGTAATGCTTGCTTTTACTGCAAAAAGGAAAAACTGGTCACAAGCTGAACAGAAGTAATTTGCTCTGAACTTGTTGTGTAGATGTGCTGTCTATTCAGATTAGCTGGATTGTAACTGTTTTCTGTGTTTTCAAAACTATGTTCATTCCAATAGACTATTTCATCAAATTCAGTGGCAAACTTACATAAAAGTATTTCTGTTCAACAAAAGAAATGGAGCTTACTTTATCACTTCTTTAACAAGAAGATGCCAAGTAGAAAGGAGATTATCCAGTAGGGTATATATGCATTAGAAACTGCTTGGTGGCTCTCATACTTGATAAATTTGCACATTTAGCAAATAATGCATACTACTGAATATAAGCAAAACATTTCCAAATATAACTAAGCACTGATCTACAGCCTGAAACATTTAAATTACCTTTATAGCTCTGAGACATGAAATATAAAGTATTTATATTATTGACACAGGAAGCGCAGATTAGATCATAAACCCCCTGTATTTTTAACTGCATTAATTCTTTGATATGAATAAACAAAGCAAACTAATAATAAAGTAATTTCAATAATGTAGTTGCTTTATCCTCCAACAATTGCTGGATTTTCAGTCACATTAATTTTCCATATCTTTGGCTTTAAACCCTTTTCAGACTCTAAGGAATGTCACATAGCTTGCAAAATAATAAAGAAAAAAACTTCAATAATAATGTTTAATATTACTGGGTGGTATCAAATATCCCAGAATTCATCAGTGACCTGGATTGCTAACCTCAACCTATAGTAAATGTCTAGAATCACATGAATGTAGCCCTGGCATATAAGACCCTGGAAAACCTAACAAAGAAATAAATCCAATTCCCTGTCCTCTCTATACTGTATTACGATGAGCACTGTAGTTATGTCTGAGTAGTCTCATGCTACAGGAAACTAGAGGACTAAGGATGTCGAATAACTTTTAGATTCAAGAAGGGATTGGTAACACACTTACATGTCACTACATGGTCTTTTACAGTACTGCAGTATTCGTACCAGGAATCATTCTGGGTTAGGGCTAGGGAAGGTCCAGGCGAGTAGCTGGTTGTGCAACTCAAACTGACTCACTGACAGGAAATATCCTATGTCATTCTTTCTCTTTCAGTGTTATATGACATTTTCCAGTGTCTGTGGTCCCCTGGCTTCAGAGCATAAAGATGTAGTGTCAGCTAGCCATCATTGAGAAATCTCATCTAGGGAGTTAGTACATTGCCTGTCCCATCCCTGATTGACTGGAAAGAAAAGAGCGGAGGCTGTTGTAAGAGACTATGGAATATCAGTTAAAAAGATCAATTCCTTACCTGAAAAGCTAAATATTTTTAAGCCACTGTTCTCTTAGCCCTTTATGCTCCCTATGGTCTTAAATGTATCGCACTTTTATGACATACTGTCCATGTTTCATGTCAGTTTTTTGCTTATTTTGTCTCCAATATTAGCTTAAATGTTTGATCGCATCTAAACTGTACCATATGTATTATTAATACACAGAACAAAGTCAGTAATTTGGTTTTCAAGATTTGATCAGAAATAGCAAATTTCATAGGGAATAATTTGTGGTAGAAATTTTCAACCAAGATTAAAACACATTTGAATGCCAAATAGAGACACTAATCAATTATATACTTAAGGAATATGCTGATATCTTGTCTTTTTATATGCAAATGCTGTCACAACTCTGAGCCTTTCTTATAAATAAACAATGGTAATTGTGACTGCCAACATCTTGCATTTCACTCATATTCCCAAATGGAAAACTCAGAAAAACTGTTATGAATTTATAACTCTATCTATAAAACTTCAAGTCTGTGTATAAATAAATGGAGCTTGTGTTAAGAATCCATAATTTTGCCAAAGGATTTTTCTTGGAGAGTAGATTTTTATATATTTTCCCCAAGTACCTTCAAGCAGAGAATGAATCTTCTTATTTCTTTGTCACTAAAAATTTGTAGCTTTTCACTTGGCTTCACAGCTCCACCAAAATTCACAAATAACTTTCATGTAGATACTTATTTTTAAACAATATATCTCTTAGTGATTTACACTCCATCCCCTAGTCAGTAGAGAGCAGTCCCTCACCAGTGATATTCCTGTATCTGTCCCAGGACAGACGAGGACCCTAGTATCAAGGGACATCCAAAAATTAGCCATCAGAGTTTATATTACTAGCTAGATTACTATTTCATATTTATATAAGTAATCATTAGTCCAAAGGCAGAGGAAGCGAGCAGCAGAAAACTACTCGGACTGTCTCATTTGGGGCAGTGGGCTGCATACATAGTACATGGGCAAGTGGGATGGCTGATACCTTCCTGGACTCAGGGAAGCTGAAAGACGTGTGGGAGAGCAATTAGAAACACCCTCACCTTCAGTACTCAAGGATCCTACTCCCATTGCCACAGAGGAAACTCTGCAGAGTTGTAATTGTGTCTTAGTTTGAGGGAAGAAACCAACATGTTTACCAAAAAAAGCAGAGGAGAGGATTGCTCCACAATAATCACGTCACTCTATTAAATTTAAGAAAAAGAAACTTTAATTAGAAAATGGATATAAGAAGGATGACTGGTCTTAACTAACATATATATATATACACAAATATATATATGTAGATATAGATATAACTGTAAACAGACCAGAGCAAACTACTCCCCCAATACGACAAGTAAAAACAAAGGAGAGCAACCCCCGAAACAGTAGGTTCCTCCTGGAACAGTTATATTTATGGACAGAGTCAGTGTCACACCTTGGCTGGCTGCAGGGTGAGTTCTCAGTCTTTTCCCAGTGAGGCAGAGATGAGGGGTGAGTACACAGATGAATTCTCTCTCTCTCTCCTTGTCCTTTGGCCCAAACGAAGAAGGAAAGCTGGGAGTGGAGAGCTGCAGCATGTCGCGAAAGGCAGCTGTGACTCCTCTTGCTTGGGTTGCTGCCACGGTGGGGTGGGCGGCCGTGACACTGCCAGTGACGGTGAGGCCGGAGCGATGACCGGGGCCCCAGTGCCAAAAACCAGGAGAAACAGCAGTGGCAAGAAAAAACCAGCTTACTGCACAGGAGCAACAAGGAGCAGGAGAAAGGTTTCTCTCTGACAGACAGCACACACAGCTGCAACCTTCCCCCAGAGCTGTGTGATGTCCCACCCAAAATGCTCAAGAAGAAATTGGTAGTAGTTAACTACTTCTTTTGTTAACTAATGGCATGAGGAGTTAGTGGCAGGGAGAGAATTTACATCAAAGCTACAACATTTCGCTATCTGCATGTTCCACATGCAGCTTTCAAACCTCTCCTGCTTCCTCCTCAGGTCTGCAGTAGGCTTGTTAGACTTACCTCTGTGTACAAAGTGTACATCTATTTCTGGTTCCTCTTCCAAATGTCCTCATTAGCAGGATAAGAATCATCTCGTTCTAACTTACAAAATTGAAATGCTACTTTAGATGGATTTTATTAATACTGGAATCAAGTTTATGTCTTTTTAAAAGGAAAAATCCATCTCTTCTAGCCACCTACTGAGCTGCCATATTTCATGCCTAGAGGATTCATCAAGCACCTGGTGATTTATCAGAAAAACAATGAAACCTACTTGTGTTTACATCAACTTTGAGGGAAAAGAATCCCAACCCTAAACAGTTGAAAATCTGAGTCCTAAGAAACAAAAAAAGGTTCAAACTATAAGAGAGTTTTGAAAATCCATGTTTTTTTAAGGATATTGGGTTTAGACTCCTAAAGAAATTTTTGAGACAAATTCCAAACATTTCTCCTCACTCTAAAGGCAAGGAATCTTAACTCATTACATCTTCTTTGGTTTGTGTTGTTAATGTCACTACTTAACAAGATTAGTGTGAACTTCCAGGAAGCAGGTTTACACTTACTTCACTCAGCAAAAGGAAAGAAACTGAATAAACCCCATCTTGCTCTACCTCATTCTTTCAGGTTTACAGCCAGGATATTATGCAGCTTTGTGGTCTCCAAGCTGTAGTGAAATTCAGAACTAAAACTCATCAGCTATACCCAAGGAGGCTTTGGGGAGCATCTTCAGCCCTTGTGGGAGCTGCTCTGTCCCGTTAAGCAGGATGCTTCAGCAGACCTTAGTTTCACACTCAAAAGCTCTTCAAGCCTTCATGCTTCAGTACCTGTTACAGGGGGGGTTGTGCATGTAAAGATATTTTATGAGTAATATTTGCAAGTAAATTGTTCGTTTTTACTTTGGTATTTCTCACAAGTTAATCTTCACATTATTACTTGCTAACTCGTCAGTAAACTGATGCATTATCAGTTGGTGGGAAGGTTTATCAGTCATCTCTTCCCCTGATGTCTGGTTTTGAAGGCCAAAAAGGAATAGTTTGATTTTCTATAAAGGCACTCCAGCCATTTTCCCTATTAGTTAGGCCAGGGAATTAATGAGAAAGATGGAGGCATTCTTTTAAAATGACTTAAGTAATTAATGTCCACTGGAGAATCTACTATATCTCTAGGTAGTAATGCCGGCAGTTAGTAATACTCCTTGTTAAAGATGTATATCTCATTGTCACTCCAAATGCATTAGCTACAGAACCTAACTACTTGATTTCATTATAGCAGCAGGGACAAGACTAAAACCTTCACAATGCTTTCTCACCTTTGACCATTAAGGTATTTTGAGATAGTGCTTAGTCATTGTTTCTTTTCCCGGTTTGATAAGTAAAGTTCTTCAGTTGCTCTCTAATGCAGCTCAATCTCAAAAAGTCAAGAGTGCAGAAATGGCTTTAAGTTGCAAGGAGTCATCTTCATCTCAGGACAAGGAAGGGAACAGGTCCATCACATATTTTCTAATGCCTGTACAGCTATATTGATTACACCAGGAAGATCAGTACTGCAGTGCTGCCCTTGGTGCTGGAGTCCCTGTCTGAAAAGGATGGGATGGATCACAAAGTGAGTAAGTACTTGGGCTTTGAAAGATAAACCTGTGGCATTAAGTTTTCACATATTATAACAGTACACTATAAGAAGGGTAAGAAATTATTTTATTGTGGCATAGTAGTACAAGTATTCAGGGGAAAGTTAAATGAGAGCGGTGTCAATGTTTTTCCTTTTTGCAAAGAAATAACAGCACTGGCATCTTAAAGCTGAAGTCATACACATTCAACCTTGAAATCAGATGTCATTTCCTAGTATTAAAGTTAATTTCCAATTGGAGAGATTACATAGAGAAGAGATAGATTTTCCATTGCATTGGAGTCTTTAAATGAGATTAGATATCTTGGAAAGAACACAAAATTCTTTCATTTGGCTTCTCGGAAAACTATATGTACATAGCTTACATACCAAGGAAAAGATAGGTGTTTAGAGAAACAGCTTCTGGTCTCAGAGTTCAGAAGTACAAATAAATCATTCCATTCCATTTACAGTTTTTCTAAGAGGATGACAGGAGCACAACAAATGGTGTGATACTGGAAGCAACATCCAAAAGACTGTCCAGTGGTGTGGAGGAAGCAGTGCTTGGACCTATTAAGCTTTCTTTAGTTTATCCTTACTTCAGATATCTGCGATGTTGGAAATAGCTGTATAACAAAAATTTATTTTGACTTTGGTGCTTATGATACCATATTAGACTGAACTACTTGAAGAGAAATACTGTAATCCTTTACAATTTGTTTTCCTAGCTATAACTTTAGAAAATATACTTAAATTACTAAAATTTCTCAGTTATGTATTCATACACTTTATTACATAAATTTTTTAATTTAAAAATTATGACTTTTATAAAAATTGCTGAATTCCTGATTACTGTCTTTTCCTGAAATTACTGATACAGACTTTCAATTTTGTAAAGCTTTTTGTTTCTGGATTGGTTTCTTTTTTTCCATTATATCTTATTGTAGACATACAGTAAGATTAGACTGTAATAATTTTTGTAGCAGATCTGATAACTTTACTTTCAAATAAATTATATATAGAATGAACTGTGTAGTAGTGCAGTCCTTTGTATTCAGAACTGATCTATGAAAGCAGTGAAGTCAAATTTTAATTGCTGTTTATGAAGAAAACAAATCTGTTGCCCTATTTAAGGAGTCTAATTCCAGGGCCTTATTAGTAGTCAGTTTGTTTGCTCAAGTGCCACTGAAGTGTAATTTCTCTTTTACAAATCCATTTTTCTCCTCAGATAGCATCAAAAATATGGAAGTCTCCAGCCCTTCTTGCTTCTCAGTGACCCCTAAATAGCAATGCACTGTGTAAGAAAAAACAGTTTTGTGTCTCAGTTCCCTAAATTTCATTGCAAACTGCTTGAAAAGATTTTAATTTTCTCTCTTTCTGCTCCTTGCTCAAAAATGCACTGTTGTAACATGCTGTGTCCGTTCTACAAGTTAAAGTTTCATGCCACTCAGAGTTCCTTTGCCCCTCGAAAACCAGACATTCTGTCTTTGGCAGAATCATCTCTCTGTAAAGCACAACATTTACAACAAGCCCTCAATTTTTAAAACACTGTGTAGCCTTCTAGACACATATCCATTAAAATAAAATCCTGAATCAAAAAAACACGCTCTTGTTGTCAGGAAATCTTTCTCACTGAGTGATTGTTCTGGATACACCAACCTGCTACTCTGACTGCTATTTGATGCATCAAAATCACCTGTAAATGATAATGCACTTACTGAATATGTTATTTTCCTGTCTTCTTTCTATCAACACAAAGTGTTTCTTACTTAGTTTCATGTATGCCTTTAGAGACTGCTGCTAGTTTTTTATATTATTATTAATTATAAATAGCTATATTATAAATATTATTATATTTTATATCTATATATAGCATATATGATGGTACAAACCACACATATGTACTCAGATATATATATGTAAAAATGTGATTTGACTTAAAAAGCAAAATACTAACTCTACTTTCCCATGCCTGCTTGAGGGCTTTGAGTGCTCAGTGCTATAGGAGATGTTTGGAGAAACCTTGGTGTTTAGTGCCTCCTACATCTGCACTGAAATTTAACCAGTCAAAATGCCAGATCCTGCACCTAGGACAGAGTAACACTGGGTACAAAGCAAACTGGGAGAGGATTGGCTGGAGCGCAGCCCTACAGAGAGGGAGCTGGGCAGCAGCTCAGTGTGAGTCAGCAGAGGGCCCTGGAAACCAGGAGGGCAAACCTCAGCCTGGGGTGCATCAGGCACAACATTACCAGCCAGGCAAAGGAGGGGATTGTCCCACTGTATTGAGCATTCGTGCAGTGTCAACTCAAGTAGCATGTACAGTAGAAGCAAATTAAAGTTTGTAATGTAGGCCAAGAGCATTGGGTCTTATTTTATGACATAGCACAATCTATGACCAAATACTGCCATTTAAATATCATACCTTTACTAGAAACTGACATTCTGAATGCAGTTGTAATATTTAAGTGAAATTCACACCTGTTCCCAGATGTATCTGCAACCAAGATGTACAAATACCCTGAATTTTCTTTTTATTGACAAAAGCAGAAAAAAATATAATTACTTTTTCTGTAAAGAAGTACTTGAAATTGAAGGCAAGGACAAAGAGCTGTTTCTTAGCTTTGGTAAAGATATCAAATGGTAAGGTTTTTTTCAGGAGGAGAAATGTCCTTTTTAAAAGTATTGAGGGGTCTTAAATCTCCAATGGCAGAAGTATTGCTGATGTTCAGACAGACATATCAGCAGAAATAGTTGCTAGAAACTGACTTCCTCTAACACAAAAGACAACTCTCTTTGTCTTGAAGTTGTATTATCAAGGTCAGCCTTTTATTAATGCTCAGAATTTCAAGCACCCCGAGGAAGTGTCTGCTACTTTCCAAATTATGACACCATTTAAAAGAAATTCTATGACCTGAGACCTGCTGCCTGAGGGCATATTAGCTATATGTCCTCCTCCCCTGGCCCGTGATGTTTTGTGCATTATCTACAACAATTTGCCCACATCCCTTCATCTGTGTTTCTTATTTTTCTTTCAAAGAGAGCACGGAGAAGACTGTACATCATTTAGTCTTCATCCCTCTTCTCCTGCCCATGCATCTTCCTTTATATACACTGATGTGTAGATGAAGATAGAGCCATTGTTTGCAAAATGGGACCTTAGAGACCAACTGTAAGAAAGCTCCCCTTCTGCTGCATCCACCCTGATATTCATTGGCCAAAACATGAAACTAGGAAAACATTGGAAGGGCAGATACTGAAAGGAATAAATTTGCTTTTTGTGTTTTGCCAAGCATAGGTTCAAAGCAAAACAAATGTACACTTCTGAAAGAAAAATCACTAAAAAATCAACAACGAGAATCTGAGTGATTTCAGTGAGCTCTCAGTAATGCCCTTTCTGCTTAAAGTTCTGCTATAAAAGACCTCCACAAATGCATAAAAAAGGTACTTGCATTGTATTGACTTAAAGCTGTCTCAGAAATATTTTTTAATCTCAATTCTGATTATAATTACACTATACTTTCACACTGCACTTATTTCTGGTATAGCAGCATCGCCATGACAACCCCAAATTACGTCAATATATATGCATGTTTGAGCTAATTCTTTATTAAAGAATAAAAAAGAAAAACTGAATCAAGAGCGGGGCTAGAGAGCACTGCCTGTGTCATACACAGAACAGGGCATTTGTAAAAACTTTAGAGCATTTTTCCCTAGGGTTGCAACAAAAGACACAATTTTTTTTTTTAATTCTTTCTTTCCTGAGCTGCAGTCCTGGAAGGTACCTTGGCCAAAGTCAGCTGTATTACCGCAGGTCTGGATTTCACTCATGGGAAACATCTCTTGTCCTTTCCACCGAACAATCAAATTTGCCAAGCTTGTCTCTTGCAGCTACACTTGACCAAGTGCCATTGCTGCAGTGCCCTTGGTCAGGAGGAGATACAGAAAGAAAAAGTCTGAACTCAGCATTTATGGCTGTGCAGAGATCCAGGGGCTGTCACAAGGAGATGAGGAGGAGTCCTCTTTCACCATTTTGCCCTTGTCTCTCTCCCCACCACCAAGTTGCTGCTTCTGTCCCCAGAGCTGACCACAATTCTCCACTGTAAACATCAAGACTGATAGACCTTCCCTATCTCTTTGTGCTGACTATCTGAAATGTTATGGACCATCAACACTCTTAAGAGTACTCTGGAAATGGAATAGTATCACCATTCTACTCCTTGCAGGACCAGTTGTGAGAAGGGCTTTTGTGCAAAACTGGATGAAGCAGTAGTATTAGTCTTAGTGTAGGTTTCTGGGGGCTATGCAGCAGGGTTGCAAACATTCATGACTCTTCACAGAATAGAGGAAAAAAAATAGATGATGATCATTATTATTATTTATAAAGAATAATCATAGTCGGAATATTAAAAATGTTGCCTTTATTGCTCTGTGAAAATTGAAATGCTGACCTTTCCTTCAGTCTGATTTTGTAAAAGCCAGCTTTATTTGACTCACTAAAGTGACTAAACAACAAGTAGAGGACAGTAACTGTACACTAAAGTGGGAAGAAAAATCAAATGTCAGAGAAGATTTGCCTGAGCAAAAGAATGTAAGACCATCTTTTAAGTCATTGAAAGAGTCAAAGTAAGGTTGCCAGGGAAACCTAACTTTGCTTTTCCTATGTTGTAGTGTTTTTTTGTTGCTGTTTTTGGTGTTTTGTTTGTTTTTTTTTTAATTATGAACTTAGCCTTCTCATTGTGTCAAAATCAATGGGAATTTTGAGTCCTATCAATTAGTCTGCGGGTTTTGTTTTCTTTCTTCTTTGTATCTGTTCATTTGTGATATGATATAATAGAATCTATACATACCTTTCTGAATAACATTTATGTAATGTACAAGGAAAATAATAAGGTTAAAGTGAAAAGACCTCTCAATAGTCATTTAATGAAAGAGAAAGTCATAAAAAATGGAAGCATGGTGGCATTTCTGTATGGCTTTGAATAACACCCTTGCCAAGATAAAACCATATTGATTGGACTGATTCTAGATAGCTGAGATAGCTGGCTTTGCGAACCATTCTGCATGCTGTGGCAGTCTATGATTCTAATTATTTGGGATTGCTATTCAGGCCGATAAATTGTATGAAGGATTTTGTTTTCCATCTAGTCATTCTTCATTCAGCACTGATAGCATTATAATTAAGTAACAGTTGCTGGCTCTGAATGTGGATAATTCATAGAAATTATTTCTAATAAACAAACAAAATAGAGTGCATTAGAAACCATCCTTGAAACATAGTCTCTTGCTCTGAGTGCTGCATCCACTCTCTCTGATACACCCTAATCAGACAAAAAGCAGAGAAAGCATTTGCATGTTTCAGCTTTCCTGTTCTGTGAGCTTTGTTAGGGAGTGTTAAACATATTAAGCTAAGATGCCTGCTCTTTCTTAATGAAGAAATTACATGCTCTAGGAACACATAGAATGAAGATAACCAGGACAGTAGGAAACATGTGTGTCAGGGTCATACACGAGCAGTACTTATTAAGTAATCAGTTATTCAGGAACTCCATCATACACTGAAAGTCAGTGTTTAATTTGTGATTAAAGTATTTAGTACAAAAGGTGGTAAGATCATTCAGTGCTAGATACACAGGGAATCATTAGTTCTGTTCAGTTTCCAAGGGCACAACCCAATAAATAACTGGTAAGTCCAGAACTGGACAGTTGCCATGTCCCAATCATTAAGGTTGTAGACACAAGGAGTTTAAAAGTATAAAATATCATCTACATGCATTGTATCACAGTAATTTCACACAGCTTTCAAGGGACACTTAATGATCCTTCAATGTAAGGTAAATATTGGTGTTTTGTATGAACCTCAAAAGACAGACACTATGACATGGGTGAAAAGAATCCTTCTTTGACTATACCGTCTATGAACTCTAGAATTGTGTGGCAAAATTTTTCTGGAAGGGATTTGTTCAAATGAAAGTGCAAGTTAAGAGCAATATCTGCAAAATTGTCTTTTATGAACTTTATAAAGATATTGGATCTACTGACTTTTTCAATCTTGACTACTCCCTATCTTCATAATTCTATCACTTACTAAGGAAAAGAACATATGTTTGTGAAGCTTGTATAGCCTAGGCTTCTGTAGCCTTTTAACCTAAGTAAATGTAATGCTTCTAAATTTTGCTCTGATTATAAGTATTCGATTCAGTAACACACACACATAGCTGTTCCTGTCCTTGATTCAGTCTAGGAGGCAGTTCAGGGCAGTCAGTTGTATCCTTATTTGTCATGTTTACATTTATTCAGTTAATTCCACCGAAGAAAATGTTGACTGTATTTAGCCACTCTATTTAAATTCAATCAAACTGAATAATACTGGATATTATGTGGTTATATGGTTTCATACTGTAAGAGTATTAAATATAATGTATTAGATTACTAAACAAACTGATTGGAAGCTTACCATTGCAAGTTGTATACATTTTTTTCTTCCTATGTATTAAATGAGAGTAGCTCCTTTCTTTATGTGTACATGAATCTTATTTTCTGCTATTTTTGGACCTGGTGCTTATGCCCTCTTTTTTTCTTAAAAAAAAAAAAAAAAAAGGGAAGGAGAGGGAGCTAGTTCTTTCTTCTTTGAATCTTTTTCTCCATGCAGGTAGTTTCAGACTTTAAATGACAAACTGTGTCATCGACTAACCTTCATCTCATTAAGCAGGTTCTCAAAGGATTGCTTTGTTTTGCAGAACGCATTCCATTTCCCCCCTTCATTAACAAACTGCTAAATATTTTACTTTGTCACAAGATTAGAATGTATAAACAGGTGCATCTTCCTTTCTTCCTGACTGCCTCTTCTTCAAAACATGTTCTGATAATCCTCAAAGAAAATTGAGCTGAATTTCATCAATTTACTACTGAAAATCGGCAGAGATGTAAGATACAGAGCAAGAAAAAGAAAAAAGGATTTTTTACTTAAAAGAAGAGGTTGTGTGGGTGTGAATGTTGCATCTAGGGGGAAAAAAAGCAAACCACAATGACAGTTCACCACGACTATAGTAGTGCTGGAGATCTGCAAGTGTTTCTCTGAAGCATGAAGCAGAAGGTCTCTCTTCCCACTCCATGCCACTTCTCCTTGCAATGCAGAACAGGTCCTGATAATTTTCAGGACTGCAGGTAAACAGAATATTTGCCAGACTTACTTCACATATGAAATGAAATAATGAATTAAAGCCCAATCCATCTTCCATTTTAAGGTTAAGGGAAGTATTTCCATTTATTTTAATGGAATATAGGTCAGGTTTTTTCTTTTAAACTAAAAAAGCTTTTTTCCTCATTGAAAAGTAAAATTTACCATAAGTAGTGTGTTTAATGCCTAAGTCTGTGTCTGCTGGAAGACATTCAATGTCTGACAGCATAGTATTTGACTGAAGGTAGACCTTCATTGGTGGGTCTGCGTTGATGGCCTATTCTACCTCCCATTTACAGGCAGGATCCACTACCCAATCCTGGCCAGGTGGCACCAAGAAAAAGGTAGCACATAAACAGAATGATTGAGAAAGTAAAACAACAAGAAGAAGATGTTGTTAGCATTGTGGAGTAGTCCCCCAGATTTTGTGACCTGAAAGACAGCTAAAGGGATCTGGAAAATAACGTCAGTGCCTATGCCTTTTTAATACTATTTTTATACCCCATGTTTCTCCTAGCCATATATCCTTCAAATGCACATCACTCACATTGTATGTCCAACTGCACATTGCCCTGCATTTTCAATTGTTGGCTATCACCATCCATAGGTGACATTCCTGATACTTAGAACTGAGAGAAACAAGGATCACTCCTTATCTCTCTCTTCACGATTAACTAGAAGGTTTCTTAAGCTTATCCTGGACATTTAGGAAACAGAGGTGGTTTCTGCACTTGAAACCTGAGCAGCTTGCCCTGACAAAGGAGTGTTGGACATTATTACTCCATAAGGGCTGGAAGGCATTGCTATGGGTCCCAAGCACAAAAACAGTTAACCACAGAAGATGAGGAGAATGAGCCATGTGAAGTAAATGTTTGCTTTTATTCCTTTATTAAGCAAGCTCTTGGGAAATTCTTTTTGATTGCTTGAGGCTGCCACTTGATTCAAGAAAGCCCACTGAGCCTTTTATTATCAGGTTCATTTTAACCAGCATTTTGCTTCAACAGTACTCTAAATGCTTTATTATCTATTTTTATTAAGCATCACAATGAGAAGGTAAAACTGATTACGCCTCTCCCATGCACTGCAGATTGGCTTGGGCTCGTGCATTGTAATGGGCTCATTCTGTTGGCCTCCTGCAGTGGCTGCGGCTCTGCCAGTGAGGGCAGCAGGGGTTGGTAGCTTTTTGTTCTATTTGCAGATTGATCTGCATTGTTACTGAAAGCTGGAGCAACGACTGTTATAAAAAGGAGGACAGGCACTCAGGAGATTGATATTTAGGTAGAAGTAAAGTTTAGTAAGTCTTACATTAGCATCCTAACAGCATTCTCAGCACGGGATTCAAAACATTACTGCCTTAGAATTAAAAACCAGTGGGATAGACTCTCCACTGATAGCTATAGCACCTGTGACCTCGGGGTCAAAAAATGCTTTTACTGCAGGGAGAACCTGCTACACACTCACAACATGTGTCCCCTTATTCTATCAGTTTCAAGGCAATGAAATAACAAAAATAATCCAAAAACTTTGAATGAATGTGTTGGAACAGTTTTTGGAACAGTTTTCTGAACAGTTGATTTTGACAAGTTTTGTCTTCGAACCATATATCCTTTGCTCCCCATTTTTGATCTGCCAATCTTCAAACCAAGAGATCTGGGGATTTCCTAACTGCAGACCAGTCATATTCATCCATCCCAGGCTGCAGGGAAAGGGAACACAGGTCTGTCTGCAAAGGCCTTATACATGTGTCTTACCCACTACAGGCAATAGAGCCTGTAATCCAATTCAGGAAAGGATAAAAATGGTAAAATCTTTGTGAACAGGAAAGTATTTTCCATAAACACAGAAAAAACACACACAAGTATGACACAGGCTGCACTACTTGCCATGCTAGCAGTAGGTGTCAAACTTTCTTCATCTCTTTTTTTGTAGAAATAAAAGTGCTTCTCTATGACTACAAGATTGCAATTTCTCAGAACAGTCACAAGAGGGTTTTTGCTTTTACTTTTGCATTTTCTGTAGCTGCTAATACAGTTAATTTTTCTCACAAAAACTCTCATATATGCTTCATGATGTTGGAAAAACATCTCAAAAAAAGACCAGAATAGAGTGAATGAGATGATATCTTGCCAACATATTGCTCATTGTTCTTCAGTGCATTGTGACTGGATCAAATTTTTTGTAGTAAATCATAGTATAAGTTTACCAGGTTTAGGCTCTATTTGCATGTACCCTCTGAAAATTTGCCTCTCAAAAGATTTAAGGACAAAACTGTTTTGGAAGCCTGAGGTTGATACACAGCTTTCAGACCAGACTTTTTTTTCATCAAAATCTTAATATTTTATAGATAGGTCTTCATGTTAAACTTGTGCCTTTGTATCAATCAGAGTCCATTTGCTTCACTTCTGTCCTTTGTCTTAGCTCATACTGTTGTTTTCATTTGCTGAGTGATTTCAGTGTTTCAGTGCTGTGTACTCAGACCAGTATTTATCATCTGAAATTTGCTATGCTTTCTTTCCATACAATATGATAGCTGCCATTTGATCATGGCATCTCATTTAGTTTTGTATATTCAATTTATCCCATGCCATTTGCTTTTAATCACATTTTTTGCTTCAGTCTAATACATTCTGAGTTTGTTTGGCTGCTCCTTAAGAGCTAATTTTGAATATCATTTGTTTCAAAACATTGTATGCTATACAATGATTTGCATGTACCGCTTTCATATTTCTTAACAAGTTCAATATAAAGCAATGTATTTTAAAAACCAGGCTCTTAACTTCCCTTGAATTATGCCTCTTCCAGCCTGGTCTCAGTGAAGATGCTTACTGAAATTGAATATATGATATGAGGTAAAAGCCTAAACAAATGTCTTCTATTCTAACAGTAAATATTTTCCTATTCTATTTTAGTAAATAACAGTAGGAGCCTGTGTGTCTGACTGAATGGCTCTAGTCTGTGTTTGGGAAGGATAATGCTACTGGGAACATAATGAGACCTGATGATCAACAATAGGGGAACAGTTACTGCTCCTGTTGGCTTCTGCTCACAGCACATTGTGGACAGTGTCTTCTCACCTGTGAGCAGCACAGGAAAGAAAAACCAAAATGTTCAGGCTCAATGCACAGTTTGTTGCTGACACATTAAAACATAAACTAAGGTATTATTCTCATTGTTTCTATTTCAATGAGGGTTGGTATTCAACTGCCCACAGGAGATCTTAGACATCTCGTGGAAAGACCTAGACTTGGATATTTGCTGTACAGAATGCACTTTTTTCCAAAGTTTTGTATAAAGGGACAAAATGTTGGACGGAAGATAAATATCCATAATATTATCAGGCAAAAAGCCACAAAAAAAATTTCCTAAATTACAGTGAAGTGTCACCTGAGATGCAACAGAGCTACAGAACTGAGAAGAGAAAAAATGAGTATGAACAAAAGGAAAATATAATCTATCAAACTATGGAATAATCTGTTGGGAAAAAGTCCTGCTACCTCCATTATGGAAATCAGATTTGACAAATAATCATTAGAACTATACTGTGTAAATCAGTCCTTCTTTGGCCTTGGGGGATGTGCTAAGCCCCAGACCATGGGTACTGCCAGGGCTCTATGAGCAAGCTTTATTTCCAATTCTCTTTTATTGCTTTCCTGAGTTTCTAAATTAATGTGATGGATGTGGGAAGAGCTCAGTACTGATGGGGTTTGGTATTTCTGGTGTTTCTTTCAACCTCTTTCATTTTGTGGACATTTTATATTGAGGTGGGAAAAAGTAATAACATTTTATGTTAACATAGTGCTTTCAAAGTGAAGCATGTTGCGAGTTCTGCATAGGCATGTGCTACAATTCCCTCCCTTCCAAGGAAGATGCAGCAGTCTCTACCACTGATGTGGGAAGCTTCTACTCTAATATGCTCCACAGAAACAGGAGATAGAAAAAAACTTGCTGCAGCTTGTGACAATAGGACAGTTTAAAGCTATTGTCAGTCTTGTGCCTGGGTGCCATCACCTCAAAGTTTAAAGGGACATTTATGTATAAATGTCTTCAGTCCTTAAGATACACCCATTACTGCGTACATGCTAATCCATTTCTTTATCCTGTAACTCAGTTCTCTACTTTGACAGCTTATATATAATTTAGGAAGGGGTTTTTTAAACTTAATTTATTGAAAGAGCAACAGAGTCAATACATGATAACAAGAACCCCACAGGAGCTCAGATCTTTCCTCTTAGTATTAGTGTTCTTAAAGGGGAAGGGAAGCATCTGGGTAAAAAATGACCTTTCCCACAGAGCTCAAAAACAATTACAATAAACATCATATAGGTATTGGATTTTGTAAATACTTGTTCACACAGAAACATTTATGTAGGCTAAGATTTCATTGAAAGGACCCCTTGGGACCTTACCCAGCTGTGGAGTAGGGTGTGTAGTCATGGGGAGGACAGGAGGAGTCTGAAAAGCCAAAAGAAACTCGAATATGACAAAGATCGGGTACGTACAATAGGTGCCCCCTTTAGTCGATTTAGCATTTTAGAATAGAGGAAAAGAAACTTGTCTTTTGAGGATGCAGTGCAGAGACAACAGGAATGCTTCATGCATTATGAAGAGAATAAACTATCTGTGAAAGAAAAAAGCAGTTCTAGGACATACCTGAGTAACAAAGAAAGGGAAGACATATTGTGGATAAACTGTCTTCTCTTTGGTCACAACAAAATGAAAAATAAGCCCCCAAACCCCTAGACTATGTCTTTCTGTAAATCATCTCTTGTCCTGAAATGTTTAGCAGCACAGGGATGCAATAATTTGGAAACAAATGGGAAATGCTTGGTCTCTTGCAAGGCTAGAAAGATTGGCAGAAGATCTGTAACTTCTTTATTGTGCTGTTGAGGGAGCTGTTAATAAGTTACCTTTCCAGCAGTTTCCCGTTCTCTCAGGCTGGAGGATAACTGCATTAAATAGGCCAATGCTGCCTCTGTAGAAACCCCATATTAGCCAGATTCTCTCTGGATAATCTTACATTCAAAGGTAAGGCTGGGGAATAGGAATCATTCTGCATCTCCCTCCTCTTATATGTTTGCTGAGGTGCTGGCAGACAAGGAATATTGCCACGTGCAGGCAAATGCTAACCTAGTCACTGAACAGGTCAGTCTGTGGAGACCTAGTGGTCATAAACTTTTCCTACAGCTTTCCCTAAAGATGGAGAAGCAGCATTCAATAGCAGAGAACAAAACTCCTTAGACTTTAACTCATCCCCAAGTACTTGCCTTATCCTCTAGGTTCGTTTCTTTCAGTCTCCATTTGCACTTCACCTTTCCTTCCCCAGCTATTTCTGTCTCTTTCAGTCCCATCATTCTAATTATTGCAGGTGCTCTGTATGACCAGTTCCTCCTTCCAGCAGCGTGGTTTTCCATTGTCTTTATTCATCCACCTTTAACATCCTCTTGTCAGCTCTTAGGTTTCTATTCTTGTGAGCATATCCCACTTCTTTCTCCATTTCTCCAGTGCCTATTTCTTTAATTAGGCAATCTCCATTTAAGTCTTCCCCCCACCACAAAATCAGGACAATTTTTCTTACCTAACTCCACTCCTCCTATAGATAATGATAAGCTCCCTGCTGCATTTATACAAAATCTCTGAAGAGTTTAGTAACCAGCTCATGAACTGAGTAGCTACATACTGTAGGTTTTGAAAACTGCAAAGTATGGCCAAACGTGAGTCGATACTGGCAGCACAAAGTGAATCCCTCAGCTGAATAAGGCACACCTTATTCACCTTTGAAGCACAGAGTCAAGAAAAAAATTCAAAGCAAAGCTCACCTGAGTTGTTTTAGCAGAGGCTGGCACCCTATTATCTCACCTCTAACCCTCAATCTGATCCTAAAGAATTGTATTTCTGGCTATTTTAATGCCAGGCAGAAGCTTCCTTCAAAATTTTGGTTCCAGTAGCTGAAGAGTTGTAAAATTCCGTGTACTAGAAAACGTAGCAAGGAAGTGATGTGAAGGGTTGCAGGCATTGAAGTAGCATCCCTGAAGAGTAACTGCTATTCCAGACTGCTTAATCATACAGGACAGAAATTATGAACACTCCTCCTGATATTTGTAAGTTTTGACGCTAAGTCATACAGTATCACAGAAAGAATCATGCAAGTCACTTCCACTCCAGACAGTCTGGAAAATCTGTTTAGTGTGTTTCTGACTAAAATCTGGGCTGTGAGATTGGTCCAGAAAATTCTGTTTTTCACTATGTGTAAAACAAACAAACAAACAAACAAACAAACAAACAAAAACCAGGGCAGATAAGAACTTTGTAAGAAATGAGGAAGGTTGATGCTTCTTCATAATCTAAAAAATGTTTAGTGATCTGCTGGTTTTCTAATCTTGCATTTTGGCATTTTGTTTTGCAGTGTGTTTTATGATATTTTTGCTGTATTTAACCTCTCACTTGCACTTACCATTACTTCAAAACACCAGATGCAATTTCATGTTGCATGTAATTTTGATTGATCCCAGATGATCAGTTATTTGTGGGCTGTTAAGGATTTTTTTCTCCTTTATTTTACTTAGGGATGAGTTTATTACTCTAAGGCAGATGATGCAGGTCAGGAGAAAGAGGTAAGGAGTGAGTTTGAAAACCAAACGGGTTTAAAGACTAGCATTCCCCATCCTTGCCTTCTCCCAGGGAGGGTAGACAGAAAGCAGCATCAGAGATCAACATATTGCCCATGGATGCAGCTGGGCAGTGGTGGAGCTCCTTTGACGCTAAGAGTTTTCTCAAAGCTCTCCTCTCCCACTTTGGCTCTGTAAGAGCCCCATCCTCTGGTTGCAGATCAGTGATTTTGCCCAGTCTCACTCCTTCTCTGCTTCCCCAGTCACATGTGAACTTGCCAGCTCCCAGCAGCTACAATAATCCCATGGTTATTAAACCAAAACTCACATTCTAAGACTTAACAGCTGTTATTTTTTAAAACCGTAGATCAGATCTTTCAGCCCATGTGTAAACTTTCCAAACTATGAACTAAATTAAGACATTTCTTTGGCTTTGAAAGACTCCACAACAATCATCCACTGCAAAGGTTGAGCCCTGTTGGCCATTGAGTATTTGGTCTCCCTGGGCAGAGTAGGGGAATGATCAGGAGTTGAAGACTAGTGCTCTCAGGAGCTGCCAAGAAGGAAGGGTGTGTAAGGTTCTGTGCAGAAATGCCAAAGGCAGCAGATCTGCAGTGATTATCTTAATGACAGGTTCTGTTATTCAATTATCCTTCAGCTCAAAAGGGAATTAATTCTTCAGATTTTTAAGGTTTCTCTCACAGGCAGAAGAAAACATGAATTATATCTCTCTGGGCTTCCACACAATGAGCCACATTGCCCCAGACTAATGACAAAATACCATTAAGTTGCCAATTAGATGAAAATATTTTTGTCTGGTTACTCTGACCCTCCTTAGACAATCCTGTCAGATGCCAATGTCTAACTCCACAATAACCAGAAGTCCCAAAGAGCAAATCCAAGACAGATAGCCCTCATCAAAACATTCCCTCTCAGTAGGATTCTAGCAAAACTGAAGCCCTGACCAGCTGCTGTTCCCAGCCTGGCTTGGCTGACGGTTTCAGGCAGAGGGCTCTGCAGATGCTCCACTCCTTACTGCCTCCACAAATGCCCTGATAACCTTTTGGCATCCTTTGGCATTTTTGTCAACCTGATGCTTAATGCAGGGTACAATGAGGTAGAGCTGAGTGAATCCAGTGCTTTCTAACTATTTTCTAATTGTGTTCTGTGTGAATTACAGACTGAATTATAAAGTTATCTTTCCACATCAGCTAGGAGAAGATATTTCAACTAGTATTCTGCATTCTGTACTGCACTTCAGAAAATTGAGTCCCAGGTAATAGGGAGGAGTGTAAGAAAAGTGTTTTTGTTCATGGAATGAAGCTTCTATAGAAGGGCTAGAGTGAACAGGTTTTGAGGAAAAGAAAAGGAAATGTCCCCTAGAGCCTACTTAACAGCCAAACCTTCCTTTGCTAAAAACAAATTTGTTCTCTCCTGAGGGATGCTTTTTCTACACTAGATAGTCATGCTTCTGTGCTAACAATGGCTCCCAAACATACTTTCCAAGGCATCAGAAAAAACTCTTTTCATGGCTGTAGCAGAGTGGTTGTTTAATGGATTCTCTTTAGACACTCAAGACAGCAGGCATCTGCTGCACGCTAAAAGCAGCTTACAGATGCTGGGGATGAGCAAAGAAGCACAAGTCCCAGGGAAGACACTCAAAGAGAAACCTGTCACAGACTTATGGATATGGTTGTCACTGTGTCTTACCAATTTCAGGTGGAAGACATTTCCTCCCTAGGCAATGAAAGGCCCAGAAACAACCAGTCATGCTGTTGATGCTCTGCTATGTGTAGCTGTAGATACCATTTACAGATTTTATGTCAAATGAATCTGCAGTGGCAAGTAAGAATTTCAGATACTGGAAGGCAAAGTCTGTAATCTTGTCTAGTAACTCACAGCAGAAATCCTGCTCTCCAGAGGTGCAACCATGGTCCCATTAAGGGATCTTGCCTCATACAAGCCCCTGAAGGAGCCTTTGTATTTCTGGGAATTTTTCTCACTTGAAACTCAGTTCAGAGTCAAAGGAAGATTTCTTTGACTTTCACAAAAAGACCGGGAAATTTTTGTTGTCTCTCATCAGCACAGTGTAAGTAATTTTATCCTAATTTTTTCCCTATTATTCTTTGTTGCATGTGGAAAGTAGAGAGGTGCACCAATTTCTTTGGAGTTCTTGAAATACTTCCCAAAACTCCATGAAAAATACTGAACAGCAATTTCAGCCTATTCTTTCTCTGTATATTGAAACATCACACAGATTATCAATGTATAGAATCATAGAATCATAGAATCATAGAATCACAGAATCGATTGGGTTGGAAAAGACCTCCGAGATCATCAAGTCCAACCCTTGGTCCAACTCCAGTCCATTAACTAGACCATGGCACCCAGTGCCACATCCAATCTGCGTTTAAAAATCTCCAGGGATGGTGAATCCACCACCTCTCTGGGCAGCCCATTCCAATGCCTGAT
>VWZD01009182.1:331438-362239 GCA_013396695.1 Sakesphorus luctuosus
CATCAATAAAGATGTTGAACAAGACAGGACCCAACACAGACCCCTGGGGAACACCACTAGTGACCGGCCGCCAGCTGGATGCAGCTCCATTCACCAGCACTCTCTGGGCCCGGCCCTCCATATTTTGTAAATATATATATGAAGACATATATATATTTATAAAACATATATATAATTATAAAACATATATAAAGGACCTTTGAATTTGTGCTCCCAAATCCATTGCTTTTACTGTCTACTTAATGATAACGAGTTTCTATTAAGGATAGCTGATGTAGGAAGCTTAGAAAAATTCCAGATCTTGTTGCATTTTGGAAAAGTAAAAAGTACTAGTGGAAAAAAACCAAATCAACCAAACCAAAACACCTTTCCATGCTTTGTTGGATAAAAACACATAGATATTATTTTGGCAGCTCAACCCAAGACAACTCCTTATTCATCAGTCTGGTCCCCATAAATATAATATATGTCTATTTATATGATCTGATTTTAATTTGTGTATGTTTTTTGTCTTTTCAGCCTTTTGCCCATCCACACTATACATGTCAACATTATGCTGGCTTTCAGCTAGGTGATAATATGTAATGTTCAGTCCACAGGAGACTTCATTAATGGAAACCCCATTCTAGGATAACCCCTGCAGCATATTTTTCTCTTCCCTGTTTCTCTGCAGTTGAGAGCAGACTAATGTGACAATCTCCAGGTAAGAGGAGAAAATTCATAGCAGATCTATCCCTAAGTCCTTGGCTGATTTTGCTCCTGCTTCCTCTCCTGTGGAAAGTGTTGGTTATTGATTCTTCCCTGTCCTTCTGCACAAAAGTCCATGTCAGGGGAGGTGGAAGCAGAGTCATGCCTGCATTCTGGGTAGCCTTGGTTCAGCATCTCAAGTATTCATAAACATGGGAGAAGTAATCAAGTTTCTTGATGGGACAGAAGAATTAGTAAATTTTGGAGCTTGTGGAGGCTTTTCAGATAATGTCAGACAGGACATCAAGAATGATATGAATTTTCAAAGTTGTCAACATTGACAGACTTCCTCAGTACACTAACTGTATTTATGTCAGGCCTTATAAACCCTGTCCAAGAAGAGGACAATACCTTCAGCCCTGACTTCTTACTTGAAAGCCAGCTATAAAATGATCTGTGAAGTTTTGAGGGGTTATTTTTGTTTCAAAACGTGTTTTCACACAAGTAGCAGCTGCTGGTACCCTCACACTGTGTGACAGTTTCAGCTTTTTCTTAACTGGTAAAAAGTAAACCTTACCTTTGCAAGGTAACAGATGCAAATTTAAAACAAGTGTTGCCAGAAGGTGAATAAAATGTTTCATTATTTATAAACTCTTTGGATTTATCAAACTTGAAGATTGCATCACTGAGCTTAAGATTTTCCACCAAGATTTTTACTCAGTTTCTGAGCATTTCTGTGCCATCCTCTTTGTGCTGAAGCTGTGAATGCTGTATCAAAAATTATGCCACCTTTGGAAATAATTTTATAGGATTTTTTTCATTCTTATACAGGGTCCATTCCAGGGTTTAGTAAAAATAGTGGCTTTGAAATAGAAAGGATAAATAGTTACTCTTCTGGAAACAGCTTTATTTTACTCTAGAGGATAGTGCTTTGAGGAATGAGAAAGTTTTAGGGCTATTTAAAATAGCAAAAAGTCTTCTTATCCTTTCAAACTCTGCAGGCAGAAGAGGGATTTTTGTTGTTGTTATTCCTTTGGAGAAAAAAAAAAGGCACACAGAAAATGAAGAGTAAACATCCAGATACTCTATACTGTAGATAAAAATGAACTCTTCAATCCATTCATCAAAGAGCTCTGACTCTACATTTCAAGGAAATCAGCCTTGCTCCATAGCAATTACCCTGAATGCAACAGAGTGACATTTTTCTTCGAACATTTGCAATCATCCATTAGCATGTAATACATACAGTATGGAGCTAGATTTGCATCTCATCAAGAAGTACAACAGGAAGCATGACATCTGCCATGCTGTTACATTTGTCTGTGCTTTCAAACAGTCAGATGCTATCTTTTCTTTTGAGGTCCTAGTCATGGACTAAACATGGAAATATTCTTTCATGGCCATTGTCTAAATGTTCCAAGACAAGCATGAATGTATGTGTCTTCTGGACCAAACATCAGTTCTTACACATTTTGTGCCCTAAAAATAAAAGCTATAGTGGTTATTCATGGGTCCTGCAGTACACAGTTAAAAAGCTAAGATTAATCTTAAAATAAACAACTAAAATCCATTCCACATTAATTTCTTACTCTTATATCTGGTACTAAAGTTCTGAGAAGTACTGTCAAAGTCTGCAACCATTTAAAAATGAGAATGCAGAAAGCATTGCACCAGAGAATTCTCTAAGATTTGGTGCAAAATCCAAATGACATCTAATTTTTTTTTTTTTAATGAAGAGGATTAAGAAAGTTGCCACTTTCAATTCTGCTTTAAAGTTAAATTGTCGCTAAAAAAATCTCATGAGGTTTAATCACAGTTCCACTGCAACAGTACTTGTTCTCTCTGTTTGGTGTCGTAAGAACTACTCACTAAATTGTGTTGCTGTTGACAAGCACAAACTTCAACTTTAATTTTCCAGAAGTTTCCTCCTCTCTTCATGAAAGAGTAACATCAGTAGATATCCAATAACTGCACCAGTTCTTATACTTGTTTCTTTCCTTCTCACATCACCTTTCTCTTCTGTAGAAGACTGGAGTGTGATGTGTTAACCCTACCGACTTCTGTAAAGTGCTTCTTGCCAACAAGGACCTCGATGGTTTCAGGTTTCCATATTTAACTGACATTTAAAAGACATTAGAAAGAAAACAACTATTTGCAACTGTTCTCCCTGCCTGTTTTTCCTAAGACCTCAATGAGTTGAAGGTTTCTGTGGGTTTCTTAGGCCTGTGGTCTTGCATGTTTCCAGTATTTCCAAGGAGTAAGTCTGTGATTTTTTCTATAAGTTATAGTAAGTGACATGAATGTCTGTAGAGAGGTTCCCCTAAGTGGGAAACAAATCCCACTGGAAGAATAGCAAGAGGAGGTCCTCCACCTTGACAAGACACCCTCAAAGAGTCAGGGAGCCAAAATCTGGACTTTTACCCTTCTGACCCAGACTTCAGCTTTTCAAAAGTTTTTCACTGGACTTGCTATATAACAAGGCAAAGCAAAAGTAATTACTCTTACGGTGATTGACTTCATTGGCTGATGAGAGGGTCTATGGGTTTTGTGCCTATGAAGGGCTTGAGTTAGGCTACTGAACAACAGTAATGGATTTTCTTTATTTCTGAAGGTGAAAAGCACATAGCTTCATATAGGATAGCAAAACAGGAAGAAAGAGGAAACATAAAGAATATTTATTGATGATGTTTTTGAAGTAAGCAACACCAGCACTCTCAGAGTTAATCTCCGGTCAACCAGTGAAAGACAAACATCTTTCCAACTCTATCTAAACTTGCAAGAGTTGCTCATTCCTGCACCTCACTCTGCTATGCATACTCTCTGAGATGACCTCTATTACATCTCATCCCTCCCACTTCTCCAATCTCATTTAAAAGCTATTTAGCCATGCCTCTGCTTAGTTACTCAAGTCTGTTTCCATTATCTGCAACTATGCTAGTTCTGCTGCCCTCTGAGCTGCTTGCCTGAAATGCAAACTAAAGAGATAGGTAGCTTTGTAAGGTTCAGCAAACATTTCTTATCAAAATCAGACTATTTATTTAATGAATGTTGATGAATCCATCTATACATTGAGCAGCACACGGAAGGTTTTATAGGGAAAGTACCTTCTCTCAACACAATATTGATAAATGACATTTGTATCAGGCAGGCATAAGAATGGCATTTGTGCAGGCTACTCTCTGTGCCAAAGTCAGCGAAAGGGGTATTCGTTCTTGGACGTTTCATATTGTTCCTGCTTTCAACCTATTGTAAAAAAAAAAAAATCACCATCACATTCTCTATTCCTTGTGTTGTGTATTGATTGCTGTTCTATTATTTGGCATTATTCACTGTGCATGTATTGGCACTATGTGTCTGCTTGCACAGGCTGAAAACAGCTTCCCCTTGTATGTTTCTTTGTGGGGTTGATGGACATACCCACGCTCATCTAAAATTTTACTCACAATCTGAATTTATGAAAATTCCTAAACCACAATATGCTTTGCTCCTGAATTTGATCACGGTTAGCCTTATGAAAGCTATTTGGAAATTTTTGCAGTTTGTTGCTCTTACTGGTTTTATCCTGACATAGTATGTGAGTTAGGAGGTGAAATAGTTTAGCCATGAGGACAGTTTTTTGATCTTAGTGTCTGCCCTAGTTGATGTGTAGGGAGAAAATACGCAAGAGAAGCCCCTTTAGAAGTTTCTAACATAATAGGCATTCACCTATTTTTCCATACAGGAGGCTACAACTCATCACAATGCCTTCCAGTCCAGAGAAAGAATGAACAGAGAATGTAGAATGGAATAGAGAATTTCTGGTAATGAGTGTTCTGAAGGGTAACTGCAGCTATGCTGCTGACTGACTATTTGCAGCTATTGCAGCTATTTGCTGCTGACTATCTGCAAGTGAGATACTCAAAAGAAAATGAACACATTCTGTGATAACTGGAAGAATTGAAGCCCACTGAAAATTATTTTCAAGAATGCTAATTTAAGACTATTTGCAATTAAATATTTATGGTATAACTCCCACTGTGTTTACTTGCCTAGTACTGACAGCTGTGTTCAAGTTGGACAGCTGGAAAGTGAAACTGCTTTTCATCTGCTTCAACTTCAACATCTGTAAGTTTGCCATCTTAGTCAAAAAAGGATACTCAAGGAAAAAGATTGGTAACTACAGGAGGATGGCTGAGCAAATTAAGAGGTATATGATAAATTGTTCTCTTGAATTGCTTGTTTCTTTCCAGGAACTCTGGCAGTAATATTAAAGCTGCACCGGTAAAGTAAAGGCAGGAGTGTTGGCTTGAGAACTGATCTGCTATCATCCATATGACTTAATTACTACTGCAGTACCTGAATTTTTTTTTTTATGTTTATGGAAAGTAGAGGAAGTAATGACTGATAGGAAATGAAAGTTGATAGAGAGATCCTATTGGGTTTGCGTGGCCAGGTTTTGGCAGCGGAGGGGCTACAGAGGTGGATTCTGTGAGAAGCCACCAGAAGCTTCCCCCACGCCCAGTAAAGCCAATGCCAGCTGGCTCCTGGGCAGACCCACCACTGGCCAAGGCCAAGCCAACCAGGAATGACAGGGATACCTTTATGATAACAGATTTAAGAAGGGAAAAAAAGTTTTTATGCAGATGAAAATTGAGGCCAGAGAGGAGCATAGTGAGAACATGTGAACGATAATGTAGACACAGGTCAGTGGAGAAGGAGGGGAAGGATGTACTCCAGGCACCACCAGAGCTGAGGTTCCCCTGCAGCCCGTGTTGCAGCCCGTGGTGAAGCAGCTGTGCCCTTGCAGCCCATGGAGGTCCATGGGGGTGCAGAGATCCAGCTGCAGCCCTTGGAGGAGCCCACGTTGGAGCAGGTGGATGCCTGGAGTAGGCTGTGACCCCATGGGAGGCCCGAGCTGGAGCAGGGTTCTGACTTGGATCTCCTGACAGGTCCTTTTTCTGATAGGACCTGTGGCCTGTGGAGGACCCATGCTGGAGCAGCCTGCGCCAGAAGGACTGCACCCTGTGGAGAAGAGACACACATGGCAGCAGTTTGTGAAGAACTGTTGCCCATGGGATGGACTCATATTGAAGAAGTTCATGAAGGACTGTGTCCCGTGGGGGGAACCCCACAGGAAACATCAGGAGGATTCCTCTCCCTAAACAGTGGCAGAAACAACCTGTGATGAACTGACCATAACCCCCATTCTCTGTCTCCCTGTGTCACTGCAGTGAAGGAGGTAGAACTTGGGAAAGAGGGAGGGGTAGAGGAAGGTGTTTTCAAGATTTATTTTACTTCTCCTCCTGCTCTGATTCTGTTAGGAATAAATTTAATTAATATCTCCACTTTGAGTTTGTTTTGCCTATGACAATAATTAGTGAGTGATCTCTCCTGATTCTTATCTCAACTCGTGAACCCTTTGTTATATTTTCTCTCTTCTGTCCAGTTGTAGAGGGGAATGACAGAGTGGCTTTAGTGAGTACCTGGCACCCAGCCAGAGTGAACCCACTACAGAGACAAATTATGAAATATGACAATAAGGTAACAGATGACTTTATTAAATGTGTAAGGAGACATGTACAAATTTTCTCTAAAGTCCTCAAGCACTTCTATAGAATAGATAAAAATACAATAAAATAATTTTTAGAAGAGGCATTAGAAATGTCTCCTATTTTCCTGTTGCAGATAATTACATTGAATAGCCTGGAGATTCTTTTTCACAGATTTGTCAATTGCTTTTATTGGTCAATGGAAATGCATAGGAGCTTTGTCCTTCGAAGATAATCTGAAAACAAAAGTTGTATATTTCATGTTTTGCCTTTTAAGTAGCAGAAATAACTTTTAAATTCCTGGGTGCCTCACCTGCCACATTTCTGCTGTTTTGAAAAAATAATTTTAACAACAGTTAGAGCCAAGATCTTGTTGGAGTTGCCTCCTTTAGAGGAGATATCTCACTCTCTTCTCCTAGTGCTTTCAGTATGAGTTATCCAGTTGTCTGTGTCACTTGCCAGAGAACTGATGATCATGATCAGGCAAAGATAGAGCTCAAATTATTTCCTCTTTAAGTAGATATCTGAAAAGGGGCAGGAGATGGTCTATGCCCTAGAAGTGTAAGTTCTTCTTTATGAAGTGTGCAAAAAGCTTATGGTGTTGTCACACATGCCTGTGTCTCCATTGCAGGCACTGAAAGTCAAATGAGCTGAATCCCAGAAGGACTAATTTGTGGTTTTGCTATTACTAGCTGTGAACAGACACACAGGTATTTTTCCTTGAAATGCTCTTCTTATGCCAAGGCCAGGATATTTACTACATTCTACCAATACTCTAAATTAGTTTTACTTCTGGGACAGTTGACCATAGAAGATAACACAGCAGCTCAGTGGTTTTTGCCTGCTGTCTCCAACTAAATTGGGTTTTTGCCTCTGATTGAAGGTGCCAATGAAGTCTGGAGCTGTCTGAACTTGACATTAATTCTAGCATCTGAGACATTCCTGCCTGTGAAATCAAATTAGATTGTGTTTATAATTTGTCACTGTCTTCCTGAAGATGAATTCTCACAAACATTTGATGGTACTCTTTGAAGTCATTGGATATATATGACAAGAATAAAAGGAGTGGAGAAATTGAGCTTTTATCACTTAACATTACTATCTTAATCTAAAATAAAAGCAAACTTTGAAGAAGGAATGGACTAGATTCTGAGTCCTTCTGGGCAAGAATCATGCTTTTTTACCACTACTATGAGATTGGAAAGTCATCATAAAAGGTGTGGTAGGCAGACAGAATCTAATGAAGGACCAAGGACTGTCTGTGTTTGGCACTGTTCAAGTACATACACAAAGAATATTCACAAAGAATAGGCTGCCCATCACTTAATATACTTTAGGCATAATTCCATTGAAATATGAGACATCATGGAATCTTAAATATGATTAATTTAATAGGCTGCCTCTTGACATATGTAAGTTATGTTTGCTGGCCAGCCAATCTTGCTACACCTGAATGCTACTTCTTATTATGACCTTTGAAAATCTGCAATCAGTGCTGTAATTGGAGCTGATCAGTTGACAGAGAACAAGAGAAGTACTGATGAAGAGGTAGATGATTTAAGGTCAAAGAAAGTAATCACTTTCTTCTGAAAGGGAAAAGAAAGGAAATGTAAGAATATGATGCAATTAATAGATAGATACATAGAGAAAAGAACCCGAATATTTAGCATTAGCCATTAATAAAACAACACAAAACTGCTATAATTTTTGTTCAGCTAACAGCTCCACTTGGTGAATGGAACATAATGACAATTTCCACTACATGTGAAAGGTCATTAAGAGGTGCCAAGGGCCAAATTCCACAGTGCTTTCTAATCATATTTGTCATCACCCTTTTTGCTACTGCAATACAAGCAAATTTTGCATAAATTTCTTTCATTACTCTAGACCTCATTAGGATGAAACACCATTTTCATAGGAACAATAGAGTGAGGCATTTAGGGTTGATTGTGGTCTTTTACAGCCACTGCTTTGCAGACAGCTAGGTGTTCATTTAAAGCTGAGAGAGAGTAAAAGCCACCTGGCTAGTCTTGTACAGCGGGTTATAAACAAAGCCTTTCCATTTTGGTTGATAGACTGAGTTTCAGAGAGGCCTTGCAGAGTCTCTCCAGGAGACAGCTTCACATTCAGCAGTGTTTGCAGCCCAGAAATGACCACTAAAAAAGAAAAAAAAGTTAATTTTAAAGTGACACTGAAAGAAATGGAAAATATTTTCAGAGAGATTAAATCAGAGGATGAAGTACATTAGAAAACTGGGACCTGGTCTTACTTTCACCAGGAATCTAACAAATCTAAGGGCAATACTGAGGATAAATGTAGTGAAACTGTCCCTTTCCCAGTTTTCAAGTAGTTGTCATACAACTGCAGCCAAAATATCCAATTTTATGAGTTCATGGGAGAAAACTAACCCTTATCTAAATTTTTGATTTGGACGCTCTCCTGTCTCCCCCCATTCATTTCTGGATGTATTTCAAGTTTCTGACTCGCTTTGTTATCTGTGGCACAGTAACTATCATGAGAATTTCTTTCTGGGGCTTAATATCATCAGGAATGTGTTGATGTGACATTTGGGGTTTTTTTCAGACCATCCAATCTACTGTGATGAATAGTCTTGCAACTGCCTTTAATTTCTTCAGATTTTTTTTTCAGATTGTTTGGTTCGTTTTCTTTTAAATAGAAAATATTCCTTCAATAGATATAATAATAGCTTCACACACAAAAGTGCTCCAGCCCACTCTGATGCATGGAGTTATTCCTCCCCAGGTGCAATTCTTGGTATTTCCCTTTGTTGAAGTTCATGAGGACTCAACTCTTCAGAAACATTGTTGTCTAATTAACAGATCCAGCAGCTTGTTCAGAACAGGGTGTAGAAGTGTCTCAAAAACTCCCTAGGAAAGCAAGTGGCCGCTGAACACCAGTGGACATGCCAAGCGCATGGTTCAGATCATGAACTGGAGAAAGACTCTCTGGAGGATTAGAGAGGTTCAGGGGGAGGATATGGTTACCCAAGACTTGGGCTACAGGAAGTGCCTGGTGCTTCTGGGATTGAGAGTAATAGTGTCCTACCTACAGGAAAAATGCTCTGGTTGAGGAGCTGACTTGCCAGCTGAAGAAGCTGCCAGAGGAGATGAGCAGGATTAGCCACATCCAGAAGACTTTATAGGATCTGTACAGAGACCTTTCAGAGACAAGACTGAACATGCGCCATGCCAAAGGAGGGATGGTCAGGGTCTGCAGTGGATTGAAGTGTGAATAAGAGAGATGGAGAAGGCTGGAAACATGAGATTTGGCAACAGAGGAAGGCTCCTACTCCAACTGTAGACTGACAAAGACAGGTTCAGTGCCCTGGAAGGTGACAGGGGGAACAGATTCCATCATGAGAGGTTTCAGATTTTATCAAACTTGAACCAAACTTCTGCACTAGGAAGAAGCAGCATGTGAGAGTGAATGGAGATTTCCCTTTGTGGAGGACAGAAATGTTCACCTACCATGCACATATGTTATCACATGTCAACTCAATACAAGAAAATCTCTGATCAGGCAGAGGAGCAAGGCTTTGGATAGAAGAATTTCAGAAGAAACAGCCAGCAGTGATGTCTTAGGCACCTAAGCAGGCTAGGAGCTAGGTTTATAGATTGTTCTGTTAGAGTAAGGCATGAGTTTCATGCACGTAATATCCATTTTAAGCCTCAGTTCCCCTGGTCATAGTATGCTGTCATTCAGATATCTCTTTCTCATGTGTAGTCAAAATTGGTTGTGCTTGCTGTGTTGGTCGTGCCAGTTGTGCTTTCTGAAAGAAGCTGTGTACTTCTCCAACACGCAAATGAAAAGATGTTCTCATAAGCAGAAGGCTATATGCTAAAGGTCATGTCATCTCCTCTTTTTTGGCTCTCCAATGCAAACCAGACAAATCTCATGAAAAAACACAATGTATTTATTGGGTTTTTAGAGTTGAGGAATGTGATTTTGCTATCAGTGCAGCCACAAGCAGAATGTACACAAGCCCTGGGAACATCTTGGAGAAATTAATTTATCAAGGGAACATTGAAGTCATAACAACTCCCAGAGGAGTAGCAGTCAACATTAAAGAGTTTGTACTGTGACTATCTAGTGCTAAGGATGGTGCTTAAGCTTTTGCTTTTCCATCCAAGTGCACAGACCTTTTAAACTAAATTGGTTTTCATATATGGCACAGGAATATTTCCTTTATTTGTAATTGCATAGTTTCTCTGTAACCATGTAAGCTATGTTTACTTGAAATTGATATGGAAAATTACTCAGATTATTTATCCCTTCCTGGCACATACCTTTCACCAGATGACATTAAGCAGGAAAAATTGATAAACTCCTCTTCTGCCCTATATAGGCAATATCCAGATTTATGTGAAGCAACTGGAAAGATTCCCATCATCTTTCAAGGCACCAGGACTTTTAAAGAGGTGTGAGGGAGGCAGACCACTCTTGGATTTGTTCTGCTCTTCTCATAGCAAATGCAAAGACAGATTTCTGTGAATGCTGAACATACTGTGCAGTGTCTGTGAGCCTCTTTAGGTCCATTGCTATTTATAATAGCTGTTGATTATACTTCATTTTTCTCCCTGGAGGTCCCAAAGGACACTGCGAACATCTGGTTGAACAGCAATCCCTAGATCAGAGACTGTTGCAATCCAGCTGCTGCCAAACTAGACATGACAACTGCTTAGCACTCGAAGGCAGGGAAAGTTACGGCATCTTTAATTCTCAAATCTGCTGCTGTCTTCTGTGCATTGTGCAAAATTTCCTGTACATTTTCTAGGATTGCATACATCAGATATCTCAGATGAAAGAGCATTTCTTAAAATCAAAATGCTCATAAATCATAGAAGAATGACTGTTGTCCATCAAGAACTTGAAATAAGGCACCTACGCATGGGCAGCAATTTCATTACTGGTCATTTGTTCAACTAAAATTCTAAAGAGAAAGAATTCATCCTGAAGTATGCATCCAGATGGACCTGCACCTACCTCCTTGTTGGATATTTTATGTGACTCAACTTTATCCGGTGTTTCTTGTATTCACTTCAGAGTCCTTGGTTCAGTCCTTGCTTTTAGAAAGCTGTCCTGTACTGCTTTCAGAAAGTTGTTCCATATTACTTTGAAGTCTTCCAGTAACAAAAGCCATCCCACAGTGGCTGATGCATTGTCCCAATAATTTATTATTCTGCTCCTTAAAAGGCACAGCTCATTCTTGCATTAAATTTAGTTAATGCCTTCTTTCATCCATGAGTGCACTGAATACACAATTCTCAGACACTAAGTTTATGTGCATAAATCTGCTCCAGTAACAAACTTTTGGTATCTGGTTTTCTTTATCTAGGAAAGAGATTATAAATCTGTTTGTTTTTTTTTTATTTTGATTTATAATCTATTCTTGGAGTCTTGGTGTTCAATGAATTTAACACTTTGGGAAAAAAAGATTTTCTAGATTAACTTGTGTCCATGATTAAAATTCCTTCCTTTCCTAATATATTTGAACAGATTTATGGCAACCTTGATATGTCTTTATAATTAAACTGAAGAGAGTCTGGCCATGGTCTCAAGCACATTGTATGATCATGTGTGCTGTTAAATATTTAGTACTCTGTTGGGGTAACCATTTATTGGGGTAATGTAGATTAGCTTGGCGGCGGTCAGAGGAGGCAGAGACAGCTTCAGGCTGCAGTGTGATCAGAAGGCTAAACCGAAGACAAAGGACTTTATTTTTAGTAACGGCTTCACTTTTATCTACTCTTGTATATAACATGTCAGTACACTGTTGGTCAGTAGTTCGCCTAACATACATGCAAAGAGTCTACTGGTTACAAGGCATCCACATTCTGCAGGTGATCCTTAAGGATGCATTCATCAGTCACCTCAGACCTTAAGAGATCCACACACACACTGTCACCCCCACAGTACTCTCCATTGCATGAGGGGGTTTTTTTCCCTCCAGAACAGATCAGGTAATACTGATATTTCAGAAACCTGAGGGTGGGCAGGAGTGGGATGCCCACAGTAAATATTTGTTTTAAAAGTCACTGAGATGCACTTGGTGAGGCCTCACCAGCTGGGTGTAAAGTGTTAGCTGGGTGAGTACAAGCTGTGTCTGAGGCAGAGGACAGGCAATGTCTTGTTATTTTAATCACATAGTAGAAACACAGCCACTATGAAAGTCCAAGTAGGCATTATGGAAGTAGTCATTGGGAAGAAATTCTTTACTCTCAGGGTGGTGAGGTCCTGGAACAAGTTTCCCAGAGAAGCTGTGGATGCTGCATCACAGGAAGTTTTCAAGGCTGTATTGCATGGGGCTTTGAGCAACCTGATCTAGTGCAAGGTGGCAGGAGGGGTTGGAACTAGATGATCCTTAAGGTTCCTTTCAACCCAAACCATTCTATAATTCCATGATTATGACAAACAACTACAGGGGTGTAGTAATAAAACACTACTAGACTTATTCAGAAGGAAGGGAAGACTCTTGACACCTTCCCGAGGGTGTGTGAGTACCTACAGCGCAACCGTAACAGCTGGGGCACACCTGACTGGAGCTGTTGGATGGCTGGCAGACAGCTGCAGGTGCAGAGGTGCACCGAATGAGCAGTTGTGTGCCTCCAGGACAGATCAAACTCCCTACCTGTGCACTCAGAGTGCTTCACATTTCCATCTAGCTGGGAAATCCCAGCTGTGTCTGTAGTAGCCATAGGGATGCATGCAATTGTTACCTTCTATAATGTGTGTTGACAGGATGAGTCAAAACATCTATTCTATTTCAGTGCTACATTTTATATATAACACCCTATTCAGTTGTGTGCAGGAGACATAACCACAGAGGTATGTGGGCGCTTTACCACTTTTAGAAGGCAGACTCCCCCAGTTTCACAGGGAATGGATACATAAATATCCTTGTACTGTGAGTAAGGAAGTCTAGAGGGAGAGGCTAATTTTTAAAAAACTCTTCCTCACTGTTTCTTTGTTCTTTCTTTCTTTCTTTCCTTATTTCTATTGCATTCTTCTTACACACAACATAATTTTTTCTGCATTTGAATGAGTATATACATTACATTACTAGTTTATAATATTATTGCTATAGAGATTTATTTGGCAAGTAAAATTACCCCCTACATAATGTGATGGAAATACAGCACATTTTAGAATTCATCTGAGTCAGATTTAATTTCTTGACAAGTTGTATATTTTAAAAATGTTATTTCATAAAAATTAAACATAGTGCTTATTCAATCATCTGTTGCAACCATCTGCTGCTGATATATTGTTTTGATTTATCATCCTGAACCTAGCAGGACCCCATCCTGTCCCCAAGGAAGTCAACTGCAATTTTATTATTCCCTTCACTCAGTGCTGAATAGAAACTTCATTTAACTTACTACCCAAGGTGGATTATAATGTAATCTTCTTTGACTACTCTGAAATTAAGAGTTTAAAGTGTCTGCACCAATGACATTGCCGTATTGTAATTTTTAGTAAGTTCTATTTGAACATAACATCCCTGTCACAAACATTTTTGCAGTCACTTGTAGGTTAATGATATTTTAAAATACACACAAAAAAATGTAACATTTAAGTACAATGGTTTGGAGTGTACTGTGTTACAGGCACCATTCTTGTTAAAATGCCACATATTAGGCACATCAGCCACCAAGTTCATTAAGTTTTCTCAAAGAGTTATATTTGGTTTACATTCATGCATTTTCCCTGAAGTATATTATCTTTTCTATTCTTATGTTATATAAACCATCTGCATAAGACACAGAAATCGGAGTTTCTAGCTGCTACCTTAAAAATTTATCTGTAATATCTATATACACTGCAATATTTTCTTTAAATCCTTTTATTCCTAGCTGCACTCTAAAATTAAAAATTAAAACCTTGTGTTTGCAACTGCAGCCTGTCCAAATATTTCAGGTAAGATGCTTTAAGACCAGCTGCAGATTTTTCTAATAAAACAGCAGTAGGATATTTTCCATTTAAATATATTTTTAAATCCCTTATTCATATGCACATACTCTCTTTCTACATAAAGAAGCATTCTCTTTAAAACAAATGAAGCCATGCCTCAACTATCCTCTATATGTACAAAATACATCTGTATTACAGACACAAATACACACACCCCTGCCTGAACAAATTTTATCATTAAATGCGTATATAAATATATTTATTTTGACATCAATACATCATGTTTTTCTTTAAGCACAAATATTAAATAGTTTTTGCTTTCAGAGACAGCTTTTTGGGGGTCTATCTTGAAGTTAGGCATTTTTAATCACAAATGTGATTTCAGCCATAAATACTGAACAGCTACCAGAGCTTGACCATTCCCAGAACTGTTCATGGAAGTGACCAGGGTTAACAGTAAAGAGATAATGCTGTTAACTGTCATGCAAATTTCAGAGCACTGGGTCTAGATAAAATTAAAGCTAAATATAAAAATTATGAGCACATTAAAGCACTTCTCTGTCCCCTAAGATATTAAAAATTACTCAGACTTCAGTATGTCACACCTTCCTACAGCTGGAAAAATAATGAAGTTGACAGTTGTATATAAATTAATGGTTATTCAAGAAGTTGTTTTAAGGTACACATAGAAATCACCTGCAGTTTATGCTCTGAAATACAGAATGAGCAGAACAAAACTGAAGTGCAGTCTGAGGGTACGAGGCTAAAGTTGATGTGGTCTGAAGTGAAATTCTGCATGGCAGCCCTAGGGCCGACTGTGATTAAGCAGTTATGACCAAATTATGGATCTCATCTTGAGTGACAGGAGCCAAATTCAGTAGGTTAAATTCACTACTAGTAAAATCCTTGGAAAGAAGGTATCCTACAACAAAGAAGATGCATCTGAGTTAGGATAAGAAGTGTCAATATCTGACACTGTGATTTCATGGACAGGGGATCTCATGGAACCTGCTCAGTAACTGCACTTATCCTGCTTAGCAAAACATTCAGACTGCACTTACAACTCCCTGACCTCTCTGTGGGCACACTGCATCTATAAGTAAAGTAATTATAATTAATTCTGTCTACTTGGAAAATAACCCCAAATAGAAATAACAATTACTATGATTTCTGAGTATGTTCAGAAATACAGTCAAGGGTCACTGGGTAGAGGAAGGAACTGCTTTTTCGTTCTATACAAGTCTTTCAGCCCATGTTGTCTCTTTCTCAAAAAATGAGAGTTTTATTTTCTTTTCCAAGCAAGTACTTAAAAATAAATAGGTCTATTGGAAAAAATTGCAAAAGACCTACCTGCTTCTGCTGCTTAAGAATCTACTTTTCTCCAGCAAATATGAAGAGAAGGAAATAAATGATGAGACAATAATCAGAAGAAGTCTTTCAAGCCCGAAGTTGAGGCATCTACGTGTTCAGAGAGCATGAAATTGAAGCATGGCACTCTCATAGAGTGTTGGAGATACTACCCATTTAATTAGGTTAGAATTAGAGGTGTTACTAGGTGATAACACACTTTAAACTTCATTAATACAAAGATACCAATTTTGATTCGGTAAGCCTTTAACATGAAGCATGCTGGAAACTGGGAATGCCTTCAAAGGTAACTATGACTTCTCATATTCCCCAGCTCTGTATTTTTCCCTGTGCACAGATTTCTCTTCCCTTGGAGCGTATTTCTGACAACAGAGAGGAGAGGAAGGTAACTGGGAACCGTCAGTATGGGTTTGCCAGGAAAAATCATGTCAGACCAACATGGTTGTCTACCATACTAACACAGCTGTGTTCATGAACAAGGAGAGTAGGGTACCACTTGCATCAGCTTTGGCAAGATTTTTGGTAATGGCTCCCACAACGTTCATTTTTGGACACCACAGTCGGGCCAGGTGGGTAATCAAATGAGCATGAACTGGAGAGGCAAGCTGGTCAAAAGGAAAATACACTGTGCAACAAAAGCTAGAGAAAAAGTAGCATTTTTCTCTTCAAGTCTCTTCTTTTTTGTCCTTGGAGATTTTCAAGACGCAGCTGGAAGAATCTCTGAGCATCCTGGACTGGCCTTACATCTGACCCTGCTGTGAGCATGAGGTTGGGCCAGAGGCTCCCTGAGGTCCTTTCCTGCCTGAATTGTCCTGTGATCCTATCAGCCTCCACTGTTTGGGATACAGAGCAAGGGTAAAAGTACCTTTTCTCTGATTTGACCCCACCGTTTTGCTATTCTTTACAAATAGGTGATTAAAAGCAATGGAGCATGAAGTTAGTATTTTTAAAGTAATTTCTCCTCCTTGTTGGTTCCATGATCCATGTATGTTTTTCCATTGCATTCTACCAAAATGCAGAAAAGCATATAAAGGACATGTGTTTTGGGTTAATCACTTTTCTTGGAAGTCTCAAAACAAAAGTTAATTCTTGCAATGTGGTTTTCTTATGCATCTTGCCAGATGCTTGCTGTTTACCCTAAGAAACAGTGTTGGTAAGAACACCTTTAGGATATTGAGAATATTTTTAATTTCTCTCAAGAAAATAATATTACTAATCTCTTCCAAACTGTTTGAGTAGCATCAGTAGTTACAGATAAAAAGTCTACCTGAATAAAATGTCTGATGATCATGTTACCAATAACATGCTGAGAAGTAGATTTAAGCAACACACTCTTCTTCTGATATCTTTACACAGAAGTTTTATGATTTTTTCAGATCTCTTTACTTCCCCCTTAAAAAATAATAATAATTAAAAAAAAAAAAAAGAAAAGAAAAATCCTTCAGGCTTAGTAGAGTCACTGGCCTGCTGCTTCCATAAAAATGTAATTATGCTTTAGCAATTGTGAATGAAGAAGGACAGAAAGAATTGAAGCCTCATTGCTATTTCAAATGTTGGGAAAGGCTGGGTGAATCTGAAATTTGGGCACATTAGGTAAATGAGATCTGGGGGCTGTTTAATCTAGACAGTGGGGACTATAATCATTTCTAATGTAAGTGGATGCAATTTCATTTCCATAAATGAAGCCAGAGCTGTACTCTTCCCAATCACCCTCTATATCACAGGCCACGTTAGATTAATGTGCTGCTTTTTATTTCCTGTTTTCTCTATGATCTTTGGAATGTCACCTTTATAGGTGACATTCATTTCACCTAATTTTGTCTTTTAAAAGTTAGGCATCTATCATAAAACATACTCACTGTATAGAAAACAGAGATTATGAACTGAGCAACTGGGGTTTTTCCTTCTGCAGTAGCATGTAACTTGCTCTCTGGGATTCTGGGGAGCAGCAAGGACTCAACCAAGCCACCATGGACCAGTCTGACTTCCTTCCACTGGACACTTGCACTAAACATCCCTGGGTAACCTGGCCTTACTGCCAGTTGCTCCCTGCACTGATGTTCCAGTTCTCAGCAAGAATGCTGAACACTGACAATTAAATCTGTTTCTAACTTCTCTCTCAGTCCACAGGAGATGATTTTACTGCTTTCCCACTGCCTTGCCAGATGGATTCTCCTGACCTTAGTGCCCAGATTCCAGCTTTTCCTTTCTGAAAGTGTTATCTTACTCTAGACACTTCTGGAAATGGCCTTAGACTTCAAAATACCATTACAGTCAGAACCTTTCACTACTTTAGCATTAAAAAGCAGAATCAAAAATAGTTTGAATTGGAAGGGACCTTTAAAGGTCATCTAGTCCAACTCTCCTGCAATAAGCAGTGACATCTTCAACTAGATCAGGTTGCTCAGAGTCACATCTAATATGGCCTTGACTGTTTCCAGGGACAGAACATCTTAGCACTTTTCTTGGCAACTGTTCCAGCACTCCATTGCCCTCATTGTAAAAAAACTTCTTCCTTATATCTAATACAAATTAACCCTCCTTCAGTTTAAAACCATTGCCCTTTGTCATATTGCAACAGACCTTGCTAAAAGTTCTCTCTCCATCTTTCTTGTGAGCACCCTTTATATTTACACTATTCCTAATTTAATAGGAAAACACCTCTGAAACACATACGAACTCTCACAGAATAAACATTTATCAGGCCTGACTATTGACCACTGACCCTTCAGATTTAGCCCCCTGTTAAGAAAGGAGATAAATTTATGTCCTCCTTTCCCTGCAGAGAGCCTGAAAGTCCATAACCGAGGGCAAAGAAAGACCGGGAACAATCTCTTGGGAGTCTGTTACAGAGTCCCTCATGTAAAGAATGAAGTTGATGATGCTTTTCCACAACCCCCTTTGAGAATTTTCCCAGGGGCAAGCTCTGCTCCTCAGGGTGGGTGTCAACAACACAGGCATCTACAGATCAGAAAATGCAGGATTTTGCAAGCAATGAAGAATGCTTCTGTACTTCCCCAATGCAAATCCCAGAGGAAACAACCAGAAGTAAATGCTCTACCTGACCACTGCTCATAAGCAAAGTGATAACTGTTGAGCAGTCTGGTCACATACAACAATTTGGGCTACACTGACCACAGCGTGACTGAGTTGAGGATGTGGAGCAAAAGCTCTGAAGATAAGCAGCAGATGTAGGACTCAATTCCTTAAAATAGACCTTGGTTTGTTTAAGACTTTACTAGAGAGAATCCCTTCTGAAGCCGCCATCAAAGGAATGGCAAACAGGCAGATTTTAGATAGATAGATAGATAGATAGATAGATAGATAGATAATGGCTTATTCAGAGAGCAGCAGCAAACCAAAATATTTGGCAGAAGAACTTCTTAGAGAAATGAAATAAAAGAAAAATAAAATAGTCTGAGAATTTAAAAAGAAAAATAAAAAGGAGAGACTGCAAAAACTACTTAGTAAATGGCTGAGATATGTGACATCTTTTGGTGTAGGTCTTCACAGCCAAGAGCTATTCTCAGGCCCCACGTGCATCAGCACTTTCTGAGAAGGAGAGGAGCAACCAACAGTAGGGCAGCAACAGGTTATGGTTGCTAAGTGATTATTCCTTTCCATTTGTTGACTATGAAATCATATCTTTGCAGAAAGAAAACAGACATACTGGGGTGAGTCCAGCAGAAGCCACCAAGGTCATCAAGGCACTGAAGATCATGATATACATAAGGAAAGGCTGAAAGTAGTGCATTTGTCCAGCCTAACAGAAGGCTCTAGAGAAATCTTATTACTGTCTTCAGTAACTCTGGGAAGTTACAGAGAAGGTCTTCAGCAAAGGAGGAGAGACAAGAGAAAGAGCTTCTGATGATATAAATTCCAGTTAGGTTCAAGGGAAAAAAATCTTTGCAATTGGGGTGGCCAAACACTGCCAGGTTTCCCAGGGAGGCTATGGAGTTTTCATCCTTGGAGGCATTTAGAACTTGATATAATAAAACATAATATACTTTAAATGTATTTGAGAAGCTAAATAAATAGGCACTAGGCAAAAAGACTCTTGGTTGGGATGAAAATCATCTGGACCACTGGGGTGAATAGTAATAAGGCAGGTAGTAGTCAATGGCGTGGTATTCAGATGATAACTAGAGAAATGTAATAATACTGTTCAAACCTATGTTGGAAAATTCAGAGTTGGTTCCTACCAGACACTTTAAAGTAGAACCACTTCACTAGAATTAGACAGTGCATGAGATACTCCAGGGCAGTCATGTCACTGAAAATCAGTGCATGTTTGCATTAGCGAGGCATTTAACCAGGATAAGTGACATTGGCCTGTCTGAGTTAAGAGCTGGACTCAATGATCCTTGTGGGTCCCTTCCAACTCAGAATAGTCTGTGATTCTGTGATTCTGAGTCAAGTACAGCATTTTTCTCCTTGTGATTTGATTCAGTCACACAGTTATGCACTTACTAATGTCACAAACCTTCCTAGCAATGTCAGATAACAGCTTGTTTACATTTAAGGAACATCATAGATGTGTGCTACATATATGTACTTAATATGTCATAAAGTTATCCCACCAAAGCTTTTTCCGTAAGTATATTTCTAGCATTCTTTTCTTTCATGTTGTTCTAGTAATTTATTATTCTAGATGTATCAAAAGTCAGGCATATATCATCATGACATTTTATAAATATTTTCCTGTAAGAAGTTATTTATTTAAAAGATATTTTAATATATATATGTATATAAACAGTGTAACATTAGACTATTAGCCTTTGCAATACAATTATTCTTTTTAAATGTACTTTCACACTGATGGAAGTTAATGATTGAATCTTCTTCTTTAATTACTTGTGTCAGAACTAATTTATCAACAGAGAAGTAATTAATCCATGCTTTAATAAGCAATATCTCATATGATCTATAAAAGAATTTTTAATCTGCTTTTCTGGCCCTGGAAATCCCAAGGATATTTTAAAGAGATGGAGTGAGAACCATATTTTCTTATGTTATTCACTAGAAGTTGGGTTTTGATGTAGCTTGTTAAAAGAAAAGTGGTAGGAAATCAAGACATTTTGATAAGAACCAAATATAGATATCTTTCCTCGAAACACACATACACAACAAGTGGTTTTAACCTCTGAATAACCAGAAATTCACACAGTTTTTTAAAAGAGCAATTTTACAAGCAAAGCAACAAGCAAAACTGTTTAGTGTTATAGTAATTTTTATTCGCAAAAGCGAAATAAGAAAGTCATCTCTTCATATTTGAGAAGACTATTCCAAGCTATAGGTTGGTCTGATTCATTAATAAGGTTAATGATAGCGTTGCATTCAAGATGCAAGGCATCCAATGAAACCAAATAAAATTACAACGTTTAACAAGATTACAGCTCTCTTAACCAGTAACAAATAGGACTTTTATTTTGTAAAAGGCCAGTAAGTTAAGGGTTGCTACAACACATATATATCTTTAAAATAGAATGTTATCCTGATAGGAAATTCAATAAAACTGGATAAAAAATAAGTGCATGGAATAAATCAGGGATAATGAGTAATACTCTGCCAACCAGAAAATGCATTTCTTAGAACAGCGGCCTACTTGTTTGCTTAAATATTTCAGTGTCATCTTAAAATAAAACTTTAGATTTGGCTGAAGGAATATTTTGACAAAACATTTCTAACATTTGGCCAAACTATAGAACATTGGTTTATATAAGCTGCTTCCAAAAAGCACTTACAAAATATGTCTTCTTTGCATTTTCTTGTCAAAACATGACATTGAAATTTAAAGGACACTTAGCATATGAACATACATGCAAAAAGATTATGATGGAAAACATATTTTTGGAAATACAGATTTCAATTTTCTGAAAAAAGTTATTTAGAGCCAATCAGACAATGCAAAAATCATTGTTCTAAAGCACTCTTAATTGGGCATTCTGATTTCTATGCATGGTTTCATCGTGTGATAATATTTTTTTTTCTGAGTGGTTAGGTGATCACTGATTTATAATTCCATGCAATTCAGAGGGCATGTCACAATCAGCAGACAGCAAGTGATCACAATGAAATATTAAAAAAAAGCGCCTTCCATATGTTCAATTCTGTCAACTATATGCCATCACAAAAATAATACACCAAAAACTTCCAAAACCAACAAACAAAATGAAAAACAACAACAAAATGCTATATACAAACAAACCAACCAAACCAAAACAGCCCCAACCAGTCTGAATTGGTTTGGACTGTTTAATGAATTATTCTGTCAGCAGCATCTAAAATATAAGGTGTACTCTGATCCTGCCATTAAAATTAATCTACTTTTTATGACCCTCCGACATTTAAAAAGGGTAATTTTGCCTAAGATGAAGGACATGTGCATGTCAGGATACATATATAAATGGGATATGGAGGTGAATATGAATGTGGGTATGGATATTCTCCTTATCAGATGTGTTAAACATGGTTTTACAAACTCACTTAGTGGAAAGTATTTGCAAAGAAAGATTGGAAATCCTTAGCAGTAGATAGAAGGAAAAAGTTAACACTGTTGATTCATCAAGCATATTTAGATAATAGTAGTTTCATTTAATCTGTTTCCAGCCAACCCAATTTCTTTGTGCAGGTTCACTGGCATAGCACCACCCAGTTAGAGCTTCCTTTTATTACTGTGAAAGCGGCAATCACTCAGTTCTGCCCAAGCACGGAACTCTCTCTCCCTGCTGCCTTCGCTCACCTCCTCTGCAAAATCTCAGCGTGACACTTAATCCTTTAATACTTCTCACACTCTATTTTACCTGCTCTTTTTATGCATGTTAAGTTTTCAGCCACCTGTTATATTTGGTTTTTTACTTCTCTGTAGATGTTCTTCCAATGCTATTTATATCTTGCCTTTAAATTTCTCTCTGTTGTGCATCAACAAATTACTCTGGCATCATTTATTATTATTGCTATTATATCATTTAATTACATTGTTTGGAACAGTTACATTTGCAACCGCTACTGATTTGTACTTAGGATCATAGAATCATATGCCCATAGAATGATTTGAGTTGGAGAGGGACCTTAAAGATCGAATAGACCAGGTTGTTCTACACATAGTTTTTCATGGTGTGATAATAATTATGAACCATTTCTTGTTTTCAGTATCAAAACTACTAAAATAAAATAAACCCTAGTTCTAGAAAACTTAAACTTCTTTTTTGTCTTCTTGCTGTTAGTGCACCTCAAGCTGCTGAGATCTTACTAAAGTGAATAAACAAGTGAAGTACAGCAAACAGCCCAGTATTTTCCAATTGCTATACTTCAATTAACATAATTTAAGTTAATTTAAGGAGGTTATTTTTTTGCTAGAGCTAACTTGTTTGAAATGATGGTGCCTTTTGTTTAATGACGGATGAGCGGGTGAATGTACAATCCCTGAAAGATCTGAAGTGGAGCCAAAAGGGATCAGCTTGAAGAAATAATCCTTTTACTATGGACATAATTGAGTTTAATTAGTTCCAAATTATCTGAAGACAAGAATACTAGAAGAGGAAAAAGCAAATTGTTGCTTTGGGCAAAGATGACCGTTCATCCTGGCCAGAATTAGATATGGTTAGTTGGTGCCAGACTTTTACACATTCTTGTGTTATAAGCTTTGTTTTACTTTATGACACATTTTCTCTTTCAACAAAAATATCACTCAAAGTTGTATAAAATATATATACAAACTGAATAGCTTTTCAGAATGTATGTTGGTTTGTTTCTCTCTTTCTTTCCACCCAATTCTAATTGACTAAACATCTTCAGCCACCCTTTCTCACTAAAACTCTCTGAATGTTACTTAAAGGAAGGATGTCTCCTTTTTTAGACCAGAAGAAATAAATAAAAGAGACTAAGATGAGGACAGAGAGTAGATTGTCACAAGCAAACTAGAAATAAGGGAAAGGGAAAGAGAAGTAGAGAGAAAGGGGTGCTGGAATCTTAAGTGGAAATAGAGATTAGGACAAAATTAAAGTAAAAAATCATTGGGAAGATGAATTTTAATTGTCAACTCAAATACAAAGATGCTGTGGGAAAAGGCAAATCAAGTGAATGAGTGAGTTGGGAAGAGAGTAAAAGTGATTTTTTCTGCTAGGGGAAGAAGGGGAAAAAATGACTAGGGAGAAGATCTACCATGTTGGAAACTGGGAGGGTGACTGAGCAAAGAGATGGACAAGGAGCTGGGACTTGAATAAGAATCCTGAGATGGTGGAGGGATCAGGAAATACCTGTGGTAGGGGCAAATGGTAGGGGTGTATTGGTGGAGGGGGATGCACAGCAAAAGAGGTGAGCTGGGAAGAGGGACAGGAGTAAGAAGTGCCATATATAGGCAATGTCAGCCAGAAGAGGAGTGATCAAGACTAGCTGACAGGGTAGCCATAGATACATGTTTAATTAATGCAATTTGCAGTCCTACCCATTCCACAGGGTGTAAGTTTGGACGTTCCGGACCATGATTTCATTTGTGCCAATGGTCTCACTTGTTTATTGTTTTTTTGGGTTTTATTGTTTTGGGGGTTGGGGGTTTTTGGGTTTTTTTTAATGCTAGTTAAAATTTATTTTAAATTTCACATATCTAATGACAGAAAATAAATCCACAGTTTAGAGGAGACAATGTTTCATAAAAATAGAAAGAATATAAATAAAGACTATCTCTTTTGTCTAGATATTGTTCTGCAATTCAGAGTTGGTTGCTCTGGTAACTTTAAAAGATACTTTTTCCTCCTGAACTGAGAAAAAAGCTGACTTGTAAAGCCACACAGCCAAGTAGTTCGAGCAGATGGTGAGTGACCTCAGAAAACAGGAAAAGTGAAAGGATTATTGAAATTGTCTCATATTAGGGCTACAGCACCTGTCTTCTAAGGGAAGTTTCTGAAGTACTTCTTTTAGATCATTTAACATTTTTCCTCTGAAGCCTGTTATTTATGTCAGGAAAAAGGGTCCTTCAACAGCTTCTTGAAATGGTCTTGGTCTCAAATATCTGCCACAATCACATTGCAATTTCTCTACACAGTACATATTATGGTTGTTTCCACATGTATGCCTAGAATAGAGTGTTGGTTTTGTGCTGAGATTTGAGAATAGAGTAGCATAGCATACAACAGAATAGTATGGCATATTATATCATAGAACAGGACAAAATAGAATAACATGACTTAGCAGAGCAGAGCAGAGCAGAGCACAGCCAGCATAGAATAGAATAGAATAGAATAGAATAGAATAGAATAGAATAGAATAGAATAGAATAGGAGTGTTAAAATGTATTTTGAAGACGATAGAAGTGAAAATGATTCCTCATGTAGCTCCAGAGTGTTCATGAGAGTTATATCAAGGAAGAAAGAAAATATGCAGTGCATTTTGTTTTCATGTTAATGAACATTACAAACCTATTAAGGGCAAAGCCAAAGTCATTAACGTGTTTTTTTACTTACTACTAAGGGTAGTGAAAAACTATGAAAAAAAATGACACATTATTTCTGTGACACTTATTTAATAAACCTGAAGAAAATGTAGACAACTGTTGAGCTTTGGATGACCATCATATTCCACTCATGACTTTGCATTTAGAATAGAATTCATTGTAGATGAATTTAAGACTTCTCCTTAACAGAAAGATGAAGAACCTATTAGGAACGAGAAACAGTAACAAGATGATATTTGGAGTTAAGAGTTATCTTTGGATAGGGCAACAGCATAATGAAAACTACAGAGTCCTGTGATGGATAGGAAGATAAAATGTAGAAGTATGTGTATTTATGTATATGTATTTGTATATAAATATATACATATTTATAGCTACAACTATTCAGTTCAGCCTGAACCCTGTAATTTACATGAAATTTTCAGTTTACACACTCCAAAATATGTCCCTTGCCAAGACTGAATTTTGTCTGCTATCATGCTGTCAGTCACTAATTTTGATGATTACCCTTGCATTTCTATTTCTGCCTGTGTCTATAGACAGGGTTCAATCTGAGACTGCACACTACTACTCCATGACTATTCAATTTCCTTAAGAGTTTCTTTCACAGCTTTTGACTTTTCTGTGTTCAAATAAAATGTGAGCAGACCTCTGGCAGAATGGAGTAGTTTCTTAGACGAGCTTCTCTTCTAGAAGTCATTCTGACTTGTCTGCATCCCTGAGAGATCTAAGAGTTTTCCCTCCTTGTCTTTTATGTAATTTAATATTTGCTATCAACAAGGCTGAATAACCTTTATTCAGTTATAAAAAGGTCTTTGTGTGGGATCTGATTTCCTAGTCTTTCCTAAATTCTGAAAGAGAAAGCCACAGACATTTTGCTTTCTCTGTGGAAGCTTCCTATAGAGTATTTGATGTTATATTGATAGCAATATATTCAGCATCCAATGACTAGATACAGCTCCCAGAAGGAGTGCACTCATCCTGTGGATGGTTATCAGTAGTAAAACACAATTTATTGTATGTAATGATGACAAAATCATGGCAGGATTGGTATATTTTCCCAATCTGGCAACTGATTTCATATATTGTTGGAGGAAGTCAGGGACCTCAAACTTTGTCAGGTCCCAGTTGTCCAATGAGCTGTTCCAGACCTTAAAAAAGCCATGCTTAAAACTTCATAAAAGTATCTCTTCTGTTTTCCATTTGGTGATCTAGAGAAGGGTTGAGTTTCTACAAAAAAAACCCAAAAAACATTTATCTATGTGCAGTGAGATACAGAAAAATACATTCCTCAAACTGAAAACGTTGTGCTCTTAAGAAACATATGAAGACATCTCCATCCTTTGGGTGACACTTAGGTTGTCAGGGAAAAAATTCTTTTTCTTTCACTGGGAAGATTGTGATCCAGGTACAGGAACACTGGAGCTTTTCTGTGTTCTTCTGCACCTTACCAGTGAAGAAATTATTTTCTGAAGTCTGCAAGACATAGTAAAATTCATTCGTCAAGAGATAAAGCATATCTCAAGCAGAGAAAGCTTTTTTTGTATATCACTGATCTCTACTGTGCCATATTTGTTATATTGATATAAATCTTATTTTAAAATAATCCAGAATCTCTGAAGCAGTGTATCCAAATTATATTCCTTCTCAGGAAAATTTAAAAATGGCTTACTGAAACTAGCATGAGCATTATGCCAATTCTGGATCTGGCTTGATAACTGAAAAAAATTATTTAAGAACATTCAAAAGAATTCTTAATAAGACAAAAATTACTTCAGGCCCTTTAAAAATAACTCCTATCAATTTAACAGTTCAACCAAATCTACAGATCTTTTAGTTCCTTTGCCCACAAAGAGAGCTGCAGATAGTTTTTGGCCTCCCAAACTTTTGGAGAGAGGTTGCTCCTTCTGGGGATATCCTTTTGCTTGTTGCCTGGCGTGTAATAATATCTGCAAACATCAAAACAAGATAAAATTAAAATTACTAATTTTAGAAGAAGAAATGAAGAAAATCATCCATAGCCTATGTTTTCAAGGAATCTACCAAAGCAGATAAAAACTTTTAACCCTTTTGTATCGGATTAATCCTGTATGAATGTTGAATATTGAGAGAGACAAATCTCTACGACTGGACATTAGTTAGGGACAGTCTATTTTTTTGCTATGCCCAAGAAGTGGAAAGAGTCACCATGCTGGTGATCTACTGATTGCAAGTGTCTTGTCCTCATCTAGTAGATTGGTAAAATCTACTCTACTATCCCTCATGCTCACACAATCTACTAGCTTAATCCATGGTAAGGTTGCTAATTCAGAGATGTTTCTCACATCAGGACAGTAGGGCCATTTCCTCTGGACCATAAGGGCTTGAATTCTTCCCTTAGGTGCAAACAGCTGTGTCCTCTTGGCTGAGATTACATCAACCTTGTATAACACACTAAATCAATATTGGCAGTTTCAATATTTGGATGAAATGTGCACATCTATAGCTTTATACCACTGGTTTAATAGTAGTTTAATGAGTTCCTTATGATTAAGATGTTGGTATTGTTCCATTAGAATTCATGTGGAACCAGTCCTATATGGACAACATGGAAGTATTAATACTGCCACTTGTGTTTATAAATATCAATTCAGGTACACATATTTTCTCATAAGTATTGTAACAGAGTTGTTACAAACCTCAGTGTAATTCAAAATCAATAAAAAGTAATTAACAACTCTCCTCGTAATTCCTAAGGACTCCGTGTTCTCCCATGTTCCAGTGCAATATACAAAAAACAGAACAGCTCTTACACCATGTTCTTCCCTCCTCCATAAACAGGTCATGACTGGAAAAATGGAAGGGAAATGAGTGACTGTGTCTTTTAACTGTCTGACACTTCATCATAGGTCCTGAAGTTCCCCAAATTATATTTAGCCTGTCTCAACAGCCAGATATCCATTGACTTAGAAGGGGAAACAAATCAAACCTACATTAAACTGCTTTTAACCTCTCTTTTAAAGGTAAACTAGAAATGAGATGATAGACTTCAACTGAGTGATCAGAAATAACATCAAAAAGGTACAGCTATAACTCAGCAGAAAAGGAGTATTTCTGTCCCCTTTGCTTGACCATACAGACTATGAGTCTGTTAGAGCTCTTAGCTGAGAGGGTGGTTTCTCAATTTCCTTAATCTCTGGCATCATCCAAGACTTTGCATGGAAATTGCAGGTAGTAGGAAAGAGTATTGCATGTAAACATCATTTTACTGCCCTGATAACATAAACTGTGCAGGTTTGGCCTCTGGGGAACACTGTGGACTAATATAATTGGAAATCACGAAATATCTCTACAGAATCTTGTTTTGAAAAACACTATATTGGCAGGAAAGGCCAGAGCTTGCTGTCCCTCAGCCTGTTCCTGACTGTGAAACATCTCCTCAGTTTGGTGGGGAGGAGAAAGGGTGACAGAAGTTGGTTGAGCTTCCTTCTACTGACAGCTCACAGACAGTGACATCCACACATTGGAGCCATCTGTGTATTGTAAATCTTTATATGACTATGGCTGACATACTACTTTTACTTTGAGGACATCTGGCATATCTCCTCCATGTAGAATCTGTCATGCGAAAACGGGCAGAAATGCAAAGATTTCTTGTCCCACCTGTATCAATGTATTTTTTATTGGCTATAAGTGTCCCCAGAATATCAAACCCTTTAAAAGCCCAACACAGTCTGTCCATGTCTCACCTAAAGAGACCCTTTGCTAGACAGATTCACTGCAGTGGGCAGGACTTTTGATACCCTGATATGGGGACAGCACTTAATAGCAAGGGAGAACCTTCTTCATAAAGTTCTCCTACAAGTTATGAGGCTGCCAGCACCAGAAACAAACCAGACTAACTCTAATGCTTCACAAAATAACTTTTATTAAGGCAAGTATGTGAAAACTGCTATAGGGTTTGCATCACTGGTGATAATGTTTGACTGCATGGTTGCATTTAACTAATAAAAAAACCCCAAACTCAGAAGTATGCTCCACAAAACAGCACAAAGACCTAAGCCTCAATGCAAAACTCAAGCAACCTCCCCTCCATGAAAGACCAATTTACAAAGACTAGAACTAAATCTAAACACATTCGTTAACACAAAGCAAAAAAAGGAAGCATATAGCCACTTCCCACCAACACACATGTCAACTCACTAAGACAAGGAATGGTGCACCTTAAAGCAAACCACAAACAATGATCCAGCAATAAAGTGCAGTGTAGGATAACAAAAAAAGAATATAAAGTAAGATATATACTCAGTAAGTTACAAGGTGTAGGGCAAGGTAAAATTAGTAGCAAAGTAGCAAAGTAAATAAGGTAAATAAGGTACCTATGGGGTAAAGGTGAAAGACAGTAATCTATAGGGTATAAGGCATAACGTATAAGATATAATGCATAGAAAAGCAGAGTAAGTGGTTGCTCACCCCTACAGTGTCCGACAGAGTGGGAGGAGATAGGGGAGCTTATTGATTTACCCCCACAGAGATGATGAAACTTCTCCCCCAGTTTTTGGTCACATCTGATCTCTTTTTGTACCTTTTTTTCTTGGACAATTTGAGTGACTAAAGTCAATAATAAATTTGGGGGTGATAGACTGATAACACAGGCTAAGGGTCAGCTTGCTTTGTTCCTGTAGGACATTGTGAAGAAAGGCCATGCTATTTCCATAACACTCCATTCTTTGTTGATCCTATCAGGCTGTTCTGGGAAGTCTCCTCATTTTATTGAGGACTCTCAGGAAGCCACTGGGGTCTTTTTGTCCTTTCTTGTGTAACGCACTATCATCTGACAATGGGTTTCTGGGAACAGCCCCTCCAGCTGCTGAGGTTTTTCCTGTAACCAACCATCATGGCCTCGAATTAGTCTATCACCCTACAGAGTCCTTTGATGTAGCACAGAATAACAGAGACCTGTAGCAACATACAGCTCATCACAAAGAAATTATCTATGTTTGCATCCTTCTGGGCATGACTGTCCCTCAGACTCATGCTGCATAGCCCTATAAAATACTCCTTAAATTCTGAACACCATAATTAAATGCAGTATATTCAGTGTTAGGGATACTCTGCCACAGACACCTATTCCATATGCAAAGATAGCCATATATAGCAAATGCCACATTATTGTGCCATATAGTCACATAGAATCACAGAATAGATAACTTTGGAAAGAAGTCAGGCAAAAATGTCAGATCTGCATGAATGAACAGGTTGCTTCTGGACATAAACACAAAAAGAAAGCTTAAAGAGAGTGAAATCAAGGGCAGGGAGCCTGGGAGGAACACAGAGTAGTTCTCCAAGCAGCCAGGGATCAGGTTAAGAAAGCTAATGCTCTGATAGAATTGAATGTGGCCAGAGAAACAAGAAAGGTTTCTGTGAGGATATTGGTGGTAAAAGGAAGATTGGTGAAAATGTGGGTTCATGGGATCTGATGAGATGCATCCATTGGTCCTGAGGGAACTGGCAGATGAAGTGTATAAACCATTATCCATATCTGAGAATTTGTGGCAGTCTAGTGGAGTTCCTCCTGATCAGAAAAGGGATCACAACACTTTTGATCTGGCAGTCCAGACAATTTTTCAGTCCATCACACTGTTCACAAATCTAGCATGTGCTTCATTTGTTTCTCTATGAAGTTGTTACACCAATGTTGAAAGTCTTGCTGAAGTCAAGATATGCAATATCTACTGTTCTCCATCAATAAGCCAATCGTCTCATTACAGGTGGCTATCATGGTGGGTAGGCATGATTTTCCTTTTGCACATCCATGCTGACTAATCCCAATAAGCTTCTTATCTATATGTTTGG